>JAQMYM010000018.1:15163598-15203132 GCA_030014255.1 Parauchenoglanis ngamensis
CCTCTCTCTCTCTCTCTCTCTCTCTCTCTCTCTCTCTCTCTCTCTCTCTCTCTCTTGGAGTAAACTAAAAGAAATGTGATGCAAGTGAAGTTTAAGGTCCTTTCACTCCAGAACCAGCTAAACGATTAAGCCAAAACATCATCTTTGGTAAAGTGTGTGCCAATATCCATTAGCTAATGAGGAAACGGTTGAGGGTTTGTTTTCTCTTTTGTGTTTCAGGCACCAGCTCTTCTCCACATGAGAACTCGGTCAATCACGGCCATCACAGCGCCAACTCCCACCCGCTTCCACCCAAATGTGCAGAAATGGTAAGCGCACTAATACGTTCTGCCACTTCATGATGGGACTGAAAACCACATCCCAAAGTGTTCTCTCTCTCTTACACCACAGCGGTTCATCAGTACGGCTTTTCATTGGTTTAAAAAAGAGCACATCGCACATCTTATCCATTTTAAAGTTGTGGAACGTCCACGAAACAGGTTACGTTCCAGCAGCTGTAAATATTTGTTCCCGTTCCCTCAAAGTCCTTTTTTTTTTTTTTTTTTAACCCTTTCTTTTTATTAGATCCGCTATAGAAGATTCCAGATTAATCAGTACTGCCTGATCAGTAATCAGGAATTTTGTAGCATTCAATTTACGAGTCATCGAATAAAACACTGCGTCGTAATAAATTTGCAGCCAGTCGTGCAGGTATGTTTAAAGTTTATGGTAGGAGACTCCAGTCTCAGCGCTTAACGTCACAGTAATTAACTGTAAATAATTATATCATGATAACTGAATCATATCTACGATCACAGGTTTGCTTACAAACTCTAAGAAACTCAGTTGTATTTATTATTTCAGAAAAAGGATATAACAATACTCTCTGTAAAGTGCATCATGACATCATTTATCACAATATCAATATTGTCTTCCCATATTAACCAGCCGTAGTATGCAAGGATCGTGTATATATTTTAAGCACGAGACTGTTGGTCATGTGCACATGAACGATGCAGCAGTTTACGTTTCTGTCGATTTCCATGCATTAACCGCACCCCACCCCCCAGCGTGACCCGGCCGACGACTGGTCCGAACACATCAGCTCGTCGGGAAAGAAATACTACTACAACTGCAGAACAGAGGTGTCCCAGTGGGAGAAGCCCAAGGATTGGCTGGAGAGGTGAGCAGCGCGTCATGTAGAATAAAAAACAACGTTCCATTACCGTGAATCCTGACTCGGCAATAATCTCCGTGTGCAGGGAGCAGCGACAGAAGGAAGCCTCTAAGGCCGTTGTGGTCAACAGCTTTCCCAAAGACAGAGATTACAGACAGGAGGCCATGCAGGCGGCCGCCGCCAGTGCCGTCCCCGCTATGAGTAAGTACCTGGCTACTTCAACCATAACACCACTATTGTTACTTTATAAATCCTCTGCTTGTTTTTAAAACCAAAGCAGCGTTATTTAGTATTCATCACATCTTACTTACATCCTCAAACCTCTTCACGTTTGGTAACATTACAACTACATAACACTAGAAATGTGTAAAAGTTCAAAGGGGGTGAATACTTATGCAAGACACTGTATATTAAGGAGCTCAGCCTAGTCTATTTAACCCCGCTTCCCCTGTTAGCGCTACCGTAACTCATTATCTTTACAAGGGTAGGGTTTTATGCAGAAATTCGCTACGTGTAGCTTTTGATCGTCCATCACGTGCAGTAAGACTAATCAGAGAAGAAGCTTTAATCGCACTTAAGTGTGCTTTTACATGCTGATCTGTGTACACATGGCTGCTGGGATTTAGCATTAGCATTACTCTCGATCCAGAATGAATATAAGCTGTAATTGGTGTAACGGTCTATAACCCTGTCCGTCTCCAGAGCCGGCTCCGTCCGAGAAGGCGTCGTCGCATTGCGGCTTCTCCCAGGCGTCCTGCAGCACCTCCGGCGGCCCGAACGTCTCGAACACTCCCAGTTCGTCCACGCCGTCCTCGTCGCACTCCTCGGCTCTCCTTCAGGACCCGGCTCTCCTCAGGCAGCTGCTCCCGGCACTCCAGGCCACGCTGCACATCAACAACTCCAGCGTGGACATGGCCAAGATCAACGAGGGTGAGCTCGCGACACTGCACACGCCGAGTCACGTGTGGCATTGCCGATCAAAGTGGACAGAAGGCGCTTCTGAAGGCCGGACGGTTCTGACGTTTCCCGTAATCGGGCGATCTCGGTCGTGTGAAGATTAGGTCCTGTTGCTGAGCTCTGATTGGTCAGTTGCTTCTAGGTGGGGAATAAAGCTAGTAGAGGGCGTGCTGGTATAGGAAAACGATGAGCGGCACGGTGGTGTGATGCGGCCCAGACGCAAAGCAGTTATCCAGCATTAGGCTTCGCTTATCAAGCAAACTGCTTTATTAGTAACTCGCGTGTGAGTTTCCACTAGACATTTCATGAATATTCATGGAGTCCATATCCTACTTGTGCGCCTACATGTATCAATTTACACACAACTAATGTAAATGTCGATTTAATGGACTTCATGTTGCATGTGCATGGATTCCTGCTCCTTTATATCTGGACTATTCCGGCGAGGTTAAATTGCTTAGTTGAGCAGAGCGACTTATAGAAGCGTCTGGAGTCTCTATTAAAAACACATCCTCATGCTTGTGCACCAAGTTGAGGAGTAGAAGAACCATCGAGAACGTTTTGTGAAAAGTCCTTTCATATTACCGCCATTAATTAGTGTGAAAGCGAGCCATAAAGTAAATCCATAAGTTGAAGATAAATCAAGTGAATCATTCAATCATGGCAAAAGTATGCAAAGCAAACGCATCATCATCCGATGAAAGATTTAACGCTCACTTATTAGTAGCAGTTTTGAATGTTATTAAATCATTTTATTGGCATAGAAGTGATTCAGAGTAACTTGGGCGTCACTGAATGCAAACGAGCGGGGAGTCGGACTCCACAGACGATCAGCATGCGCACGTGAGTACGAAGAAAAGCAGCCTTTTACGAAACATGTAAATTTGGTGGAAATTTGTAGTTTACCGAAACATGGATAAATGAGACCCATCAATTAAATGTCCCTCTTTTTTTTTGTTTTTTTTTTTTTTTTTTTTTTTTTTAAATATATATCTTTTTAGAGTTGCATTTAACCTTAAGGTACATCCACAAGATAAGTTAGTTCCTGTTATAACGTACATTAATATAACGGTTGACATGATCTCACGTGGACGTCTGGGATTTACCGGGTTTGTTTAGATGGAAGAAGCTTGTAAACACTGTATGAAATTTGCCTTCTGGAGTCATAAAGCTTTCTACCAGCAGGGGTCACTATACACTACGTTTTTGTATTCGGCATTCGATCTACATTTATTATGCAACCTGCAAGCAAATCCTCATTCTATTCCCTTAATAACTCACGTCCATTTTCATGCTTTTGGAAAAGTCATGTAAAAGAAGAAAAAAAATATTTGTTTAATCCACCGTGAAGTTTGCTCACCTTGAATCATTCTTGTTACTTTCTTTTTAACCTCTACCAGCCAGGCGTTGATTATTTTTCTGAAACAGCACACCTCGAATCACTGCGTTGTTATTCCTCTCGTATCACTGCAACTTGCCGAAATGTTTATTAATCAAACAATTAACACCATGCTACGGAACAAGTTCCTGTTTTCACGCGTTACAGCAGGTATAAACACTCGTCCCCTCGTTATTCTCTCTCTCTTTCCATCTCTTTCTTGAACGTAACCAGGCGCAGAAACGCAGCTTGTCGTGGTACTGAGAAACTGCAGCGGGCTGACACGCCCATAAATGTTGAAAAAAAAAAAACACCATGAAGTTACAAAATTATTTTGTCATCGTCTGCAAAATAAGCTTTACATCTGCATTTTTCAAGCTAAGGCGATGTCTAATCCTTTAATTAGTGATGTCTGAATTTCATATACATACTAGTGTGTTAAATGTTAAGACATTTGAGCTCAATCTTGTCTTTGTGCAATGGCTTTCAGTGTGTAACCTTGCTTTGACTATGTGTGTGTGTGTGTCTCTCTCTGTGTGTGTTTTTCCTTCTCCAAGTCCTCACAGCTGCTGTCACCCAAGCTTCCTTACAGTCTATGCTTCATAAACTTCTCACTGCTGGACCGTCTGCTTTCAACATCACTGCTCTGCTTTCCCAAGCCGCTCAGTTGTCCACTCAAGGTAAAACGCCTGCCGTCACGGTTTCTCCACGTTTCTAATAACAAAATCTGTCACCAGTAGAGTAAATAAGAAAACTGCTCTTTATTTAACAGCGTCGTGGATGAAAGCTGCAAGAAGGTTTTGGATAGATGATTCACTTTTATTCATTTAACAACATCACACACGTGGTGTTTCTGTGCACACTACGGCTTCATCCTCCTTCCGTCTGTTGTAGAATCCATCACACGTGAACAATTCGCTATTTTTAAACACTTTTCGGTTGGCGTAATTTTATATGGCCAAAAGAATTGATAGTCCGGTGTCCATAAACTTTTGGCCATATAGAGCATGTCGCTCCCGCCTCGAGTCGTCAAAGCGGTCGCTTCTACCTTTAGTCACCTGTTTGTTGCCATGGTTTCCTTGTTAGCGCCTAGCTAGTGCGACCTGGCTACTTTTCGTCAGCAGACGTTGCTCCGCTTTTTGTTGCTGTAAATCGATGGCTCTCTTTGAAAACAAATGATTTACGGACATTTCGTCGTGTCGCATCACTGCTGGTGTTAATGCGGGATAATGCTAGAAAGGAAGAACAAAGTACAGCAATCAGGAATTAATCCACAGCGCTGTTTACAAAACACTAATTGAAAATGCTGAATGATGTGCACCTTTTTTTTTTTTTTTTTTTCCCTCCTTAAATAAAAAGTTGTATTGTTTCTGATCCACAGCTCAGCCGCCGAGCCAGTCGCCCATATCCGTAACTCCGGATGCCTCATCGCCCAAGTCCTGCCTCGTGTCTCCGCGAGTGAGCACGCCTCAGACCAACAGCCTGGCCTCGAAACCCCTCCCGAACGCCAGCTCTTTGCCAGCTCCAGTAAAGGTCAGCAGTTGACACGAATCCGCTGTTCCCTTCGTCATCGCGATGACTTGGCATTACAGATATCTTAACGTCATTCAGAACACCAGTGCGCACGCGCACACAGTTGAGCGCCCTGTTTTAACACCAAGACAAAATGACAAAAGGATGTCTTTCTTTTTTAGGTTGGCGAGTCGGTGGTGAAATCGGCGCTCCAGCACTCCTCGGACAAAGTGTCAGAAGTCGAGGATCCGCGTCTTCAAAGACAAAAGTAACACCTCTATTTCTTTACACCTAATCATGTAGGAAAATTCATTCTACGTGAAAATGAAACCCAGATAAGAACAGCAGGGTGTTTGCTTTTATTTCCGCGCATTCGCTTTAATCTTATTATAAAGGTTTTTAAACGCGTCCACGTTTCAGCCTTTTGGGTTTTTTCCCCATCTTCACCTCGGACTGAACTTTCCACTTAATTTTTGTTTTGCTGCATTGACATGTTTTGAAAGGCTGTAACTAGGCACATGTTGTAGTGTGGCGCCATCTTCTGGTCTTTCTGGATACTACAATTGTTTTAAGGTGAAGTCCATTTTAAAGTACCCGTGAATGCATAGATTTAGTTAGATGGCTCTTCATTCTTTAGCCTTACTGAATATGCTAGGTTTCATGAATAGAAATGTTCTCTTGTCGTCGCTAAACGCTTGCTAGCTACCTGTCTGCTCATGTGGAATATTAGTGTCTGGCATTCGATAAAAAAATAAAATTAAAAAAAATTAAACGTGATTTATTTAGCAGCAGCACAACATGACACACCATAACAGAGTTAGCTGAAAGTTTCCTGTTGTCTTGATTTGGAGCCTATTTTGAGATCTCACACTCTTCTTCCTGTTCTTTTCCTCACAGCAGCCAAGGTCCTCCGAGTTCAGGGCCGAACGGTTGCCTGGTGAACAGCAGCGCGCCTGCGTGTCCTCCGACCACCTTCAGCCCGTCACTAGCACTGCACTTCAACGAGAATCTCATTCGACATGTTCAGAGCTGGCCTTCAGATCACGTAGAGAAGCAGGTGATGCGCCGCTTTACAAGTCCAAATGAAGAAATTTGATAGAATTTATATACTTTTGTGAAGCTGCTTTGAGACAATGTCTGTTGTTAAAAGCGCTATACAAATAAAATTGAATTGAATTGAAATTATTTATAGTCACACACTCTGGTGTCACTCGGATGAGCATGGGTTCCGTTTTGAGTCTGGTTTCTCTCAGGGTTGTCGTCTAAGGGCGGTCTTCCTTACCACTGTCGTCTCTGGTTTGCTAATTAGGGATAAATTTAAATCTAGAATTTATACGTTTCTGTAAAGCTGCTTTGTGACTATGTCCATTGTTAAAATGGGTAAACAAATAAAACCGAAGTCCTACATAGCAAATTAGGTAGCCGATGCTTAGTTAGATAGATTACATTTTTTATTATTATTATTAGTAGTAGTGTGAAATGAAATAAAATAGAATGTTGGCAATATTTTCAATTCAGCATAAATCTACTTACTAGAGTCATTCTGAACCTCCATGTTGTCTTATCTTCCAGCTCGCGACGTGATTGGTCAGGAGGTATAAAAGCGTCTAGTCATCCTCTGTAAACGAAAAACCTTTGCTTTCAGTTAGACTCCGATCGCGAACGCTGCGGCGCGGTCATCCTGCTCTCGCGTGTTAACCCTGCGTGTCTAACCCCTCAGGCGGCGAGGTTACGCGAGGACGTCCACAGCATGGGCAGCATGAACATGTCGGAGATCTGCGTGGAGCTGAAAAAGCTGCGCTCCCTGGTGCGAGTGTGTGAGATCCAGGCTACGCTGAGAGAGCAAAGGTAACCAACGTACCAACCGTTATTCGCTAGGTGGAGGCGGGTGAGAGACGCCCCAGGACTCGTCCTGACTGAGGATCCAGGCCTGGTCATCGAAAGTAGCTTTTGCAAAGACGTGATAATGAAGATGAAAACATGAGCGAAAGTTTTGAAAATTGTTTTTAATCTTCTTCCACATCGGTATACTGTACGACAAAAAAAATCAAGCTGGATGGAAGGATGCAATTACGGCATATGTTTGTAAAGGAAAATGTCTTTCCGTTGGCAGTTTGTTCATTCAGGAAATGATTCCTGTATAGGGTACTGTAAATTAACAAGTTCAGTTTTCAAAGTTCAAAATTATTATGTGAATGTTACGTAATATTACACTCTTCTTAGAAGTTTTACGTGTCATATCAGAGACACATCAGATGATTATTGCTGCATTGCCGTGCTCGATATTTTCCCCGGCTGTGATGTCAACAATTTTTTTTTTTTTTTTTTCTTCTTCTTCCCCCTTTTCATCCTGCAGGATCCTCTTCTTGAGACAAGAGATCAAGGAGCTGGAGAAACTGAAGAACCAGAACTCCTTCATGGTCTGAGAAGCGGTGACGTCGGTTTAAGCAGAAGGACCTCAGCAGCTGGCTGCCTTTTCTGAACCGTGGACCTACAGACTGGACTGGACTGGGCTTTCTCTCCAAAGCTGGAGAACCAAAAAAAAAAAAAAAAAACGAAAGAAAGAAAAAAAGAAAATAAAAAGCTCACCGAGGGTCACGCTGCCCGCTACACAAATCCCCGAGGTTTATTCATAGATTCATCGTTGTACATACACTTCTCTATGTCGAGTCAATACGCAGCAACACAAACACGGACACAGGGCGGCATGTGGGGAAGGTTCCGGAGCAAAATGGTGTATTTAGGGTGATGGTGATGTGGAAAGGTCTGAGAAGGAAGACTTGAATAAACGGCGTATTCATTCGCTCTGTAACTTTTGTTCCACTCCCAGTTGCGCGGGCTAGTCTTCTAGGGTTTTTACGATCCGGTTTCACAACGAGCACGCGATCCGTCGCGGATGCAGACCGGATACATCTGTCCTAAATAAACGGAGCTGTTTATCCGGTCAGAGAGGATCCTGTCTGATTACTTGTCATGTTTCATGTGCTTCGATACGGCCTTGACATTTTCTACTAATTTTTTTTTTTTTTACGTGTGTAATAGGTCATCTGAGGTCAAAACTTTCCCTTTCCATGTGCTTCTAGAGTAACGCCATGACACCCTGATTTCCACACGGCGATCGATTTCCACACGTTCAGGCGTTCATTATGATTTACGACAGCATTTGCACTAACTGATTTGATATGAACCCACTTTGTGTATCGATCTTTAACCCAATTTATCCGCTGTAAGTACTTAACGAGGCTCGATCCATTAAACCTCATTTTGCCTCTGTGTCTGTCCTCACTGTCTTCCATGGAGGAGTTTACGACATCCGGTATCTGACATGCTGCGATGGGGCACAGCTTATTATTCAGGGGTTTTCATGAATCAAGGCAAATTATAGATGTATTTTAAAGTCTGGATGAGAAAATGGTGAGATTATTTATATGAATATGTTTTTAGTTTATTTTCTCCTCAGCTGACCTCAATAGGCTTGGCAGTTTTTTTGGAAAATTCATGGTGGCAAGACAAAAGCCCAGATTTGAACAGCTCAACTTTAAGGAAGCGTAAATATATTTCACTTAAATGACAGGTGTTATGACCGTTTGTTCTACATTGTCAAAAATGCTACCGTAGCGAGACTCCATCTTGGCCGTAGCCCTTAACCTTTACCCCAAGACTTTACACTGTAAGCCTTAAATCTTAATCAATACATGCAACTGCTAAGTAGTGTAGATGGACAGACGTGTGGAGGCAAAGAGTCACATGAATTCCGATCTGAGAGTTCTCATTCTTGTTGCATAGCCACAAATCAGAGTCATATCCGATCCAGGACTACATGTAAAAGTGACTTGAGCCGATTTGAAAAGATCAGATTTGTGTGTCCGCATCCCTGAGAACCTCCGTCACATTAAGGCAGAAGTCAGATCCGAGTCACTTCAACCGGGTAATGTGAATGTAGCCCAAGTCTAATCAATTTGGTCTGGAATCGGATACCTGCTGACAAGATGTCCAGGATTCTCCTCCACCATAACCGGGAATTCTTCTTGTCTTTCACTTTAAAGTGCAACAATTTTCCTTCCGGTTGAAAAACATGCAAAAAAAAAAAAGGAAACATCAGTTCCGGAAAGTTTATAGTTTATCGAAACTGTGTGGCGGAGAGTATCTGCATTTCAGGCCGAGGATCTGATGTTTAATTTCTGTTTTCTAGAGGAAACCTGTCGAGAAGCTGATAATGTTGGATCAGATTTGGGATTTTTTTTAGTGTCCGGTTTATAAAGCTATATTTTGTTTTCCTGTAATCCTTAAAAGTGGGCCTGCTTGGGTTTTCTTTTTCATGGAGAGGCGGAGATGAGGAGAAAATAAGCTAAATCAAATGTCCTTTTAAACTCTAACCATACCTGAGCCTGTCTGATGTGATACTGTAAATGCATAAGCATGTGTGTGTGAGTGTGTGTGAGAGAGAGAGAGGCCTTGTTAGGAGTTGCATTGTTGATGTTGAGGATGTTGGTAGATGTGAGTCATTCTCAGATGACCTGTGAGAAACAGCTGTCATTTATATAACTCATGGAAAATATGAAAAGTGGGGATTTTGAGTCTTCGGATTCATCAGGTTTTTTTATTGTTATATTTGTATATTGAAAGAGCCATGCATGCCAGCGCACCCAGTGTCCTAAATAGCGTCCTCCTCTCTGCTAAATTCACTGCAAAGCTTATGAGGTTTGAACACTAACCCACAGCAGTGCATTATGGGATGCTTTTGGAGCTATGATTACATAAGAGAGCTTTTAGAACAATTGGCAACCTAAATGGGGTAAATTATAAACACAAATGATAACACGCACGCCTCCTGTCTGTAATAGCTCGGTTAAAGCAGCAGCGCACCGCTCCCAGGACTGTCACACCGTCTGTGTGGAGTTCCGCATGTTCTCCTTGGGCATGTGGGTTTCCTCCAGGTTCTCTGGTTTCTTCTCACCTCCCAAAAAACATACCTGTAGGTGGATTCGACTCTAAATAACCCCATCCCAGGTGTGTTCCTGAGACGGACTCTGTCCAGCACTTACTGCAAAGGAATGACTGAAACTTTCACAGGATTTTCTGATAATGTGTGTGCTGCCTTTTTTATAGCAGTAATAGCCACTTTTAAAGACGTAAACCTGGCACTTTACTTCTAGTCCTGCATTAGATATTTGGCTAAGTTACATAAGAGGAGAAATTTAATCAGGAAATCGGTTTTAAAAGAAACCTAAAACAAGCAAACAAAAAAAAAATTAGAAAGAATTAGTTCATATTTAATTTTATTTACAGGGTGTCTGAAAAGTCAGGAAGCGACGGGAACATGTTGAGCAAAAACATGATACAGCAGTTGAGAAAATGTGTGTAAGTGTGAACATTTAGAGATATGGATATGATTAGGATTAGGATATGTAGTTTTACTCTCATTGATTCGTTGATTCCTGACTTTTCAGACTCCCTGTAGTTTCTTTATTGGGTATTATATTACAGGGGTCTGATATCTGTGGAGAAACTTCCCAGGATCATAATCATAAGGAATTCCCAAGGGAGATAATAATGATAATAATAATAATAATAATAATAACAAATAATATAGGTTTTTGATGTTTTGTCTAATATAGCAGTATTAAACATAATAATAATAATAATAAATGTTTTAGCTGTTTTGTCCATTAAACTTGTAAATAATAATAATAATAATAAATATAAGTTTTAGCTGTTTTGTCTATTATAGCAGTATTAAACATGTAAATAATAATAATAATAACAACAAATATAAGTTTTAGCTGTTTTGTCTATTATAGCAGTGTTAAACATGTAAATAATAATAATAATATAAATAATATAGGTTTTGCTGTTTTGTCTATCATAGCAGTATTAAACATGTAAATAATAATAATAACATAAATAATATAGGTTTTGCTGTTTTGTCTATCATAGCAGTATTAAACATGTAAATAATAATAATAACAAATATAGGTTTTAGCTGTTTTGTCTATTATAGCAGTATTAAACATGTAAATAATAATAAACGTTCCCGCTCTGCTGTTTTTATCAATGGGGTTAATAATGGGCGTGGCCAATACCCTTTCCGTGACGTATTTAAATAAAATAAGAAGCCACCCAATGATAGCGCGGGGTATGCAAATGAGGCTGGTAGTGATCCAATCAGCGTGTTTGTGGGCGGAGTCTATCCCAGGCTGCGCTCCTGCGTCTCAGCTCAGAGCTGTGAGAGTTCAGATGATCAGTGGAGTGTGAGAGAGAGAGAGTGTGTGTGTGTGTATATATGTGTGTGTGTGTGTATATATGTGTGTCAGCGTTTCGGCTTGGACTTATACTCTCATAACACATCAGCAGCTCCAAAACGAAAAAAAAAAGACAGAGAGAGAGAGAGAGAGAGAGAGAGGAAACACCAAACAACCCATGCACTGGAATTGATCTTTTTTTATCTTTTCTGTATGTGAAAAAAATCGAAGCTTTTTGAAAAGCAGCCTTTTAGAAGTGAGTGTTTGTGTCATGGAGCAGTCTCTATGATGTGATCTGGGATGATGATGATGATGATGATGATGGATTATTTTCCGGATTTGTCCTGCATCCTGATGTGTGTGTCGTGGACAAGCTGAGACACAGAGACAGACAGAAGAGACAGAGACAGAAGAGTAAAAGTGTCTTTCATGGAGCGCCTGGTTTCCATTTGGCTGCAGCTGGAGCTCTGGGCCATGGCTGTGCTCTTAACCAGAGGTGAGGACAACTCAAGACTGGAAGAAGTTCTTCAAGATGGAACTGCACGTGTTCCTATAGAATGATTTACTGAGCTTCTTTAAGCCTTTACAATACGTTACTCTAGTCTTAACCAAAGTATAAATTAGTATACAGAATATATAGATTATATAGATGTGTGTCAGTAGATGTGTGCATTTGTGTCGGTTTATATTTTTTAAATATAAAGTTTTGTATAATATACCTTTAAATCATATTTCATATTTTCTCTTGCTCCGGCTTCGATATCGGTTTGAATAGAAACATATCAGGATCACATATCATATCAAAACAAAACATGCGCCTCCACGTGAAAGAGAAACGTGTAAAACAACCAGGTGAAGTTATAGCCCGAGGGTACCAAGGTCAAATAAAAGTGAAAATGAGTGAAAAGAGAGAGAGAGAGAGAGAGATCAAAACATATGTGAAAATAAATGGCGTAAAGGATTAATGTGTAGAAATCCTGGAAACAATAAAAACGCACATGATGCGAGGCGTGTACGTGATATCGGCTGTGGAACTGAAATGTGAGAGTCCACACAGCTCTTTTTTTCTCAAAGGTCAAATAAAAGTGAAAACATGACGTGTGACGTGTCTTAAGAACTCATTACTTTGGTGATGTGAGTTTTAGTTGCGGAGACGCTAACAGACGAGCTGTTGATGTATTTACATTGAATACGTTAAATGAGATATGTTAAAGCCGGATGATCTGCTAGATTGTCATGAGCGTGTCTATAAACTAAGCACACACGTTCGTGAAAATTGGTGGTAGAAACGCTGTTCTGATGTGCTCCGTTTCCTTTTCCTGTGTAGGAGAGATCCGGTGTTACTGTGACTCGCCCCACTGTGTGGCTACCGGTTACATGTGCAAGTCGGAGCTTAACGCCTGCTTCACGCGCATCTTGGATCCCCAAAGCTCCAAATCTCCTCTCTCGCACGGCTGTTACGAGCCCGCGCTGAACGGAGGAAGCGCGTGCCGAGCCGAGGCTACCCACGATGCCCTGCAGGGCCCCGCCACGCTCGAGTGCTGTCACGAGGACATGTGCAATTACAGAGGGCCACAGGATCTCGCGTACGGCCGGGGAGAAAGCCTGGGTAAGAGACACGTGTCTCACGTCTGTGATGGCGTGGTGTTATGAAAAATGAATTCTCGGGAGGAAAAATGGGCGACGTTAAAAATACAGACGCGCTCATATGTTCCGTTTGGAACGATTTATCATATGAAGATCGAGGTCTAATTTAGTAAACGTGGACCAAAACGACTCAGGTTTCTGATTTATAATGCAAAAAATGTGGATATTTATCAAGTACACATACTGTTATATTTTACCATTCCCAAGCCACGCCCCTTTCAGACAATTCAGCGTGTCCTGGTATCATTAGTATTTTTTATAACACTTGAGTGACTCCATTGTTATGTATTTCTATTGTATCTTTGTTTATTTTTTATAATTAAAATAGTATGACTTGAAACGTTTTTTCCTGAGATTTCCCATTCAATGAAACACTTGCAGGCGCGCTGTTATAGGAAAATAATCAACGACAGAGTGCTGTGATGAAGCCAAACATGAGCTGAAGGTGATTATTTTCCTATAATAACGGCACATCCTGGAATGTCATGCAACCATTCTATTTTTTATTACTTAATTAACAGCACATCGTACTTTTTTATCGATGTATACTTACGTTTAAGGTTACTTCCTGTTCCGAGTCATGACACAGCAGTCGTTCCTTCACCAGGCTCTATTGTTAAAATGCTCAAATCTGATTGGTCAGGAACAATTTCCGCAGCTCTGATGGCGATTCCTCGGCAGGATGATTAGTTAGCGCTTGGATAGTAACCGCGCACGCGGGCGTTTGTTTGGCGGACACGGCACGTGACCGGTGGAGTTTTCCGACATCTCTGAATCTCTTCAGGACAGAAAACAAGACGAGCTGCATTTTTTTTTTTTGTCTTATTAGCGAAAAAGGAAGACGCGCCTGGACTAACCTGTTTTGTGAACATTAAATGTAAAAAGGATGACATGTCTTTAATAGATAAGATACGATCTCTACTCTCTGTAAGAACGCTATTTCACGTTCTGTCCCACAGATCGTCGGAGTCGTCCCCAGCCTGAAGGCGGCCGTCAGATAATCGCCCGCGTTCAGGAAATCCCCTCCGCCAAGGAAGTGTGGTTCCGCGCCGCCGTCATCGCCGTGCCCATCGCCGGCGGCTTGGTGCTCGTCCTCCTCATCATGCTGGCTCTGCGGATGCTGCGCAGCGAGAACCAGCGCCTGAGGCAGCAGCGGCGCGAGATGCTCTCTCGCCTCCACTACGGCTTCCACGGGCAGCATCTGGCCAAAAGCCGAGGCGCCAAACTGGACCTGGAGTGCATGATGCCTCTGGGAGGACACGAGAGCTGCTGTCTGACCTGCGATAAGATCAGACAGTCCGATCCGAGCAGCCAGAGACTCTTATCGCTGGTCCACTGGGGACGGCACGGCCCGAGAGGCAAGCTGGAGTTGGTCTGAACGCCTTACAGAAATGCAAACATCCATCCGGCTGCTGCTGTAGAAGCACTTTACTTGAATCTGGCACAGGAGCACCGTGGTCAAGATGGAGCTTTAAACCCGGACCGTTCTAATAACTGAAGGAAAACAATGAAAAAACGAGACTTGTGTTAAAGATTTGCACTTTTGTATAAAGAAGAAGCTTGTTTGAGATCAAACAAAACGGACTGTTCATGCTTCCTGTTCATGTGTACAGATTTGCTCGTGTAAATATTACATGACACAGAATCAGTCTGTTGGCTCTTCTTTTCTCTAATAATAATAATAATAATAATAATAATAATAATACAAAGACAGCCCACACCAAAACTCCTCAGTGTGACGTGACCGCGTGCAGAATTCATAGCTACGCTCAAGGTTTAAGGCCACTTAACGACTCGGACACGGAAAAAGGGTGAAGCAGAAAGGTTCAAGAGGCAAAAGTGATAGTAATGGTGGTAATTCTTAATGTTTTATATGATCGGTAGTTTAAAAAGGCATTCGTGTCGGAGCACGTTGGTTCGCTTTGACGCTCTGAACTCTAAAAATGCTTCAATACAAAAAAAGTTCTTAAAGCTAATGAATGGGAAAGAAACTTCCAGAACCAGGTCTGTGTAAGAAAAAGAAGAAGAAGAAGGAGGAAAAAAACAAAACAAAAACGTGGGCGTTCACCGCTCTGCTCTGTAATTATCACACACAATTATCCTTCACAACAAGATTCAACGAGAAAAGATGAGCAGCAGATATGCGCTCGGACGGATGCTGAAAGCGTGGGAAGTCTACCGTTTTGACTTTTTTTCGTTTGCGGTGCTGAACAAACGTGAGCGTCTTTACTATATAAAGCTAGGTAAACGTTATTAAGTGTAAAATTCGGAGCAGGAGAGACGGGCACAGCGTAACAGGTTAAACGTAAATCGTCAGTACGACGTAGTTAACGTAGGAACGTGACTTAAATGCCAGGAACAAGCTCGTAAATTTCACCTCTTATTGCTGAAACCCAAAAAGAAATCTTTCCTCAGGGCAACTCAAACAGTTACTCGTCTTGATTCTGATTGGTCAGAAGGTGTTGATTCCTTTTCAAAAACAGCAGACGCAGATCGCAGGTTTGTGATACAGGGGTCGGCTCACCCTTCCCAGAATCCTCTACGGCAAGCAGCGAGTCGCCATTTTTGATGCCATCAATATTCCAAAAACAATCCGCAGCGATAAGACCCGAGGCCATAGATCTAAAATTGTAACGTGAAATTGAGGATATTTTGCCAAAGTATCTATATTATAAATTTTGACTGATCAGTTTTTACATTTTTTATGGTTATTCTGTACGTAAAGAACCCGAACCGGCCTCATGAGGTAGATTTTGTTCAAAGCTTCCACATATGAAAGTGAGTAAAGAAAAAGTTCGAAATGGGTTTCGAAGGTATCAGTGACAATGAATTTGCTGCACAGAGTGCCAAAACAACGCAATGGATTCTGGGAAGGCTGAGCCGGCCCCTTTAATGCGCATCTTCAGTTACGGTACTGTTTCTATAGCAACGCCTCATTCTCTTTGACGCGCCGTGGAAGAGGTTTCCTGTGCGATGTTCATGCAACGTTTTTGGAAGGAGTCTCCAGTCTCAGCGCTGCGTTTTACAGTCTTACAAGCTGTGGGAGGTTTTTACCTTTTACATTACATTCAAAAAGAGAACCCGGTGAGGAAAAACAACAACGACTGTTTGTAGCTGCTAACCGATAACTGGAACTAGCTTGTTTTGAGATCGTTCTACAACATTACATGTAAATACAAAGGATAAAGTACAGAATACGAAGGATAAAGGAAAAAAAAGAAAAAATACAAAGCAGTAGAACGTGATACTTTAATACATATTAAGGATGTTTGGATTGCCGTGTTGTTATAGTGTACGTTTTTTCAGACGTTGATCTGTACTGCTAGATCAGGGATCAACAACTAGCGTCCAGAAAAGTATTTTGGACAATAAGAGTGCAAACAAGAACCGGTGTGACCAATCGCGTGCGTTTATGTAAATTATTGAGCTGAACGTAGCCCATCGAGAAAGGGAACTCTAGGAATTAGACCGTTTGGTCTGAGAAGTGTGTGTGGACGTCTGTCGTACTAGACAAAACACGGCCGTCGCGCTACTACGGAACAAAACATTGACGCCTGATATAGAGCCCTGTACTTCTCCTTACTCACGTCGAATATTAAAAGGTCATTTTTGTCACATTTACATACATAAATTGAGCGTTAAGGGCCTTGCTCAAGGGCCCAGCAGAGATAGCTTTGCAGTGCTGGGATTTGAACTCACAACCTTCCGAACACTGAGCTACCACTGCCCGTTCAATTCTGTTAGTCACTAACACACACACACACACACACACACGTTGGTATCATTATTATTTTATTCCTTTGCATGTTGTAGTTCCTGAGTGTGCCTCAATGGTTTGTCGATCCGCTGAAAGATTTGACGAAAACCTGGACTAAGATAAAGAGGATTAAGCCAGGAAGTATTAACGTCACAGATTAGGGTTCGAACATCCGTAACACTTGGCTAGATTGCTAGTCTGAAATCCTCTCCTGATGTGGGTGGTGTAATGAAGGTAACCGCAACATGAAGGAATTTTGTCCCCTGGACTCTGAATAGCTTAATCAAGCCCAGAGAGCGGGTGTGTTTGTATGTCAACACTCTCTCACACACACACACACAGCACTGGAGTCATTAGTGGGAGTGTGTGGGCTACCGCTGCGAAGTGTGGAAGCTCTTACGTTAATGTCTCGTTTTATCAAAGCGCTCTCAGGCAGGCCGTCCTCGCTCTGCCAGCACTCTTTATTTCTCCCTCCATTCATCTGTCACTCCTCTGCGCTATTCCACTGTCTCTCTCTCTTTATTTCTCTCTATCACACACACACACACACACACCTGTCTGTCTTTTTCCCAGCCACAGCCGAGCGTCTCTCCAGGAGACAGGTGCTGTAACCGAGCCTCAGCGCAAAAACCTCATCCGCTAATCTGTTAACGCCCGGCTCGGGCCTGCCGCTCTGCTATTATCCACACGCTAATCTCTTGATTTTGCTTATTAGACCTTATTTACATTCCTCATCCAACTGCTCGGGTTTAGTCATTCTGCCATTAGTGCGTGTCCAGTCCTGCAGCAGAGGATGAAGTGATTCATCTGGTGGTGCACAATTTTTTTTAATTTATTTATTTATTTTTTTAAAAGAGAGAGGCTTTAACAAAAGGACAGGACTTTACGCTTTGTGGTTTCTGTGTAATATGACAAGCTGCATTTTTCTGTGTAATTAACTTCAAGAGAGCGAGTCAAAGGAAAGCTGGTGAGGGAGCGACTGTTTACAACATTCAATGTAACTATAAATGGATGGAAAGTATGATGCGTTTATTCATTAATAAATTAGAAACTGGGGTATAAGAGGAATAAAACAGCTCGGGATGTGGTGTTACAGGAAAATAATCAACTTGGGGTTGGTAAGAGTTTTATCACATCGCCTCGTTATTGATTAATTTCCTGTAACAGCATGACCCCAAGGGTGTTGATCCTTACATAGTACTGTCCTTCTTGAGAGAGCCTTCTATCTCTCTCTCTCTCTGTCGCTCTCCCTCTCTGTCTTTCTCTCTCTGGGCAGGTTTGATAAAGGAATGCAGTAATATAATTTGACTACATGTCAATCAAATAAGCTCCACCCCCTAGTTCACAACTCAAAACCTTTTTTCATTAATAAATTAAAAATTGGACAATAATCAACTTCGATGTGGTAACTGTAGCTTCACTTCATCACACAACCCTGTCTTTGATTATTTGCCTATAACACCACAACCCCCAGTGTGTTATTCCTTACATCATACTGTCCTCCTTCAAGCTGTCTTTATTTTGAATAAAAGAATATATGGGATTTCTCTCTCTCTCTGTCTGACTGTCTCTCTCTGTCTCTCTCTCTCTCTCTCTGTCTCTCTTTGTCTCTCTCTCTCTGTCTCTCTGTCCCTCTCACTGTCTCTCTCCCTCTCTCTCTGTTTCTGTCTGTCTCTGTCTCTCTCTCTCTTTCTAATGTCTCTCTCTTCCTCTCTCTCAGTCCCTCTCTCTGTCTCTCTGTTTCTCTCTCTCTCTCATTCTCTGTCTCTGTCTCTCTCTCTCTCTCTCTCTTTGTCTCTCTCTCTCTGTCTCTCTTTGTCTCTCTCTCTGTCTCTCTGTTTCTCTCTCTCTCTCATTCTCTGTCTCTCTCTCTATCTCTCTCTCTCTCTCTCTCTCTCTCTTTGTCTCTCTCTCTGGCTCTCTTTCCCTCTCACTGTCTCTCTCTCTCTCTCTCTCTGTTTCTGTCTGTCTCTGTCTCTCTCTCTCTTTCTAATGTCTCTCTCTTCCTCTCTCTCTGTCCCTCTCTCTGTCTCTCTGTTTCTCTCTCTCTCTCATTCTGTCTCTGTCTCTCTCTTTGTCTGTCTCTCAGTCTCTCTGTTCCTCTCACTGTCTCTTTCTCTCTCTCTCTCTCTGTCCCTCTCTCTGTCTTTCTCTCTCACTCTCTCTCTCTCTCTCTGGGAGAATGTTTGATGGATGAGTGCCATAAAGTAATTTGACTGCTTGTCAATCAAATAAGCTCTGCCCCTGTTCAAAGTGTTTGAGAGTGTTCATAATTTTAACTCGAAATCTTATTGAGGAACAATAAAGAAAAACAGTGATGTACTATTCTTTAATAAATTAAAAATCGCTGCGGTATAAAAGGAATAAAACAATTTGGGAAACGCTATTATAGGAAAATAATCAACTTTGGGGTGATAACAGTAACTCTGCTTCATCACCACCCTGTCAGCGTAGCAAGGTTAGCAAAAACTCTTTCCTTTTATAAGAGACGGTACAAAGTTTCAGATCATGTTTAGGTACATGTTTTAAATAATTTAGCTGGTGTTTTTCTTTAACACAGCCCAGCTCTGAGCCCCTCAATTGTTCCTGGCTTCCTCGAGCCCCTGGTTATATTTGAGTGACCAAACTGAACGGAAAAATGACACAGAATTGAAATGTATACAGTACGTTTGATCATTTCTGCCTTGTGTGAAGGAAAAACCCTGGCTTCATTACAGTGAATATAAGAGCAGGCATTTGCTTCTGACACTAATAACAGGGACCTCCTTCTGGAAGCTTCTATATATTTTAGTCTATACTGGGTTTATGGCTTTAATGCTTACTTAGCCAAAGTCGTCATCACATTTAGATAAAAAGAACCCTAGCGCGACTCCACCCTTTGTTTTCTAAGATTTTGTTGACTATAATTCATTAAAATGGCAGTTGATTTACGGCATGCAGCCTTCAAAGATAAATACAAATCCGAGCTGTTCAATAGACTCGAAACTGCCTATAGATCATTAAAAGGAGGCTCTAGTTATTATCCTGTTCAGCCTGTGCTGTATATCATAAAGGAAAGATTCTTAACTCGACATGAGAACTCAGCATGAGAAACGTTCAAAGTGTTTTGCAGAAATCATAAACACGTACAGGAAAGTCTTGTACTCCGGTACACTGTGGTGAAACAGTCTGCCTGCTCTGACTTGCCAGATAATATCAAAGTGCTCTAAATGAGAGACTTCAAGCCTGGAACAGCTCCATTCCCACTGAAAACAAAGGCAGAAGGTGTTAGGAGAAGGAAGGAGGAGGGGAAAAAATGCCTTCCCAAATGTCTTTTTAACTCAATTACCAAAATCTTGACAGGCTGTCTCGGAGATCAGCTTCAACACTTTAAAACACACATACACACACACACACACACACACACAAACACACACACCATTATCTCCATTCCTCCAGGTCATGTGAGAGACAGAGGCTTTTAAGGGGCCGATTTGGGGGCTCTTAGCGAGGGTCTGCTCCCAAATCCCAGGTTTGTTCCAGACTTGATCACCAGTGCGAGGGTGCACTTTGAACTTGGAGTGCGAGGAATGCAGTTAATGCAGGAGCTCATGGGGCGTAGTGCAGCCGAGAGGTCCGGGGACATCCTTCTTAGGCACGACAGCTGAGCTACTGACGCCGACGGCTTCAAGCGACCGACATATGGAGTGCAAAGAAACCTTCATTTACACACAAATTGCCTGAGAATCTTCAAAGTAAATAAAAAAAAAAATTTAAAAATCCGTTATCCTGATTAAGATCCAGAAGTGAGTATTTACAGCTGCTATAACATAAGTGATAAACATTCTTTAACAAATTTGCCAACATTTTGGCAAACTGTTGTGTTATAAGAGGAATAAAACACTTGTCATGTGCTTCAGGGTGGTAACAGCTACTCTGCTTCCTCACAACACACCATCGTTGTTTATTTTCCTATAACAGCATGGCCCCAACTGTTGTATTCCTCTTATACCACAACAACATATGTGAGTTGAATATAACCTTAGAGAAAGGTATAATGTAATACGAACAGCATCTAGCATTGTTCTGCTACGCAAGCAACTTTCTCTTCAATATGGTCAGACGCAATGTGTAACACACGACAGGAAGTACAGGGTCAGAGCACAAGGTCAACCTCTTTTCCCAGCCCGAAGCATTTAGAGTTTTTAGGGTCTGGCTAAAGAACAGGGCTGTAGGATTGCTAAGAGGTGTATTGCTAATCCTTCAGATACAGGATTATTATTCTGTGAGATATTTATGAAAACCTGCCTTGTACTAATTCGTCCTGATTATGATATTGCACTTGTAATTAAACAGAAGCTCGTGTTAGAGTAAGGGAACTGCGCTATAAAGTGGGGGCTGGGGAGGGCTAGAACATTTCCAATATGTCTGCAGACCCTTGTCTGGTACAACACACGTACACACACACACGCACACACACACACCGCTGCCCCACACTCTCACATGAACCATGCTGACAGACAGGAAGCACTTAGTCGTCTGTTGGGCCTAAACCGAGGACACATGATACCTATTCAAAGGAGCACTTTTAGCAAAGAGCAGCGCTCACATTTTTCCCCCAGTGCAAATTCAAAGACATGATAAATGCATGTAGCATGTTAAATATTACGAGCGCACATGCTCTTTTATTCATTCGGCTCCAGCGAGACCCTTTTAAACGCTTCTGTAAATCAGATTCCTACTCCCAGGAATACCTCATCCCAGTGCTAATGTTGCTAATAATTTATGAAAGCTTAAAAGGCTCGATTAGCATGTGCATAAGGCTAAATGTTTTTCAGGCCTGCTAGCGTCCACTCCTTATTAGCAAGCTACATTTTACTGAGAGAAACCCAAGACTTGATTGTTCTGGTAAAAAATAGCAAAGTTTTGAATTATTACACGTTGAAATTAGTTTAGCCTTCTCTGTGTACGTTTATTTAACTAATAGAAATGATGAAAACTGGCAGATCTGAATAAAAAGTAAAAGGTGCTGTACTGAAAAATATTAGCTTAGGCTTAAAATCAGGCTTAAAGTATTGAACTGAGGTTTCTGAGTAAACAAAATGGTGCTAGCATAGCATGTATGAGTTATGGAGGTTAGCATAGTAGCCTAAAGATGCTGGCTACAAAGAGCAAAACAAAACCTCACATAATGATTTACGTTTCAAGTAACTTGTGACTATTCCAGCGACTGATTTTCACTACAGAAATAGTGCTAGCTTAGCATGATTGTGTCTGAAGGCTGTGGAGAAAGCCTGTTCATTTTCTGTCTTTTATTAAAGAAAATGATTTCCATAACCGTTATTTACAGTACGATGATTAAAGTGTTCTACCTTGCATTTAAAAATAATAAACACTTAGGCTAGCTTAGCCACAATTAATGTTTGCTTTTTTTAGTGTACATAGCTAACGCAGTTTACAGGAGTATCTAGCTAGCCAACATAAGATGAATACGAAGTTAGAAACGTGTATTTTATGTTAATCTCAGAATGTTTTAGTTTCCGATATAACTATGGCTTTTATTGTACTATTCCAGTGAGTAATTTTGACCAAATAAATGGTGCTAGCTTAGCATCATTTTGTCTGAAACCTCCAACGAAAGCCTGTTTATGTTCTCCTTTTCATTATGATGATTAAAGTGTTCTACCTTGCATTTAAAAATAATAAACATTTAGGCTAACTTAGCCTTATTTTTGGGTGTGTGTATTTAGCTTATGGTTTGGAAGTTGCTAGCTAGCAAACTTAAGAAGAATAAGAACTTAAATGTGAATCTAACAATGTTGGCGGTTCAGCGTTTGAGTGGGAAGCCTGTTTATTTTCCACCTTTCATTGAAGAAAATGATTTCCATAACCGTTATTTTCGCTATGATGATTAAAGTGTTCTACCTAGCATTTAGACTTAAGTTTAGACTAGCTTAGCCTCATTTACTGTTTTTAGTGTACTTAGCTAATGTATATTATAGAAATCACTAGCTCTAGCTGACAGCCGAATTAAAATATAAATGATCTAACTGTACTGAACACTGAACTATTCCAGTGAATGATTAGCTTAGCATCGCTTTGTCTGAGGGCTCCAAAGAAAGTCTGGTTATTTCCTCCTCTTTGGTTAAACAAAGAAATGTTTCTCCTAGCTGTAATTCTTGGCATGATGTTTAAACGTTTTCAGTGTGTGTTTAAAAATGGACAAAGATAGCCTAGCATAGCTAGCCACTAGCCTAGCATTGTTTTGTTTTTGTTAGCTTCTTTGCTATCTATTTGCTTAAGTAATACAGTTTATAGCCAAGGTACTGTTTAATAGCTAGTATTAATATAATATAAGAAAGTTAAAATGTAATATGGATTTGGTTAAAATATTCATCAGATGGGGGATTTTGTATTTATTTATTTATTTTTGGCTAAATGAAAGGCTGCAAGGCTAGCACAACGCTAGCATCTCAAGACGTTTTCTTAATGCCATATTAGTGAATTTTAGAACTGTGATTTTAAATAAGCGACAGTTATATACAAAGATTCACACAAATCTTCTTCTCATCGACATTACTTTTAGAAATTGAGTAAAGATACACCAGGAAAGCTGAACCATTTCAAATGGCAAATAATTCAGAAAGAATCTTGTTTTATAGCTCTTCTCTAAGACCCTAATTTGACTCAATGATGTAACGGATAAACGCAGAACATTTGGTTTACACAATGTCGCACACGCCTCAAATGTTTATCACGAACCTATCAGCAGCACTCACAAAACCATCTAGGTCACATTGTAAAAATTTTAAAAGGAAAACCTCTTGCCATATCGGGTAAGATCTCAGCCCTGACCCTTACACGCGTTTAACCGTCTTCCTGCTGCGACGTCTGCAGATAATAAACAGTCTGAAGGAATCGGAGAAAGCCTGCTTATTTTCTGCCCTCTGTTTAAGGCAAAGGGAGTGATTTTCATGACTGTAATTTTCAGCGTGATGATTAAGGTTTTCGCGATGACGGAGATCCGCACAGAGCCATGTTTGGGTTTTTCAAGGACCAACTGCTCTGATTGGATTAGTCGAGTTGGCATTTTATTTTGAGCAATACTGTCTGTAAAAACCACACCATGACCACCCCCATCTCTATTGTGTCGTTCTCTTAACATAAGTGTGTAATGGCCTCCGTTCAAGAGTCTACACATGTCCACTTGTGGGTGATTGCACCACTGGGGTGTCCTATTAACATTACATCTACAAGTATATAAAACAAAATATATAAGTAAGTCTGGAAGACATTTTAAAATGTCCTTCACAAAAACCTGTGTATGTTTCACAAACAGTATTTATGCTTTAACATCTCATGATTGAAGCATCCCTGTCCTTGAATCATCCATTATGGTTCATGAAAAATATTTGGAATATTCCACAGGTCACAAGGAAATGGCGTCATCTGAATTTCCTGGAGATCTTCGGAAGAAGAAACGCAAGTTAGTTCATTTATTTTGATTTTATTATTATTATCATTATTATTATTTTAAGCGTAATGTGATATTGACTGATCACTTTGTTTATGGAAAATGTCTGCTTACATTACTCTGTTTTGCTTTAAAACAAGATCTTCTTGGATTATTTTTTCATCCATCAATTTGTCATAAAAACTATGACCCTGGCAACCCTGCTGATAAAGCATGTAATATCACTACATATATTTGTTGAGAGCAATCACACTGAAACTTTTATTTTTACGCTTTACTCGTTTTAGACTCTTAAATGTACAAATGCCAAAGAGATGAACCATAGAAGAACATTTTGGTTGCTCAAAAATGCTTGGTTTACTTAATGAACCATTTAGTCATTTTTTAGCACAATGATCCTTACATAAAATGGTAACAAAATATTTTTAGTTCTCTCTTGAACCAATAAAAATTGTTTAAAGATTTGTTTTAGTGCCACATTAATTGGAAGGTTCATTACGAAACCGCAAAATTTCGTCTTTGGCATCACACTAAAGAATGGTTTCTGGCATTTTTATTTTTAAATGTCTAGTATTTATCGAGCAGCTAGTTAATACGTCTTTACTAAGAAAGATTCAGGACTATTGATGGAACATGTGGTTTTGTTTTGTTTTTTTTAACTGCTATTTGGTGTTTTTGTCTGTGGCACGAATAAAACAGGCCAGGGCGTGGCGCTATAGGAAATAATCAAGAAAGAGGTTGTGTGATGTGGCCTGAAACGAAGCACACTTACTCTTACTACCTTGAAGTTGGTTATTTTTCTATAAAAGCATGTGCCAAAGTGTTTTATTCCTCTTATACCACAGCTAATTTTCAAGATTTCCAAAAAAAAAAAAAAAAATCCCACATCACACTTTTCATTGTTTATAGTTATAAGTAAAGTTGTGTGAAACAAGTTAGTTCCTGTTCTCACTTACATTATAGTGGCTATAAACAGTCATTTGAATTATATAACAACTTGTTGTGTTACCAAGAAACTACAAACTCTGTAAATTCCTCTGTCCTGAAGGCTTTTAAAAAGCTCCAACAATGAAAACTTCTTCCATAAATGTAAAGTAAAGTAAATGTCCTTTTATATAACAATTCATCATATCGACGATTATACATGTTTCGTTGTTTCTTTGTAGATCATGTCGTACAAGCCACACAAGTCCCTGTGAACTGGCTGTTACTATAGAAACGATGAACTATTAAAATGAGCACATTAATATAAACCTGTGATTCGGATTACGACCGAGACTACTTTCAGAGCTGATATTATAGAAAATGAATCAACACCTACCCGACCAATCAGGTTCAAGAAACCACTAGCACTTTGTTGTACACTGCTAATTTTATCTTATAATTTAGTGGAAAAAGAGAAAAGCTAACATCAAAGTCAATTTAGTCTTGGCCAAGTCCCACGCACTAAGAGTGACACAGTCAGAGGAAAACGCTATCCGCCTACTTACGCATGTGTGAGCTCACGCATGCTTGTTATTGGCTAGCTTAGCTGTGATTGACAAGGAGAGAGTATGTATGCCACCCCTCCCTTCCTGAGAGCACAGCCAATTTTGCTCTCTTTGGCTCCCGGCCATGGGTGGCTGTGGCATCATTCTCACAGACAGTCTCCAGACAACAAGGCACTTTTACACTTTTATCTTGCGCCACTCGGGAGCTCACATGTCAAAATTTTTTTGTGTTGGACTGTCGACAGGTTGTACAGGCTACTGTAAGCGTTTTCATAAAGGTGTGTGAAAAGTGCTAGAGGACGAGATCAAAGCAGAACAGCAGCTTCCATCTGACATCGTACCGTTCCTCATCATGCCCCGTCATGCTCGTAATTACACGAAGCTTTCTCCCTCAGAGCCAAACTCCATCAAACAACCATCTCTCTCTGTCTCTCTCTCTCTCTCTCTCTCTCTCACACAAACACCTTTGACACAGAGCTGTACCTCACAGTCACATGAGGCGGAGCACATTCCAGCGGTTGAGGCTTTAATAACAGGGCCGGCTGTGTGTTCCTCTATACTCCGCTCCACTTTACTCTCTGTAGGAGATCTGACCATTTCACATCACATCGATGTCCACAAAACAGAAGACTTATAAAAACAGATCAATCTGCAGTGGGTACTGGTGCCAATCATAGGGGGCCCCTGGAGCAAAACAAAAAAAAAACAAAATCCCAGTCTCAAAGATGATCTTTATTATTAATAATATTTTCCAATCTGCTATTAACATTATGTCAGCGTAAATGGTGTGCTAGCACTTTAGACACCAAGAATCACTAGCTAAGAGCTATCTGTAAAGTAATGCAGCCACATATATGGAAATCTTAATTTCGTTCTGTGTAGTATCTTGTAGTGAAACAATTTTTATTTTATTATTTATCAAACAATGGCATGTGGTAGCTGTTTACAAGTATCCACTGCGAACAACAACTTTCTTTTTTTTTTTTCCTGACATAAGATCAAAAACAAACAAACAAAAAAAACACAGAAAGATTTTCTTCAACGTTGCATCCGAGTTTACTCGGAAGTGGAAATTTGGAACTTGGAATTACATCATTTTCAACCTCAAAACAAATGGACAAAACTGTGCCAATCTATGCTTACATTAGCATATATGATCTTCAACGTTTTCATCTTGATGAAACAGATGCTGTTAGGAGGTGTGGCTTAAACTTTGAGGACGAATTTAAGAGACAGTTTACGTCGTAACGTTGCTTCTTAGCCAAATGCTTTTGAGGCGCGTGTGTGAAGATTTAGAGCTGCACATTGCACCGTGCTAAACTGGTAGCTATAAGCTTCCCATACTCATTAGCCTTGTAGCTCGACTATAAAACTAACATACAGCAAACCTTATTGATTGAGTACATTTGGAAAAAGGTTTGTAAATGAAGTGCTCCTTTATTGAATGTCATGGTGGGATGGAAGAGAGAGGCCTGGGATTTTGGGCATGTTTAGACCTTCCTGATCAAGATCAGGTAACTGTAGTGACCCGGCAGCTGGAGTGAATAAAGGAGAAACAGGAAGAGATGCAATCGGTGCCTCTGACGAGATTAAGCCGAGGGAGAGCCCTTGGATGCGGGAGCGGAGTGAACGGGGTTGACGAGATAATGCTTAAGGTCAACGTTTAGCCCGGAGCTCTGGACAGATTAACGCTAGGCAGGACATTAGCCATGGATGCTAAGCTGCTGAGTCAAAAGGCTTGTGTGATAAATCAGATGTATCTGACACAAGTGTGAACAGAACTAACCTGTATTTCCAAAGCAAGAGTTATCCTCAAAAGCTACGGCACATTTGGAAAAACGTCTATTTATTTTTGTTTATATTTGTTTATATATAGTTTATTATTGAAATTAGAAACCTAATATATTTATATCTTGTGGATCAGCAATGATGGCAGAAAAAAAACATGGGTTATAACTCGATAATTATATTCATGATGAAATTATTTACCTTATAATTTTGCCTTTATTTATCAAATTGTGTACATCCAAATCTGATTATAATACTGTGTAATTTTGTAAGTTTGTTGGGAGGAACTCATAGATCATGTTGAAGTTTAACATGCAGGAAATGTAAAAATTCGATTTTTCATTTAATTCCAAATCTTGAACCGGCCTTTAAAAACAGGCTGCATGTGAATTTTGT
The DNA here is from genome assembly GCA_030014255.1 of Parauchenoglanis ngamensis. NCBI lineage: Eukaryota > Metazoa > Chordata > Actinopteri > Siluriformes > Auchenoglanididae > Parauchenoglanis > Parauchenoglanis ngamensis. The sequence goes on from JAQMYM010000018.1 coordinate 15,191,375, forward strand.
TCTGAAAATAGTTTCTGCTCAAATTGGATGTGTGAATAATCACTTTTTGTCTGTCTGAACATAGCCGTAATGTGAGTACACTCTGTATATGTTTAGCAGCAATTTCCAAACGTTCCCACTTTTCATTTCTTCCGCTCTTGATTTCCTGGATTTCCTGACAGGCCACAAGTTGGCAGAGACGGCGCGGGCAGTTTATTTAGCGGCTGTTTGTCTGTGGAGCTCTAACATGTGTTTAGTTTAATCTGCTAAGGCCATCAAGTGCTGCATAATAACCGAGGGCAGCGGAGAGGTGCTGCGAGGGCTTCAGGGCTCTTCGGAAGACGCGGGAGCTGAAAAACAGGCCTGCTGGCCGGAAGAAACGCATGACTCAGCAGAAACTCGGAGCAGAGTTATAATTTTGCTTTCAAAAAATAGAGCCCAACCACTGAATACCATCCTTCTGTGTGCTCTCTCTCTCTCTCTCTCTCTCTCTCACTCTCTCACTCTCTCACTCACTCTTTTGGCTCATCTAATTATGGGTCCGGAAGATTGCAGGGTTTAAGTCATCTCCACAAGACTGGCCAAAACTGGTGTCCGTGTGCGCACTGCGAATGCAGAAAAACACACTCTGCGCTGTAGCTTACTTTTTTTTTTCTGTCGTTCTCCGCCTCGGTGTCCCTCCCTCTCTTTCTGTCTCTCTGTCAAAATAAATATTACAAATACTTTCCCACTTTCGTCTTTTAAGAAGATTGGAAATGCTTCTGTGGTGAAGTGTAGTGAGAGAACACGCGCTTAAAGAACTTTCAGTGACCATTAAAAAGTTGTATCCTTGTGCTAATAATCACAAAAGCAGAAGGTACTTGGCACACTTTGTCAGGGGTGTAGCCAGACTTTTTACCACGGGATAGAACCAATGCCTTATTCTGGGAGTGGCGATCTAGGATGCACTCTTAAATTAAAAGTGTCTCGGGGTGGTATCTTTAATATTTATGTCATTAATTTACCATTAGTATGAATCATTAGGCATGAAAAGCTGAATATAGTATACCTTGAAATCTGACAGGAAGGCTACAGTAACTCAAATAACCACTCTTTACAACCGTGGTGAGCTGAAAGGCATCTCAGAAAGCACAACATGTTGAGGGCTACAAAGGAGAAAACCATATTGCGTTTCACTCCTGTCTGCCAAGACTAAGAGCCTGCGGCTACACGGGGCACCGACTCATTGACACCGGATGATTTTTTTCCAAAAAAAGCCCAGGCAAAGTTAATCCACTTTTCACCTGTAGAATTTCAGCGTGTTCGTTATCTAGCTTTCTTGTTCCTGCACAACATGTAAGTTTTGTCCACTTGAAAACTGCTTTGAAATGAAACTATTGATGACTCGTGACGTCTCCGTGTTTAGGTAGTGGACTAAGTCTGTCTATTTTGATAAGGTGTAATTACCTAAAAGTATGTGGATGTATTTTGTCTTTGGGCGGTGTCTTTGCGCAGTGTGTTATCAGCAGGGCCTCGAGCTGCCTCCCTGCATTTAGATGTGAGCTGCTCTGTAATTATACATGTGCCAGGCTGTCTGGAGAGCAAGAGGACAGATGAGAGAGAGAGCGAGAGAGAGAGAGACTATGTGTGTGTGTGTCCAGAGCTGCACGGAGGGAGGAGAAGTCCTTTACTTCTGCTATTCATCAGCCTGATGACCATGGCTCCACTTCGCCTGGCTGCTCCATACACATTGACCAGACTCTGCTGACCCGAGGTCAGTTTGAAGGTGTAGCTAAGAATGAGTAAATGGTTTGAACCGCTGATCCTGACTCAGTAGTTCTGAGGTCAATTTATTTTGTTTTATGTGTTCATTTTTTAAGCCAGTTCTTCAGGCTAGCTGTTCTGGCCATTATCAGGTTGACGTAGGCTAAGTCTTCAAGAGTTGCAATTCCAAAAAGCAGTTCACTGTGTCTGCCGGTCAATCAAAGCAAGTCCAGAAAAGCCATTCAATAGCCAAACAAAACCTGGGTTTGATAGAAAGACAGGGGTTTTTTTTTAGCTTCACTAGAGAGTCTGGTAAGTTCTGTCAATAAACATGGCCAAGGTCCACTAAAGTTTTTTGTCCTGCTTGAAGCTGGTACATGATCGTAGATAAACATCAATCATGTTTCGGAGCAAGCTTCATGAGCCTGAAGTTTGGGGTGAGAAATGTGCATAAAATATCCCATGCTTCGTGGATAGAGGATCTGAGGCCGAGGCTAATCAAAACCAGTTTAGAAGGTCACTAAAGGTGGACCAAAACCTTGCCTCTTAAGCCAAACTTCTAGCTTCGAAATTCACCGGAGAGTCTGGTATGTTCTTTGAATAAACAAGACCAAGAACCGCCTTCTTTCACAGAAAGAGATCATTTGTCGGACATGGCAGATGACCACCCACAGACCTTATCCACAGAACATGTGATATAATTTCATTTACTCACCACTCTTGAATAACTTTGAAATGTGGTAGTATGCTATATCTTGCACTAAAAAAACTTACTATGCAACCTTCAAGATCCTGAAGCTTATGGCCAGAAAAGTGTTCAAAACATATCAAATGTCACATGTAGAAGTGCTGCTGTGGGTGAAGATAGAGACTAATCAAAACCAGTCCAAAAAAAGCTAAATGAGCCAGTGGCCAATTAAAACCGCTCCAAGTTCTCTAAGCTTCTTTTCATCCAAAGTCTTTTCATCCTGCTTTTCCTGCTAAACTAAAGCTACTGTATATGTCATGTTACGGATAACGCTAGACTTTATTTCCTGTTACATTTGTAAACCAATTCGTACCGTTCCCTGTATCATTTATGGCTGGGAAAATCTTACACTACTATTCCTACTACATGTTGGGAATAAAACATGATCATTTTCGTAAAACAACACGTCTCAAAGTGTTTCGTAGGTCTTATGATTTTATAGTGACAGTAGTAGCTACAGGTTCTGGAAGATCCATGAAACAAGTCATTTAGATTTTATCTGCTTAAAAACAATAATTCCCTTCATTTTCCCTCTCTCTAGAAGTTAACCCTTTAACTCCAGGCCTCTTTTTTAGGCCCAAGCTCAAAAATGACAGCCCCAAAATGAATTGAGTCGCCTGTATCTCAGCAACTACAAGGTTTATTTGCATTATTTTGGTATCATGATGAAGGTATCACTTGTGAGTTTACTCACAGAATCAGTATATATGTTCTTGGTCACAGTAAATGAAGATGGCACCCAGCAGAAAATTGAAAATCTCATTTCTTAGGTAAATTTACAATTTACGTTTCTTCTTCGACAGCATTTTCAATGCTTTTGCCAGTTTTTGCAGGCATGCATTACTAGCGTGTTTTGACTGTTTGCTTATTTAATCGATTAGTGTTGGAATTGTGTCTTATCTAGGTAGAACTGTTTGTTTTACGCTTTAGTTGAGATTTGTAGCAGATTTGTAAATCCGTTTTTTATTAGTCATAGATCACATACCTTCCTGCCAATCAGGTTCATGGAATCAAATGGAATAATCAAAAAGATCCTGTAGTTAGTTTTATGTTACAGATAAAACGATGCTTCATTTTATAACGTCACCATTCGAATGTTATATGAGGTTGTTTGTTTGTATTAAAATTGGTGTATGCTTACTGGGAAAATTGCAGACTGTGTGAAAATAGAAGCCTTTTGTAATACAAGTGTTCACATTTCACGGAAGAGTGAATGAAGCATGCATGAACATTCCCTGTTCACTTCAGTCCAGTTGAGAGCTTTGGAGCACTGAAGAACTTCAGGATTGCATGAGGCAGATCAGAGTATGGGAAAAAGAGTGAGAGAGGGGGGGGGGGGTAATAAGCTAGTGCAGGTTACAATGTTCCATTATATGGGCTGATTTATTGACCAGGGTTATTGATGTAAGTACCATAAGCAGGAGGTTTTCTCTTGGCCTTGACTCTTATTGAGTTTCATACTTTGTTGATACATGTACTAGTATTATAGACTATAATAAGGCCAGTCAGGGACAACAAACCTATAAAATAAAACTGACTTCAAAAAAGGTTAGTGAGGTTTTACCTCAGTAGTAGTAGTAGTAGATGTTTGATACCAAATACGAAATGAATTTGTGTTTTTTAGAAGCCATTTATCACTTTTTTTCTCGAACATGTTTGACATGAACTTACTGTTCTTGCCTTTGGAGAGAAAAGTTCATGCCTTTGCGGAGAAAAGGAGAGTGTGGTGAGGAATACCTATGAAAGAATGAACATCTGAGATGTAGTTCCAGATGATGGCTGCGCCTGCCAGTAGTTTGTATTTGTATTTATATTAATAGCCTTGTATTTGTATGCATTAAGCCAGCAGTGGCACTTGGGAAAGGCTTGCGGTTATCCCACAAATGAATATTACTTTCCATCCAAAATAATTCACTAAAAGCCTCCGGATGTGAAAACAAATGTGCGCCTCTGTAAACTGACATCTGTTCGTGGTTTTGGACTCCCCTCCAGACGAGCCGGCCCTCGAGTGCTAAGCGATTAGCTTGCTTTAACAAAAGCCTTCATTGCTAATAAGCTCAGTGTTAATTAGTCCCTGTTAAGCAATGATAGCTGTTTGGACATGTGGGAAATGGCTCGCGTCAAATCCAATCTACTTCAAGTTTCAGTTTGGACTTTGCAACCATGTTTCCCTTTCAGATGGTGAAAAGTTTAGGGTTAATGGCAAAATGCATGGTGTTTAATGAAGTAGAGCGCGAATGTAGTTCATTTTGACTACTTTTAGGTGTCTAGGGTGCTGTGTAGTGAGGAACTTTTTTTCCTGGAGTACATTTGGTCACGTGTGAAAGCTGTTTTCAGAGAAAATGTTCTCTCCTCCACCTAAAATCACTGGTTTGCTGTTTGCTTAATGTGAACTTGGTTGTGGCCCACATGTGTAAAACGATTTTTCAACTTTGTCCACAATAGATATTTTTGTCTAAAAAGTCTCAGTTCTAAATTCTGATTGGTCAGAGGTGTTACTCTTAGAGTAGCACTTACTAATGCACTCATGCTAATACATTTCATACATATTGTTTCTATATGGTCAAGGTACTACATAAATGGAGTCTAATAACAGATAAAAAAAGGGTTGTGAATTAGGAATGAAAAAATGTAATAGATCATATGGTTAGGACACATATTCAGCATTTATGGAAGGAGTCTCCAGTGCCAGCACATTGTAACAGTCAGTCATTTTTCCTCCATGGGAAAGTCTTCAGGACAGAGATTAGTTATTAATGTTACTATCCATCCATCCATTATCTATAATGCTTTATCCGTCTGGGTCGCGGGGAAGCTGGAGCCAATCCCAGCATCTTGGGGCGAGAGGCGGGGTACACCCTGGGCAGGTCACCAGTCCACCACAGGGCCAACACAGACAAACAGCCACACACGCTCGCATTAACACCTATGGGCAATTTAGAGCAGCCAGTTGACCTAATCTGCATGTCTTTGGACTGTTGGAGGAAACTGGAGCACCCAGAGATTAAAGTTATTAAATTACTTTAATATTTAAAGTCTTTAAGTCTTTAACTTTATGACTGTAAAGTTATTGTAAGACTGTGTTGTAAGACTATAAAACAACTGTAAGATTTTAAAGCTACTGTAAAGTTACTGTGAGACTAAAGTTACTATAAGGTTGTAAAGTTACTGTAAGACTGCAAGTGAGACGGTAAATTCATTGTAAGGCTGTAAGTTACTTTGAGACTGAAGTGTGATTGTGAGACTGTAAAGTTACAGAAAGACTTAAAGGTATCATAAAACAATAAAGTTACTGTATGGTCATGAAGTTACTATGGGACTGAAGTTACTTAAAAACTGTAGGTTACTGTAAAGTTGTAAAGTTACTATGGGACTGAAGTTACTGTAAAACTGTAGGTTACTGTAAGGTTGTAAAGTTACTATGGGACTGAAGTTATTGTAAAACTGTAGGTTACTTTACAGTTGTAAAGTTACTATGGGACTGAAGTTACTGTAAAACTGTAGGTTACTTTAAAGTTGTAAAGTTAGTATGTGACTGAAGTTACTGTAAAACTGTAGGTTACTTTAAAGTTGTAAAGTTACTATGGGACTGAAGTTACTGTAAAACTGTAGATTACTGTAAGGTTGTAAAGTTACTATGGGACTGAAGTTACTGTAAAACTGTAGGTTACTGTAAGGTTGTAAAGTTACTATGGAACTGAAGTTACTGTAAAACTGTAGGTTACTTTAAAGTTGTAAAGTTACTATGAGACGGAAGTTAATGTAAACCTGTAGGTTACTGTAAGGTTGTAAAGTTACTGTAAAACAGTAAAGCTGCTGTAAGTCTGCTGAAAGGTTTGTGTAAGACTGCAAGTTTAGTGAGACTGTAAAATTACTGTGACAGTAAAGCTACTGTAACACAATAAAATTGCTGTAAAACAGTAAAATTAGTATAAGACTGCAAGTTTCTGTGAGACTGTAAAGTTATTGTAATACAATAAAGTTGCTGAAAGACTGTATAGTTACTGTAAGACAGTTAAGCTACTGTAATACTGTAAAGTTAGTGTAAGACTGTAAAGTTGCTGTAAGATTGCAAGTTTCTGTGAGACTGTAAAGTCATTGCAAGTCTTTTTACATTACAATGAGACTGTAAAGTTACTGAAAGGCTGTAAAGTTACTTTAAAATTGTAAGACTGTGTTACAGTAAGAATGGTAAGTTACTTTAAGTCTTTAATTTTCTATAAGCTGAGAATTGTTTTTGATATTAGACCTTGTGAGTAGCAGCTGTGACACAACTATACTTCGTGTTGTCTGTATAAATGCCTAATTAGAGTGATCCAGATCAGACTTTTCGAGTTATATAATATTTTTTTCCAATAAAGTTGCACATTTCTCAGTTCCCTTAGGCCGATTTCTTACTCGGATTTTCTCATCCTACAGTATTTAACTTGAACCCATTTCAAAAATGTTAATACAGGGTGTTCAAAACGTTTTGACTGGCAGTGTATTTATAATAGAGGTTTCAAAGGATAATTTCAGCCACTGTTTTATTATTTGGTAATAAATGAGGACCAAAGGAATTCTCGCTGTCTTAGTAGGAGATTATTTATAGTTCAGCACATCCATTTTCTTAGTAGGGGGAACGCAGGACTTCAATGACTTCCTTAGGAAATCCACAGTTATAAAAATATTATTCACTTCGTACTTTTCACATCATACTTTTCTAAATAAAGTCATAATTCTAACTGCAAATGTGTGGGAGTCTCTGAATGTCAGTCATGATAGCATTGAATGTGTGCACTGAAAATTGCAATAAAAGTGTGTAGCATTGTAATATAATAGATGCCGCATACAAAGAGTTTATGTTAAAAGGTTTATTTATGTGTGGTGGTAAAAAAAACAAAAACAAACAAAAAAAACCTTTTGCAAATATTAACATGCAAAAAAAAAAAAAAACAACCCAGAATGTATTGTTGAAATGCATAAAAAATTATTTTAATTAATATGTATGTTTTTTCCTGCTGTAAATATTTTGTAATATAATATTTATGTGTATTAATAATTTTCTATATTAGGATTATACTAGTCCGGTCTGCAAAGAAAAAAATAAAAACAAATCTCCAGATCTCCCTTAATATGCATACTGTTTTAAAGCACCTTTTATTATGTCATAATATTTATGCAAATTAATCATTCTTTGTAAAATTAACAGCTTTTGGTCTAAAAATGTTATAGTTTTTGCCCAATATATATATTAAAACTCTTGATCTCTTGTCTCAAGGTTTATTCTAACCTGCTTTCAAGTCACCAAGAAGTTACTAAAAGTTGGCATCTTTATTGTTGATCCTTGTGCCCAGAGAGACTGCATTAAATTGAAGCATGGAGTGCTCTAAGTGCTTTTGCGGGCTACAGGAGACCGAAATAAAAGGAGAGCGGGCTGAGCAAAGCCGTCCCCTTCGCTCTGCGTTAAAAAGAGGGCAGCCCTAAAATCAGAGCGAATGCACTCTTCATAAAATGGCTCGGAAAAGGGCCTCTTTTTTATTTGGTTCAAACAGGAGGTTTGTGTTAACGCCATTGCCAACTGTACACAAGAGAATCGCTGCTCTCTTTTACTCCGAGGCCTGGAGCTCATTAAGCCTCCGCAGGGAGACAAGCAGGAGGACGAGGACCACAGATCAGGTCTTCATTTGAGGGCCATGATGTGCCATGCTAAAGCTGAATATATCACCTGTTCATATATGGAGTTACAGAAGGTTTCATGCAAGCGCAACTTCACATCCCAAATTCCAGACTGATCAGGACACTGCACGTAAAACTGCTAAAATGCTAATTCTGGATGCGTAAATAGCAATGGCAGCATTTGTTTTTACTGTTTTTTACATCTATTCTCCATAAAGTCCAGAAATAAAATGAAAAATTATTGTAATGTAAGTGTTCAGGGATACGTAAGTAGGGAATAAAGCACTCTGTCCTGTGCTGTTACAGAAAAAAAATGATTACTGTCCCCACCCTGACGTTGATTATTTTCCAATAACAGCACATCCTGAAGTGTTTTTATTCCTCTTATACCACACCATTTTGCCTCATTACAATTTTTACCCAGTAAAGAACATCATGGCATACTTTTTTATTTTTTATAGTTAGATTTAACAAGTTATTTCCTGTTATTACTCACATTACAACACCTATAAACCATCATTCCCTTAATTATCATCTAAATGTACTTGAAGTGTTTTATTTCTCTTGTACTACAGCAATTGGCCAAAAAATGTATTTATTAAAAAATGTAACATTGCATATTATCCATTTATAGTTATGTTTAATGTTGTGGAAAGTCAGTTATACATTATAACAGCTATAAACTGTCATTGTCATGAAATCCAACTGATTGACCATTTATTCATTCCATGACTAATATAAGTGATATGCATTAATATTATACAAATATTAAACTATAACCTGTTCATAATATAAATATTGACACCTTTCTGAACTCCAGATGTATTTCAGGTCTCAGTGTAAATATTAAAGCTTGTTTCAGCCTTAGTTCTACAAATATATATATATATATATAAAGTAAGTGTTAGTTACTCAGTTAATGTTATTTATGGTGTTTTAATGCTGAAGTTCAGCTGTTCATGTTCACTAACGTCAGTAAAGTAAAGAGTTTAAATAATGCTGAATCGCTTTAGCGATCATTAGTGCAGTTAAGATTTGTTGTCGTCTTGCTTTGTGCATTCATTTCATCCTTTTTTTTACCCCACCCCAGCCTTCTCCTCTTTCTGCGTGGGCCACATTCCTGCATTTCACAGCCATAAACAACTATTACGCTAATGGCTAGAAAAATCATTATATGCTGAACATCTGTGGCCTCCGAGCAGCTAAACGGTTAAACGGGACAGTCTAATAAAGCCGTTTCTGATTGGCCGGGCTTCAGTCGCGTCTAGCCAATCAACAGAGATTACTTTTAGGTTTGTTGAGCCAAAGGAGGACAAAAAAATGAAGAAATTAATGAAAAGAAATGATGAAAAAGTCCAAATTATATGAAACACATGGAAACATTTAGCCCTTGACTGCTGTGATGATGTTTTTTCTGTCTTTTTCCTTTGTCCTCACGTCTCCTCGGTGAATTCCCTTTCATTTCTCGAGCATCAGCGATGTTTCTGAAGAGGTGGGTAATCTGTCAAGGAGGAAAAAAGCTTCTCTGAGCATAAATCACATAATTACTAGGCCCAGAACAGAGGAACAGACTTTTAAAAAAAAAAGTTTTCCACCAGAACTTCCACTTCAATCAGTAAACACAGGAGCCCTCGAGGCGGGCAGAAAGGCTGAAATGTGGCCGAGTGTCATGGAGATTAGCGCCATTTTTTTCTCTACCAATCCAAATCAGTGTCTGGTGCTAAGTGAGGTCTGGCAAAGATATGGTGAAGATAAACGAATAACAAACAAATGATATGGAATAGACAGTAGCGGAGGTGAAGGAGTGTATTTGTGGCTGCTAATTCTACGTAGGCGATTAAAGGATCACCTAAAGTAAAGATTAACCTGCGGCTTTGCAAACCTCCGACTAGAAGACTAGAAGAACGGGCTGTCGTCACTTCAGCTAGCAAAAAAAAACCTAAATGGAAGAATTTTTAAAGAGTAAGAAAACTATATCATTGCATTATGACAACAGTTTAGAAAACTTCAGCTAGCTCAATACAACAATTTGATAATCATGTTGCTTTAATGCTAACCAAAAAAAAAAAAAAACTGTTCTATTATAAAAACCTAGGGTGTAAAATTCCATGCTAATAATTTGACCATAGTGTTATTACTTGTTTCAAACCCGGTTGTTTTTACAACAACCTTTCATTTTAGCTTGCTAGCATATGGCATCCTGATCCTGAACATCCAGCTACATTATAACCGCTATTATACTAAAATATCATTCATGATATGTATGAAACTTCTGAATAAAAAGATTTGTATATTTTTAGCGTAGCTAAAAATACGAGTTAGCTGGCTTGTTTAATCGTTGTTTTGTCTTCTGTAAAATGTCTTGTGGTTTGTGGCAGCCGCTAACTAAACTTGTGGCTTAAACAAGAATGTTATAATCCTAAACCCACTCACTGCTGTTTTATAGCTCCGTAGTGTCCGTGTGCACAGATTCAGAATTATGCTCGAAGTGCTGTAGTTAAGGAGTTGGCTTATTCTTTTTACACCACTGCAATTTGTCAATTATTACCATTTTTAATTTATTACTGAACAACACGTCATATTTTTATAGGCTTCTCGTTATCGTTAATATAATGGAATCATCAAGTCAAGTTACTTCCTGCCATCACTTACGTTATAGCAGCTATAAACAGTCGTTCCTGTACAGGCTCTCTTTTTACCTGTCACTTTAAGTAATTAAGGAAAAAAAACACATTTACCAAGAAACCAGAAAGCGTTAGAGAGAGGTGACGCTGGAGACTCTGTCCATAAATCAACAAAAATCTAATCTTCGCCGCATCAATACAATTTTTCTTTGTTAAATACGTAGCAACGTTTTATTAATTTGCCAATTATTAGCCTTAGTTAATGTGGTCTGGCATACAAGTCCCTGTATATGAGGTGTTACCATAGAAACGATAGCGATATTAGAACGAACGCAATAATAGAAACCTGTGATTTATGTCACAGCCAGATGCTTCCTCATCACAGAATTCAACAGCACTGCTGTGTAACACTCAGTAAACACTCGATTTTTTTACTAGCTAAAAAGAAAATGTCCTGGCAGGTTTTTCATATTTTTATTCTTAAACATTTTTTTAATTGCATTTCACACAGTTCTGGAGGAATAAATTAGCTGTGGTACAATGAGGAGAATTGAATATTTTATCAATATCAAAGTCGATGCAGAAAATTAGAGAGATTTTACTCATAACTGTTTTAACATAACGGATTTAATCACCTCTCACTTCCTCCCAATGAATTTGGCATGTATACTTTTTCTTCAACTTTACGTGACGTATTCTATACATTTTAATCAAAGCTTGAACTAAAATATGTTTGATTATATTATGTGACACTTTGTTGCCATAATTTGTTTAATCATTGGTCACATTTTTTAGAGTGAAACACCTCACATTTTATAGGGTTATAGTTAGAGTTACGATCGAGGAACATCCAAAGTTAAGTTTTATATCCTGACTTATGTTATAGCTGTGACAGAGTCAGTCCCTCATCAGCCCATCTCTCTCTCTCTCTCTCTCTCTCTCTCTCTCTCTCTCTGTCTCTCTCTCTCTCTCTCTCAGTCTCTCTCTCTCTCTCTCTCTCTCTCTC
>JAQMYM010000018.1:15219965-15247535 GCA_030014255.1 Parauchenoglanis ngamensis
TGCTCAGTGTGGTGGTGCTGGAGATACTGTTCCCGATCCTGACTGACTGAGGTCTCTCGGTCAGGAAGTCCAGGATCTGGGACGTTATTCATCACAATATCAATATTACATTGTCATATCTCCCAGCCCTAGCAGGTCATTCAGGACAGAAATTTAGGTTATTTTATTAGTCCAGCAACAATTTTCTGGTTTTCAGCAGATTACTCTACTCATGACCCTCCCTAACCTCAATCCTCACCTTAACACACTGAAACATAACCCTAACCCTAATCCTTAACTGCAGCATTAACCATAACCCCGAGCCGTGTCCTGTTCAGCCCTGAGTCCAATCATATTTAATCATTTTATTTTAACCTGACCCTCTGTAGAGATCTGCGAGGACCTCGAGAGTCCATGAGAGCTTTCCTAACAGCATTATTTACGGCTGCACGTTTTCCGTTTCAACTATAGCCATAACATCTTTTTTCTAGCTGTCAGCTGTCATTAAAATCGGGTGGATCCCTATTTAACGACTCTTAAATGATTTGGTTACCTGTCATTAAACTGGGAGGTTCCGCAAAGCTGAGCCTCAGCGTGTCTGGAATCTGGGAATTGAACAGAAGACGGAAAATGTGGATATGCCTCAGGGAGGTTCTCACCGATCTCAGGGCTGGGGTGAGCTGGAGGCGCTCTGATGCTTCTTTAATTGAATTAAAGGCTACAATCTTCACCTTTTCCAAATGTTTTTTATTTTCATGAAAGAGGCCAGATTGTGGTAGGAAACTTTATCACTTCACCTTTGACGTGTACATTTTCCTCCTACTATCAGTCAGAGAGCAAGATTTCCATGAACCTGGTTCCACATGGATGAAAAGGTCACTTAGAAACTCATCGATTATGACATCCTATATGGAGAGTCCTCCATTTTCAACAATTATAATAGCAATGATACTCTGTTTTTTCTTCAGGTTTCCTCATGGGCCATTTGCGAAATCACAAAAAGATTGGTGCACTGTTAAACGAGTAAAGCGTGCTGTTGGAGGACAGGTGCGTTAATGAAACGACTTAACCTTCTGCAGAAATCTTTTGTTTTCCTGCTCATCCCTATACCTCTTCTATAAGACAGAGTACATTCAAAGTTAATTTAAAAAAAAAAAAAAAAGCCTTGTTCCTTTGTGAACAAGTCAAGCTGATAAATCTTTTATTTCTTGATTACAGCATAATCTCTTGTATAAAGGTGTGTGGTGTTAATCGCACATCCTGAAGCACTTTATTCCTCTTGTAACGCAGCAACTGGCCAAGGATTACAGTTTTTATTTATTTATTTTAAGAATGACATCATGTTTTTTAATCCGTTTGTTTGCATCAAAAAGTCCACGAAACAAGTTAGCTCCTGTTCTCACTCACATCCTTACAGCTATAAACAGCAGTTCTCTCACAACCCTCCGTTTTCTCTTTTTTAAAGTTAATAAGCCAAAAAACAAAACAAAAGAAAAAGCAGCTTTGTCATGTTACCGAGAAACCACAAAGCTTCTGAATGTTACAAAGCGCTGACACCGGAGACTCCTTCCAGAAATGCTACATAAACATCTCCTTTCAGAAAACATCACCATATCAAGCAAATCAAATTCAAGTGCACAAGATTGTTTACCAGTTGCCATGGAAACGATAACGTCATAACGAAAGCGCTGCACTGTTGTGAGAGAAAATTAATCAACACCTTCTGACCAATCAGAGCTGAGTAGGTATGATGTTTGCTATTATCTTCATCAGTAACCGAACAGAAATTGTAGACGTGTACATGAATAAAGGGGGTTTTTTTTGGTCACAAAGGAATAGTTTTAAATTTTTTTGAAAGATTTTCAAAATATAATTAAATTGAACTAGTTATTGGAAACATTTAGAAAAATATCATTAAATTCCATGAGATCATTTAATTCATTTTCTTTTACATTTGGATTTCCCATTGCGCATTTATAATGTATAATTTAGTACAAAATATTATTCTTCAATAAAAAAAATGAAAATACGCTTAAGCGCTGTAATATCAATGGTTTAAAAGTTTTAATAAATGTTTGTAACATGCTACAAGTTCATGCTCATGACAACAGCATGAATAATAACCACACACACGCGGCTATCCCGTGCTTCTCCCCCGGTTTAGAACAAGCTACAATGTTGGATCTCCATGCCCAGAGTGACACGTTATATTTTTCCTTCACAGCAACACACACACACACGGCGCATTAGTGCGAGTCATTTCCTGGTTGGCCACAGATATGCATCAATGTGAGGTTGTTACACGAGCCACATGGCCCTCTGACTTCTTTGTGCAAACAGCACCATGACAGCAGAGGTCAGAACCGGACCCCGACTCCAGAGCGCCACATCTCCCAGGAGCTGTGTGGGCATACGCGGAATCCAGCTAAGGTTTCCGCATATGCTTTCTGTCAGATTGAACGGAATTTTTTTCTGCATTTGGGGGGAAAAAATACTGTCCATAAAGGACCCTGTATAATATTTCCCAAAGCTCGGTTTAAAATAATATTTTGGGTTCGACTTTGGGTCAACACTTTAAATGACTTGCATTATGAGCCCCACAAAGACCAGAAACCATGTACAGCCTCCATGTACAGTACAGAGACACACTGTGGATTTGTTCATTTGTTCATGCAAATAAATAAACAAATAAATAAATAGGCAAGCCCACTAATGGTTCACTTCTCTTCCCCTTTTCTTCCGAGCTGCTGGGGTTAAACATGTCCCTGTAGAGCTGCCAGCACGGATGAGTCTGGTTAAGTTACATTAAACCATGACCATTGTGACGTAAATATGGTTTCCAATTCCTGAAGCCCAGTGGAGATAATCACAGCCTGTGAGCGGAGGAATTTTTTTTTTTTTAGGGCAGGAACATATTTTCATACGGTTCAGCAAAGCAAATATAGACACAGATCGACATCTGAGCTTTCCCAAAGGCCTTTAGGGCTCAGCTGAAATTGACTTAAAATGCAGTGAATTTAAACAGAAAGCAACAAAAAGGCGGTCATATGAAAGCAGTATAACTCAATGCTGCAATCTGGATCTGGACATGTATCTATTTAGTGCTCTGTATTTGGATTTGAACAGGAAGCGGGAAGAGCCGAAACCAGGAAAAGTTTGTTGTTGTTGTTGTTTATTAAATGTGAATCCTACCAAAAATTCTCGCAGAAATGCTAGAAAAGACTAAAAAGCCGGAAAGTTATTTTACAACAAAATACGCACAATGAATGTAAAATAGAAATGATTTTTTTGGACACCCCAGCACCGATATGCTTATGGAGTGCGTTTCTGCTGTAAAGTGACGGGAACGTTTTTTAAAATAGGAAATAGATCGCACAGAACGACGGCACCAAAAAGCATAAACAGAAAGTTAAAGTAGCTGAGCAAAACAGAATTCTCTGGCACTTCCAGTTTAAAACTGGAAGAACGTCAGGCGATGTTTGTTTGCCTGCCTGTAAACTGGGTTACGCAAAAAATACCTGCCCGATTTTCATGAAACTTGGTGGCAGGGCAAGTATTGGCCAAGGAAGAACGAATGACATTTTTGGAGGGGATCTGAGTCATGGGGCGGAACCACAAATTTAGTTGCTATTTCGTTAACATTGCAAGATACAGCATTTGGCCTTGAGGGAAGTCTGCGCTCAATAGTGCCATACAATCCAGGAAAATCCAGTAGATGACGTAAAGTTCAATAGTGACAAAATATAGTCAATGTAGAAATACGATGTCTCCATCGAAAATATATCCAGACATAGAAAGTGGTTGCACATTTGCTTATCATAGAAGAGTTGACTATTGTTCTTTAGTCAGGCTACTATCTATTGTATATTGTATACGAGTTACTATCAATTAGTCTGTCCTTTGTTGTCGCCTCCGAATGTGGTTCAAGTGATCGCCTGTGATACCTGTGATCACCGTTCACACCTGTACATAGTGTTAATCCAATCACCCAGGACGCATGACGCATTAATGCCAGACGAGTCACTCTCTGCCAGGAGTGTTGCCTTGTGCTGTTGTAGCTCATCCACCTCGATGTTTGTTGTTCTGCTTTTCTGCATTGTAAAACGTGGTTATTACAAAATAAATTCAGGCAATTCTATGAACACTCTCATCAACAGTCCAGCAAAACAACACTCGGTGTAACTTGGTGGATGGTTTTTGTTTTCCGCGCCATACTGTAGAAACTATTGTGTGTGAAAACTCCAGATCAGCAGGTTCCAAAATACTCAAACCATCCCATCTGGCAACAACAAAGTCATAGAGATCACGTTTTACCCTGATTTTTGACATGAACATTAACTGAAGTTCTTATCCTGTATCTGCAAGCTTTAATGTACTATGTTTGTACTGTCTGAAAAAAAGATACATTATTAAAAATACATGTTGTATGTGGAGTAACGCATGTCCAGTGCCTCAGTTCCAGGGACTCTATTCATCATATGTGTGTGTGTGTGTGTGTGTGTGTGTGTAGAAGTCACCCCTAGGCTTCCAAAGCAAACCGAACCCAGGCCTGGGCCGAGGCTCAAAGCTAATGTGACACTGAGGTAAATACAATTAAGCCAGCCAGAGGAAAGGCTGGCTTATTACTGTTTATCTTTAAACCTGACTCCCTGCCTTTCCAGCTGGCTCTGTGCCTGCATGCATCAGACAGGGTTTTTTTTTCTTCTTCTCTGGAATACAAGCCATTCATAACGATTTGAGGAAAGAAAATACCAGTTCTCTATGCACATTTCTCCTTTGTGAAATTATTTCTATCAATTTTTTTCTTTTTTGAACCTAGAAATCATGGGTGCGAAATAGATGCACTCATACACAAACGGGGCTTCGAATTTATACTAAAAAGATCAGTGTTTTTAATAATAAAGGTGTATTTAATGATGTTTAATAACAAGAATAGAATTACAATGATGTGATCTGAATTAGTACAAGGTTTTACGTCAATTAGTTCTAGATCGTGATTTCATATCACACGGAACCTGTAGCCGAGGATCTTTAGCAGCGCGTCTCACTTTTTTCCACGGCTATCATATCTCAGAGTGACACATTCCTTCAGGAGACGAACGAAACTACAGAGAGACCCAGGCTTTCATCACAGCCTTTTTTTCAGTTCTCCTTTCATAACCAGACATGAACAGTATAACTGAGCTGCTAACGAAATAAACGTCATTATGATGGTGTAAAATAACCAGGGAGGAGCTCTCTGGTGCCGTCTTGTCAGCGTTGCGCCGTGATCCCCGGCATCTGTTTCTGCTTCTCTAATCCAGAGCCAGACTCTTATCCTCCAGTTCAGTGGGTGACTTTAACATGCTAGTGATAACTTGGGTTAATTAATATAAACATGAAAGGATCTTCTGAAAAGAGTTGCGAGTTTTATTTTTATTTTTTTTCTGTCATACATTAGGATGTAAAAATCTCCTACAGATACTGTACATTTTATATATCATAAGAACTGGACTACTTCTGGATTATAATCATGAAAATTAGCATAGAACAAACATGCGCATTAGATATTAGTCACTTATTACCTTTTTGATGTAAACGAATCGTAGCCTATTAAGTCTTCATTTAATGACGCAGTCGATTTACTCATCAACTGTTAGCTAAACAAACAGCTAGCCTAAAAGTTCAGCCCAAGAAACAACATGGAGTCTCAAACATCTCTGTATTGAAAAACAGGTTACTGGAGACTCTTTCCATAAATGTTGAACAAATGTTTTTGTACAAAAAAACCCGAAAACAAAACAAAACATGGAAAACAATAAAAAAAAAATAGTTTATTTGGGATCAGCTGGAACTACTGTCCGAGATGCTGTTATAGAAAATGAATCAACTCCTTCTGACCAATCAGACATCAAATATACATCTCAAATAAATAAACTGTTAAAAACCAAACAGAAAAATGATATTTAAAAAGCAAAAGCAAATTGAAACTAATGTAAATTAATCTAAATTAGTTCTTTTTTTTTGTTGTTTTGTTTATTGGATTTTTGAAGAGCATAGATTATATATATATATATAAATTACATATAAATAAAAATGAGAGAGAAATAAATAAATAAATTAATTAATTAATTGAAAAAAGTGTCAGCCAGAAAACAACAAATTTGGACATTGACAGTACAGCAGCAGCTCAGTCCATTATTTGTTTCAATAACAAGATTATACTGACATCATATCTAATGTGAAAATGTTTTTTCTTTGTGTGTGTGTGTTGTATGTGACAAGCATATTTAATTGATCTGGTTTTGGTACCAAACGAAGCAGCCAATGAAGCACATGTTCCTATTTCTTTTTGTACTTTTATTAAAACGGCATACCATTACTGTTTCATTTACTACGCAGTACTATTACTGTTTCATAAGCAAGGCTAATGAAACCAAACAAACCGGTTAACTCAGAAAACACAAGCGTGATCATATTAGAGAACACTCCCTAAGTAAATTTGAAAGAAGAGATCACTGATTACGTTACACGTCACTCGCGTAATCTGTAATCAGTACCGCTGATCTACTCAGAACACAATCATACCAGGAAATCTGGAGCTCGCCTTGTCCTCGCGTGACAATAAACCTCATAGAGCAAGATATCTCGCTAAACACACTTTCAATCTGTGAGCCCTCAGAGGAACAGAAGACATCGCTATGATGGATCTGCACCTCTCTGAGCAGATAAGATCCACGTCTGGCTCGGTTACTGTTTATCTTTGAAGAGGCAGAGCGCGATGGCTCCAGGATGAAGATTCCTCTGTCCATGAAGGCTTAGAGAGCAGACTGTAAATGTCCTGATAAATACTGCAGTGTTTGTGTTTCATGAGACACAGCGAGTCCTGTGTCAGCAATAAACCTGTTTATCAGCTGTACTGTACATGACCCTGTGAAAAATGTCAGAAATGTTTCTTCTTTCGAATTTGTTTTCATGAGAACAGAAACAGTAACTTTCCAATGTCTACATGTACGTTGCTGGAATTTGCCTTTGTTGAAATGTAATCATTCCAAAGCTAATGTCGCATTTCAAGTCTGTGCAACTTAGCATAAAAAAAAAACTAGCAAATAAAAACAAACCTAGTAAATGAAAACTTCCAAATTGAACCTAAGATAGAAAATAAAAGCAAGTGAGCGAAAATCAAGAAAGTGAAAGGTAACTTAGTGAATGAAGGAAAGTCCAACATGAGTGAACAGAACAACTCACAGTTGCAAGCCAAAATACAAGCGAAAGGAAACCTAGCGACAGTGAAAGCTAATTTAGAAAGTGAAACCAATGCTAGCAAATAAAAACAAACCTATATGCTAACCAGTGAGAAGTATTTCTTTGAATTAGTTTTTATGAAAACAAACCTCTCAAATAAAGACAAATCTAACAAACCAGTCAGTAAAATATATTTCAGCGAGTGAAAGCTAGTTCTGTGAGTGAAAGCAAACCTAGCGAGTGAAAACAGCAAATGTAACCACACCTGCCAAATAAGGGAAAATTTTCCAAGTCATGGAAAAGCTAACTAGCGAGCAATGAAAGGCTAAATAGTGAGTGAAAACTAATATAACAACAAAGGTTAACCTTGCAAGCAAAAGGAAACTATTAGCAAATGAACCCAAAGCTAGCAAATAAAAGCAAACCCAGATAGTGAAAGCAAACAGACTGGACTGTACATGACTGGATATTAGCGAGAAATAGTAGTTTGTAAAACCAAACCTAGCAAATGAAAGCTAATGTAGTAAGCAAAGGCTGACGTAGCAAGTGAAAGAAAATAGAGCGAAAGCAAACTTAGCAAATGAAACCAAATCTAGAAAGTAAAAGCTAATATAGCAAATAAAAGTTAACCTTGCAAGTGAAGGAAAATCTAGCTAGTGAGAGCCAATGTAGTCGTATAAAAGTACGTCTCGCATGAGTGAAAACGAATATATCTAGCAGGATTTAACCTGACAAGCAAAAGCAAACAGAGTTAAAGCAAATGAAGCTGGAATATACATTACTGTGTGGAATAGTTCCTTCCTCTGAATTTCTTATTGTGAAAGCAATCCTAGCAAATAACAACAAATAAAGCAGTGAAAATACGGAGAATTATTTTTCCTCTGAACCCTTTTATACTCATGAGCCACCGTGTGTGCGGAAACAGAACACGTTCTAATCAAGTAGAAAACCTTTTCATTGAAACTCTCTAGATCTTTGTGTCACGAAGAGAAAATGTTAGTGACCAAGATGCTCTGGGCTTCTTTCGACTTTAACAGCAGGGTTACGAGCACATGAGTCTGTCAGCAGCGCAAATCAATCTCTCATGGGTTTACATTGTTTAGACATGCAGCGTACTAGAACGGCATCTGGGTTCAAGTCCTTTATTTGTATTCAAACAAAATATGTCCTAGGGTTGGATAGATCAACAATAAAAGTCTTAGTTTATTCTGGACTTTTCCATTCACAAACAGAAAATATATAGTATGACTGAAGTTCTTTTGTGCATCACAGCATTTGCTTGTGTTACTTTTTCACTTTCAAAAGGGAGGAAAATAAAGAGCAATTAACACCACAAGGGCAGTGAACAGATTCAGCTGGTATTCATAAACTCATATGGACATGTGACAAATTATGTTGGGTTTTCCTTTAAAGTCTCATTTGCTGGGCCACCACGAGCTACCAGAACAGCTTCAATGTGCCTTGGCAGAGATTCTGTGGCTCTCTGGAACATAACTGGAGAGACGAGCACCATTATCTTAAAAGATCTTCCCTCAGGTACTGTTTTGAGGTTAAAATGTAAAATAGGTGAGGCTAATTACAAGCCTTGGGCCTCCCAAACAGCTTTTAAACTATGCATTCTCTTCAAGTTCAAGCAACCTAGCATTAAAAACTAGCATGTGTAAGCAAACCTAGCAAATAAAAACCACCACATGTGAAACCTAGCAATGTTTACATACAGATCTAACAAGTGAAGGAAAATCTAGGAAGTACAAGCTCACCTTGCAAGTGAGAGCTAATATATCAAGAAAAAGACAGTCTAGCAAGTCAAATCAAACCTAGTGAATGAAAACAAACCTAGCAAGTAAAAGCTAACCTAGCATAATGAACAAATCTAGCGAGTAAAAGCTAACCTAGCATAATGAACAAATCTAGCGAGTAAAAGCTAACCTAGCATAATGAACAAATCTAGCAAGTAAAGGCTAATATAGCAAGTAATTGCTAACCTAGCATAATGAACAAATCTAGCAAGTAAAAGCTAACCTAGCATAATGAACAAATCTAGCAAGTAAAGGCTAATATAGCAAGTAATTGCTAACATAGCATAATGAACAAATCTAGCAAGTAAAAGCTAACCTAGCAAATTAAACCAAACCAAGTGGGGGAAAGCCTAATGAGTGAAAGAATAGTCCCTTAAGTGAAAGCAAACCTAACACACCTGAAAGCTAACAATTGAAAAGTAGTTTCGTGAATGAAAGCAAAACTAGCAAGTACAAGCTAATCTAGCAAGTAGATGCTAATATAAAAAAAAATAGCCCAGTGAGTCAAAGCAAACTTGGTGAATGAGAACAAACCTAGCACATAAAAGTTAATATAGCATGTAAATGCTAACCTAGCACATTAAACAAATCTAGCAAGTAAAAGCTAATGTAGCAAATTAAAGCAAGCCTCAGAAATGAAAGGCAACCTTGCAAATGAAACCAAACCTAGAAAGTAAAGCCTAGCCAAACAAGTGAAGGTAAATCTATGAAGTGTAAACTAACCTAAAGAGTGAAAGACAATCCAGTGAGTGAAAGCAAACCAAACAAGTGAAAGCTAAAATAACAAGTGAAAGATAGTTTAGCCAACCTAGCAAATAAAAGCTAATATAGCAACTGAAAGCAAACGAAAGCTAATATTTCAAGTAAAAGCTAACAGAGCAAACAGAAGCAAACGTTGTGTGAAAAGGCAAGCCTGGGAAAAGGAAAACCCAGTGAGATGTCTTTTAATGTCGTTTTCTGGAGGTCTAATAGAACATTAAAGTTGGGTATCATACAAATGTGAACTGTTTGGTATCCTTCACTTAGATTATTTTCTATAATATTACTATATATGCTGTAGGTGACCGTTTACGAATCTTGTAGGACACTGAGCTCTAAAAATAATATCTTTTTGCAGGTAAACCACAATAGACTTAGAATAACTGCATTGATGTTTAAGTTTTTCTTGTCACAACCCTATCAAATAACCACAGAACCACAAATGTGGGTATTCACACTATGAAATAAAGCCAACTGATCTTATGAGACATTTCAGTGCAGCGAATATTTGCTCTTTCATGCACAGGAGGTCAGTCATGTCAAATCATCTGAGTGATGAAAAGGAAACGCCCAGAGCAGAAAAGTTCACAGTCAATTCTCAGCCCTCAGCTCTGTGTGTCCTCTGTGTGACGGGCCACACACATTTCCTTCACTCAGTATGCCTACGAAGGTCCTGATGCTATCCGCTGCCCACAAAGAGACCACTCGGGTTGTTCACACACCTCCAGGAGGGACTGATGCAGGAAGATGGCTGAGCAGATTGGACTGCGAGAGGATAGCGGCTCCATTCACGATTTACCAGGACAGAGATGTAATTATGCACACACGAATAACCAGGTGTCTTTGTGAAGATGTTGAAAGTGTGATTCATTATGATACGTTTCAACTATTTATAGAAAATCATGTTTAAAAAATCCCAGAAATTTTAGAAAAACAAGTGGCATACTTCCTGTTCTTGGGATAGTTAAAGGTTCTTAGTTTTCTAGCCTTTTTTTAAAAAAAAGAGGGCAGTTCTTCATTACTGACCAGGTTGCTGTGTGGTGTGAGGC
The DNA here is from genome assembly GCA_030014255.1 of Parauchenoglanis ngamensis. Classification (NCBI taxonomy): domain Eukaryota; kingdom Metazoa; phylum Chordata; class Actinopteri; order Siluriformes; family Auchenoglanididae; genus Parauchenoglanis; species Parauchenoglanis ngamensis. Next base: position 15,230,776 of record JAQMYM010000018.1, read on the forward strand.
AGGAAACAAGTGTGTAAGCTTCACTGGGGCAAATAAAAGAATCAGAGTCGATAACAGGAGTCAAAACGCAGCCAGGCAATTTTAAATAGGGATAATCTATAATCATAAATAAGGAACAGGAATTAGGGTTAAAACAAGAAAACCGTGGAACTAGGTACAGAAGACAAGGCTTAATTGATGCAAACGTATAAGACGTAACACTACATACATTGATACAATGGAGCATGCCTAACCAAACTATTCCACTAACACAGAATAGGTGAACACAGTCAGATAGCAAACCACTGACAGGACACGGGCAAAGACAGGACTAGAACAGAACCAAACCACAAGCCATGGGGATGGCTATGCAAAAGAGATAATCCTAGAAATCCGAGATACTAGAACTATCAAAGAGTGTCTTAAGCTTTTCAGCAAGTCTCGTATTCCAGCTGGAGTAGCAAGATGATGTGCTAATACTAACATATGGAACAGTGGACACATTTTGCACTCAGCCATAGCAGAAGGTGCCAAGCCATCAAAGGGTACTTCAATTTAAAATTTCAAAAAGGTTGATACACACTGTATGTGATGCAAACTATGTTGCTTGGTTTCAAAAATGTTACCTGTTCCAGTGGAGGCTGGCTATATATATATATATATATATAAAATTTCCTTTGGATATTTAAGAATTCTTGGCTTCTTCAAGGAACACCTGGGACACTTTTGTATAGGGAAACCCCAAGAGGGACAAAATAAAGAACCTTCAAAACGTCTTGATTTGAACTTTTTACTACTTTTGACCCCTGAGTTTCACTGTGTGTAGTTTGCAATTAAGAATATTACTAACTTAAATCCAGTAGCATTATGTTAGCATTAGCTAATGTAAATTAATGATATCCTACCTGGCAAATACCTCACTTGATTATTTGTCATGCCCATGTCACATATGATGATTAGGTGATGCACCAAAGCAGGAAGTATGATATTTGGCGGCAGTTTCAGCCTCAGGTAATCGCATCAGAGTCGGATCCCAGTGGAAGTCACTTTAAAATGCTTCGGCTCATTTTTCCTCAAAACTACATTATTAAACAAATGCTCACAAATATCTATCACATCGGAGCCTGACTAGAGAATGAAAAGTTCCCTGTTAATATATCGTGACGTATCTTGTCACACTGATTCTAAAGCAGAGAGGGCAAAAATACCCTTCAAATATTTCTCCAGCTAATCATCAGTGAAGTGTTCCCAGGAATATTTCTTTACCCCAAACTGGCAGACTGTTCTAATCTACCAAAGACTCGCTGCCAAACCAGAGCGCTGCATTCCCCATCTCTTTACAAGTACTTGCTGCTACAGCCATCTGGAACCTGAAGATTCGAGCCCAGTTCTGTGATTATGCAGCTGTGAGAACTCGGAGCCTGATGGATGAAGAGAACAGGAAATGGAATGACACAAATGTAATATTTTAATTGGAATGGAATGATTGCTTGGAATAATTTGTCATGCATGAATTGGTTGACAAAATGGCTGCCAAAATGGCTGTTTTTACACCCAAAGCTGGTTGAGGTTCCCGATGGAGTTTCTGCAGCTGCATAAATGATGCTTCTGCAAATCTTTATTGGCTTCCAGACACCAGGATTATTGGAGTATAATATCTTTGTCAGCATTTTTACAAAGGGTGAACTAGATGGCAAGGGTAAGGGTTTAAAATTGGACAAATGCGTAATGGAGGCAATAACAATCCTGGCATCTTTATATCAGTTACCACACACCAAGCTCTTTTTTTTCTTTTTTCTGTTTTTATATCCAGATTTGTTAATTCCCCGCTCGGAAATCCCCATGAAGGAGGTATGACAAAGAAACTAATCAAACAAAATAAAGTATTTACACAATACCAAATCAAAAACCCCCTCAGACGACTCTCTGAGAAGAACCACACTCAAAACAGAACCCATCCTCTTCTAGGTGACACCGGATAGTGGAATTATAAATCATTACTATTATTAGTACGATATGTTCAGTGCTGGGATGAACAATAGAATGATTATGATTTCAGGTTCAGCTCTTAGGTACACATCTGCAGGATCCAAATGATATTCACTGAAGAAAGTTTCTGGGAAGTGTTAATCTTTAGGATATCCATGTGGGAACAGAAAATGAGTCACAAGCCCCAAATCATATCAAGTTGAATCTTTGGATCAGCTTTTTTTAATTGTGTGAAAATCAAATTTGGTCATGTTTTTAAGCTTCCTCTACTTTAAATCCATAGCAGCAGATCTAAAAACGGTATTGTTCTTGTGGTTTTAACACCATTTTATCCTCATCCAGCTGCTGAGATGGTCAGACCCAATTTAGAATTCTCGACATATCCAGCATGGAGCCAAACCAGAAGTCCACCACATTTTACAAACATCTCCGTAACCCATCTATCGCCTTTCAACTTGCCGACCTCGGCTGAAGACCTGAAGGTGTCACTTTACCTTCTGCCATTTCGAGACGGTGGTCATTGCATTAAATTTACCTTTAAGCTGTTAACATCTCAATAAAGAAACTCTGAACATGGTATCCAGAAGGTTGTGGCCACAAAGTGCTATAAATAGACAACGTCAGGATCAAGGTTTTGGGATGACTGTGGTTATGAAGGGATGGTTTCCGTTTTGTCCTTTTTTTTGGCAGTAAAACAGACACACAAATAGAAACCGTCTATTTACGGCTGTGTTGGAAAACAGGAACAGAGCCGATTCAATAAACAGGAGCTGGTGGTTTATCTAACTTCACATGCGAGAAGATCAAGACGTGGGGCGCTGACCTTATTTAGGGTCATCATTCAAGACCTGAGGTCAGGAGGGCATCTGCAAAATGGGGCTTGGAGGCAGAAAAAGAAAAAAGACAAGGTCAGAGAAGGTCAACTTCTACCCACATTGCTTGGAAAAGCCTCGCCGCGAATGTTGAACGTTTCAGGCCGGGGCGGCAGAGCTCAGTCGTTGTTAGGGATTCTCTGGGGTAAATTTGGGGAGGTTTTTTTCGAGAGCTTACACATGTTGGATGTTTGGAAGAGTTTAAAATCAAGCATCAAATGTACCAACTTTTGAGCAGACATTAGCTAATATCCTTCACTTAAAAATGTTAGTATCTTATAAATATGTAGTCACTGACTATATTGCAAATATAAAAAACACTGGTGGGGTTTCAGTGTCGAAGTAGACGACTTCTTTCGATACGTAATTAGTTAGAATCTATTTCTTTCCGATCTGATAAAACACTGGTTACATTAGCAGACTTGCTATCTAGCTAACTAATTGCCTGAGGTCGCTTCTGCGCTTGTTTATATAAAAGCGTTGAAAGTGTGCTGCTTTTTTCCTCATCCTGAGCTCAGATGTCAGTGAGCCAATGCAAACTAAAAGCAGCGAATTGCCTTCGGCTCTCCTGTTAAAAGCCATTTGATGAACGTGGCACAGGAAATCCCACACGTTTAACTGCAGTGTCGTTTAAATGTACAGCGCATACTTTAGATGCTATCTTACAGATGTGGAGAGGAAAACCGAGCTGTGAAGGACTCCTGGTGAGGGAGATAGCTCAGGCAGATATCTTGTCTGTGCATTCATGGAATGTGTGCTGGAAGCATGGCCGTGCTTGCCTTTCTACACCGTGGAAGGAGACTGTAAGGGTTGAGAGGACCTTTTACACGCACTGTACACTTCCTTCAACACACATGATTAATGACTAAAAGTCTGAGTTTTGATGGTATACAGGAAGCACTTGGCATGTTTGTTGCTCTACCCTTACAAAATACATAACTATTAGATACACCACAGCTCTGGTGAACTCTCGATTGTGATTTGTGTTGAATTTTCTCTAACGGAAGTTCTGGCTGTAGTAACCAATGAATTAAAAAAGTTGATACGGTGAAGTTGTAAATGTTATTTATTTAACATTTTTGGAAGGAGTCTCCGGTGTCAGTGCTTTGTAACCAGGTTACATGGGAATGGCTTCATTTCCGTGTAACATAACATGTCACAAGTATTCAAGAAAAAAAATAAGTTCCCGTGTGCAAATTTAATGGGGAAGTAACTAGCTGTTTGTGAATGTTTAGCTGAAACCTACAGGTGCAGTTAAAGAAAGAAACATTTCTACTGGTTCATTTTATTTCTGGTCCACCTTAAAGGTGCACTATGTAGGATTTAGGGGGATCTATTAGCAGAAATGGGATATAGTTTTTATAAGTATGTGTGTTTTCATAAGCTTACAATGAGCCCTTTATATCTACACAGGGAGCGGGTCCACCTCTAAAGAGAGACCCTACTGTAGCCCAGAACGGACAAACCTCTAGAGAGCGCCTTCCATATTTCACATTTTTACAAGCAGCATCCAGAAGGAAGCACCAAAAGGATGACAAAGAAAAAGAAGAAAGAAAGACAAGGAAGAAGAAAGAAGATGGATCAGTGTTTACTGGTGCTGGATAACAAGTTTGAGAACCCAAATTTTGAAAAATGGAAGATCATACTTATTATTTAGCACAGAAAAAAGCAAGAACGTGTGAATGTATGTATTTGGAAGAACGCTATGAGCACCTGAAAGCCACCGTACGCTCTAACACACGCACAAGGGAGGGGCATTCAGGTGGATGCACAGTGGACCTTTAATATTTCAGTCCATATCAGTCTTGAATAGTGCCACAATGGTCTTAATGGTATTTACAATTTATTGTCATTATATATCATTATATACAGACAGCGAACTTTGAACTATAACTTTCAGTTAATGCTAGTTTCATTTAATGCTGGTTATCTTAGCTAACATCAGCTTAGTGGTCCAATAACTAGACTGGATTAATCCTAGCTAGGTAGTTAACATAATAGCTAAATAACAGTAACCTCTTGCTAGCATACAGTAGCTACTGTTACTGTTGTGTTTGTTAGCATACTTAGCAGAGTGTTGGTGAAAGTATCTAACATTAAAGCTAGGTTTGAGAAAATGAGTTGTGTGTGAATGAATGAATTGTATGAAAAATGAATATATAGGTACGTTTAAATTACGGGTACATGTTAGCTCGCTAATCTCATTTTAGTTACACAATACTGTAGTGTTACTTTGGAAGAGGAATTATCCTTACACCAAAGTGTCTTCTGTCCAGTCTGGGGCTCACAGCTAGGACCTTTTCACATTTTTTTTTATCCACAGGGATGAAATATATGCTTTAAATGACACAAAGTACAAAAGTCCTGTATTCCCATGTGATTATTTATTGTAAATTTACAGTAAAACTAATAGGAAAGAAGGGTAGTGATGGTGAGAAATATTTTATGAGTGTATTCTTTATAACTGTGTTGCTGAGAGATCGCTGGACAGATTAGCATGTGTGAGAGGTGAAGGAGGGAGTTGCACTGAGCTCGTTTTACTCCACGGTAATAAGGTCAGGTGTCAGCGCGTGATGAGTTGAGGGAGCTCTCAGGCCTGCAATAACATCACACTGCAGTAAAACCGTGTCATGCCGCCGCCGGCAAACCTCCAGGCCACTTTTAACAGAGGTGTGTGTAAATATGGCGGTGCGAACACACACGTAAACTCGTAATCTCATAATGCCCTGGTGTAGCAAGGTGTGATTTACATCATCTGTTAAAAAAACACGTGTTTTAACGTTCTTTCACATTCCTCCTGATGTGTGTGTAAATAAAGGACCAAAAGGGCTTCAAGGAACAGAATTGTGCTGCCCCCTGCTGTTCATAAACTGGCATTGCAGGGATTTGTAAACAGATTTTTTAAAAAGAGAGAGCAAGAACAATTTATACATGTCTAGAAAGATCCTTATTAAGCGTTTCATCCCGATCAGGGTCACGTTAGAGCTGGACTCGGGTGCGAGACCGGAAAACACCCTGGATGGGATACCGGCCCATTACGAGACACCATGCAGTCAGTTACAAAGTGTTGCAGTTTTCAGCATGATGAGTCTGATATTAGATTTCAGCACTGCTTTGGGATTTAAACAAATTAATCACAATGGTTGTCTTCTTGTTTCAGTGAAGAACATTTCCTTGGAAAACTCAACCTGTGTCTAAATTTAGACAAACGTCATGGTTAAATCATCGAGTTCTTGTTTGCCAATGAAGAATAGCATCAGTAGGACATTTTGGGAGTAGCTGAGTTTATTGCTCTATTTTGCCCCTTAATGGATAAACCTGGAATAACGGGTATGTTCTTGTCCAGTTCCCACCCATCAGCCAGCTCTTCTCTATCCTAAAACAGCTAGCAGCTCTGGAGGAGACGCATGAATCCAGCCAACCAGTCTAGAATAGTTTAATTCAGTTACGCTCTGTAAGGTAATGTTAACTCAGACAGATTTGAAGTTCATGATTTGCTAGAACCTTTATTGGGCCGGGACAGATGTTTGACAACTACAATTTGAAGTTAGTATTACATTTTTTAAAATTACTTGACATGACAGGAAATGGACTCTTGGGGAAATGGTCCTTTTTAAATAGTTAATAACTCTTAGCTTCCTTATGATTTCCACTCAGATTATGAGTTAATAATCTGTTATAATAGGTATGAAACTATTTCATTGCTCACTCCTGCAGCCAGTGGATTGAACTGACTGTTGTATGTGAAGCAAAATTAAATATTAAACATTTTTTTAGATTATATCATGAAAATATGCAATATTTTTACTGCACCCTGAAAAAAGTATTAGAAACATTTTCTACCTTTTTTTTTCTTTTTTTTAACCTTACTTTAACGCCCATTATTAATATTCTAATATTCCTTTTTATCTGAAATATAATTTTAACCTGAAAGTTACAAGCATGTTAGAGCGTTGTAATTTTCTTGTTTTTACCCTCTCAGTTCTTTTAAGCTGCTCAAAACCTGTTGTTTCTCCTGTAGTTAATAAAAAAATTACTTAAACATGGCAGATTAATTAAGAAAAATGAATGACTCTACATTTACACGTGGTATAATCTTTTTTTTTTAATATATATTTATACAGTGTGTATTTGTAAAATATATGCAGCATCAGGACCATGGCAGAAGTTTACCAGATGGGGTCACTCTTTCCTCTTTCACCTCCTTCATCAACTCGTGTGTAAGAATTTGACACCTTCTTAACTGTACTCTGCCATGAAGGCGATTTCATCGAATATAAATAATAACCGACACTAGGCATTATATATTCATCAGAGATTCCAAATTAGGACTTCTTCCTCACCAAGCTGTCATTTTATTGTATAATAAGACTAATACACCATTATTAAGTGTTTAATGGCTCTTGCTTTTGCCCTTTAATGCGCTGTGAACGTAAATAAAAGCTAGAAAGTGCTAAAAATTGGTTTTTAAATTGATTAATAACCTTCCCCCAGCACTTATAGGTTTATACCAGAGTGCTGTTGAATTCTGCGTTCTGATTGGTCGGGAGCTGTTGATTAAGTTCCTCTACCAGCAGCTCTGATAGTAGGACAGCTACAAATCACAGGTTTATATTAATGCTCTTATTTCTGTAGTACCTAACAGAGGAACTTGTGCAACAGACACTACACAAGCATGGAATGAAACAAAAACGGTAATCATTTACATAATCAAATTTAATATAAATATAATCATAAAATGTATGGAAGGAGTCTCCAGTGTTAGTGCAATGTAACCGAGTTTACGCTTTGCACTTTCTTGGGAACAACACAAGCGCCGTTTTGGTTTTTTGTCTTATTCGGTTCAAGAGCGTATAAAAAGGAAGGACTGTTTTTAGCTGCTGTAACATAAGTGATGACCGGAACGAGCTGTTTACTTTAAACATGAAATGCAAACCATGAGTGGATACATGGATAAAAAAAAGTATGCTTTTCTTTAGGACATGTGTTTATTCCTCATTAATCACGTTTCAGCTCTAAAATGAACGCTATTGTGCATCAAAGGATGTAGTCCATGAGATTAAAGGCTCAGTATAGGAAATTTCTCTTCATTTATTTATTTAGTTTTAATGTTAATTGCGCTCACTGTAACACACTGACTTGGTCGTTTAATTCAAGAGGTTTTGCACGCGAGGTGGTTTGGACTGATGTATTGGCGGTGAACAGCCTGTCTACTGAAAGCAGTTTATCTTTATTTCCTCGCACAGCTCTTTCCTTACATCTGCATCAGATGGTTGCGAGAACGGCTGACGAGTAGACTTGTTCTTTGGCTTGATTTGCTGAATAAGATTAAAAGCAGAAAAGAAAAATTGATCAGCCAGCTGGTCAGCAGAAACAATCAGAGTGAGGCAGTACAAGTTTCAATTACAGTCAGTAAACGCTCTGTGGCCCAAGATTTATATGCTTGTAAATCTGCTCCTTCAGAGCGTAACATTTTACTCAAGAATAATATGTTCAGTTATTCAGTTGTTGTTCACACTTCAGTGGGAATCGTACTGCAGTTTCTCTGCTCCAACCTGCTCTCGGGAACAATTCAGAGTGGTTGTTGCATATTTGTTTTTGTTTTCATTTTTTACGTTTGACCATTGTATGAAGCTTTTTTTTTTTATTATAAAAAAACCCCAGAATTGATCACAAATTAGGACATTTTATTGCTTCTTTTGTTGTTTACAGTCCAAACACTGCAGCTGTACAGTATATGAAACACTATAAATAATGTTACAGCTGTCACTGTTTCCAAGGTTTCATGGATGAAAAAAAAATGCACGTTTGCTTTAAGAAGCACTGTTTTTTTGTCACAGTGGAGCTGATGGGGGGGAAACAGTTTGTGGGTTATAAACATGGAAGATAAAACGGCAGTGAAAATGAATCTTGTTAGTAAGTGAATAGGAGATTTATGACATGTCGAAGCAAAAATATTTCATTTCATTTATTGTTATAACGTAACTACAAAATAACCTTTTTTAGGGATATTCACAAAAAATGGCTTGTGTGAAAGCAGCCTGTGTCTAAAGGCGTGATTAGAGGGTCATAAAGGGGTCATATGGGGCTTGCTGCCTAGAACTTTTAGTACATTTTAGTACACTTTTAGTACATTGTATATCTGGTATGCTGGTTGTCATGGTTACATTCCAACACTGCTGAACAGTATCAGCTGCACTGATTTAGACCACCATCAGCCAATAGGAAACAAGTATTTACTTTTGCCATGGTATCAGGAAGGAATAACACACTTGGTGGTCTGCTGTTATAGGAAAATAATCAATGTTACCAGCTGATTATTTTCCAAAAATCGCACATCCTGTCATGTTTTATTCCTCTTATACCACAGCAATTTCCTAATTATAACTTTTTTTTTTTTTAAAGAACACAGTACTTTTTATCCATTTTTAGTTACATTTACTGTTGTGGAACATCTATAAAACAAGTTAGTTCCTGTTCTCACTTGCAGCTATAAACAATCGTTCCCTTATTTTCTCACAGTGAATAAGACAGTAAGTGACCATTACAAAGCACTGACACTGGAGACTCCTTCCCTTGGTGGTATATGAAACATCTCCATACAGAAAACGTCACCATATTAACAATTACACACATCTTAAAATCTGTTCATGTGTTGCGTCCAACAAGTCAGCATGTCCGTTGTTACTATGGAAACATAAAACATAGCATGTGACATAAGCTCTTGGTCATTACCGGTTACTGATAACAGAAACAGGACACTCTTGATGTTATGATAATTCGCATCTTGCATGATATGTTTATGATGTCATTATTAGAGCTTTATGAAACAGTGCTCAGGGCTTTCACTGTAAGAACATCTTCATGGATGAAGTAAATGAAGTAAACCAAACTCAGGCCAGCTTTTAGGATCCAACCCAACACGTGGCACTGATGAATAGCAAAGTTCCCAAGCTTCCCAAGGTTCATTTACGCCTAATACACCTTCTTTGATGGAGTGAATGAGGAAGATAAAGAGACTATATTTCACGTCAGGAGGCAGTGGTGTGTGGCAGTCCATGTGATCGTTCCTCATCCCATCCTGGAGGTGTGAGAGAGAATTTCAGCCCAAACACATTTCAGGTTGGCTGCAAGGAAGCAGAAACAGTTCTCCTGAGGGTTCTGAAGACAAATATCCTGACACTGCGCAAAAGAAATGGAGCCAGGGGCCGGGTGGTAATCCAGTCTAATTACTAAAACTGCCGTCAAGCTCGAGCTGCAGAGACGTGTCGTTATCTTGAACAGCAGAGGAGATTAATTTAGGGTTCTGGTACAGAAAGTGCCTTTGGTTATAAAGAGGACTAAGCCTGTTAGTCATTCATTTGGGTTTATTAGTTTTTTTTTTGTTTTTTTTAATTACACTTCAGTTTCTACGCAGTTACTGAATTGCAACTTTGTTCTTTTTATAGTCTTGAGTGGCGCAACAATAAGTATTAAGCTTTAACCGAGATTAAACTCAAGTTTATCGATTAAACTATTAATCACTGAATTTAAAACCATGTTTTGAAAAAAACTCATATCTACCTGAGAATGGAGCTTGGAAACGGAAAGCTTGAATTTCACATATTTTACATAATATGTACTCGTCAAATTAAACAAATTGTCGCGTATTCAATTCATTTACATTTATTCCCCAATTTTTTCTTTGCTTTAAACTCCTAGGTGTTAAACAAACAAGAAAACAAACAGGAACCCTAAATAATATCTAAATATCTCTACATATACAAAAAAAAGATACAAATTATATGTAAATTAGATCAAAAAGTCGATGATGCGGGATTCCCAGGGAAAATATTCCGATTTTAGAGTGGACTGATTTCTCAGTAATGTAGCAAGCTGTGTTTTTGTTGCCTAATTACCTTCAAAAAAGAGAGAAAAAAAGGAAAACTTGGTGAGGGAACACCTATTTATAGCTTCTAGAACATAAGTGATATAAGAACTTGTTTTGTGGACGTTCTACAACATTAAATGTAACTATTGACGGATAGAAAGTGTCATTTTTAATAAATAAAAATTGGAGTTGTTATAGAAGAGGAATAAAACACATCCCAAGTTGAGCTGTTTTAGGAAACCAAGCAGAACCAGGAACTCTGCTTCATCCCTTTGATTAGTTTCTTATAACAGTTAATTATAAACTTATAATGTTTATTATCCAGGCCTTTTTCCTCAGTTTTGTTAACAGGAATAACTCAGCAGTGGTGAGACTGTAGCATCTCTACCATTTTATTTTCCCAGAAGATATTATTCTCTGCGTAATATCTTTTATAATAGGAAGTTCATCGAAACTGTCACTCAGTCTGGCAGATTCAGTGAAAAGAATTGCCCCGTCATGCTTTCCCGACTGACTGAATAATCAAATTCACGCTTTCCGCCTGTCTTTTAGCATTCCGCATGCACACAAACATGTCAGAGAGGAAGGAACTCTTCACTAGTCCTGCGAAGACAAATAGATGAACTGCATTCATTTGCCATCACTGACTAGGAGTTTAGGAGTCGTTTATATTGACCAAAGGGTGCAGGAAGGCAGAGATTTGAACTACAGTCAGCTTCACATCATCATGCTGACGGCTGAAACTGTGCAGCATTTTGCATACTAAACATTCAGAGGGCACAGCTAGATACAACTTCCTTCACCTCGCTTATACTATATACACCCTGCCACTCAGCAGTGTTTAATATCCGGAGTCAAAATCAGTTTCTAATTTACAGTCTTAAATGTATTACCCTTAAAGGTGTAATCCTTACTAGTGCAAATAACACTATATATATATATATATATATAGTTTAGGTAATAACCTCAGCACAAGAAAGTTTTGTGGCTGAAAAAACCCAACTTATTTTTACATGGAGCTCTTGTCAATCATTTTGTAGACTCTCCATAATGCCCCTTCATTATTGCTGGTGAAGGTGCAGCTGAAGCTGGAATCAATCTATGTATCTATCTATCTATCTGTCTGTCTGTGTGTCTGTCTGTGTCTGTCTGTCTATCTGTGTGTCTGTCTATCTATCTATCTATCTGCCTGTCTGTCTGCCTGTCTGTGTGTGTGTGTGTCTGTCTATCTATCTGCCTGTCTGTGTGTGTGTGTGTGTCTGTCTATCTATCTGCCTGTCTGTCTGCCTGTCTGTGCGTGTGTGTGTGTGTGTTTATCTATCTGCCTGTCTGTGTGTGTGTCTTTTTATCTATCTGTCTGTCTCTCAGCCTGTCTATCTATCTGCCTGTCTGTCTGCCTGTCTGTGTGTGTGTCTGTCTATCTGCCTGTCTGCCTCCCTGTCTGTGTGTGTGTCTGTCTATCTATCTATCTGTGTGTCTGTCTGTGTCTGTCTATCTCTCTGCCTGTCTATCTATCTGCCTGTCTGTGTGTCTGTGTGTCTCTGTGCCTGTCTGTCTATCTGTCTGTCTGAATTCCTCAATGGGTTTGCAATACCGAACGTGACCGGGAAGTGAATTCCAGAGCTTAGGGGCAACATGACAAGATACTTCCTCTCATAATAATGAGATTCATATTCATCATTGTGAGTAGACCTGCTGAGGAGGAGTGCAGTGAGCAGGCAGGGGTGTAGTTCTCCAGGAGGTTAGTGAGGTAAGTGGGAGCATGATTATGTAGGGCATTAGATGCGATGACTAGAATTTTAAATTTAATTCAATTAGCAACAAGATCCAGTGAAGCTGGGTGAGCAGAAATGTCATACGGATGATTGATTTGGAGCATGTAGTGATCCTTGCTGCAGAGATTTGCATTATTTGGAGCCAGTGGAGTAGTTTATTAGGGATGCCAGACAGGATAGAGTTGCAGTAGTCGGTGTAGGATGGAACATAAGCATTGACCAGAACGTCCGTGCTGTGCTGAGTGAGGGCAATGTTCTGTAGATGGAAAAAGGCACTGCGAGAAGCGTTCTTTATATGTGCAGTGACGGGGAGAGTACTATCCAGAATAACACCAAGGCTCTTAACCTGAGTGGAGCAGGGTATGCTGCAACTGTCTGTGGAGAAGTTGGCACTGAGTAGCTTGGTCTTATCGCTGTTTAATTTCAGATAATTTCTAGTCATCCGCAAGTTGATGTAACGAAGACAGGCGATGATCGTGCAGGGAGGAAGAAAAGAAGTGCGCTTTGTAGACATGTAATGTGTCATCATTACAGTGTACGTGAACAATGATGTGGAAGGATATTGCAGAGTGGGAAGAGATAGATAATAAATAGGAGAGGCCCCAAAACTGAGCCTTGGAGAACCCCTTTAGTGACAGCCGAGCTCATTATTTGGACAATAAGAGTGTCCTCTTAGTGAGGTAGGACATGAACAAGGGTGGACAGTAACAAAGAAAATTTACTTGAATATTCTAATTTACTTGAATATATTACAAGTACATTTTTTGAGTATTTGTTTTGAGTATTGACATTCTAGGAGAAGTGGATGAGAAGTGGTGTCAAAGCCTGCACTGAGGTCCAGAAGAATGAGTATAGAAAGTAGTCCAGCATCATCCATGCAAAGAAGGCCACTGGTTATCTTAACCAAGGCCGTTCCTGTGCTGTGTTTAGGATGAAATCCAGATTGGAATAGATCCAGAGATTGTTTTTAGGTGATCCTGGAGCTGAGACGCCACTATGCTTTCAGTGACTTTTGATATAAATGGTAGATTGGAGATAATTATTGAAATCATAAGGGTCCAATCCAGGATTTGTCAGTGTTGGTCTGAGAGTGGGAGTTTTAAATGAAGGGGAATCACGCCAATGGTAAGACAAGTGTTCATTTTTGAGGTAATCGGAGGGGCAATAGAGGGCAGGCACACCTTAATTAAGCTTGTTGGAACAGAATCCAGAAGACAGGTAGAGGAATTGCACTTGGTGATGAGATCGAAAATTTTCACCTGGGAGACGGAATTCACAAAATGCATTGGATTGTGGTGGGCCAAGAGTATTCAGGGAGCATTGTTACTTTTGCTCAGTAATTGAAAAAGTCAATTGTTGATGAATTGTTACAATTTTATAGTTCAGCAGAGAGATGGTGTTATCAGGTGCTTTAAGTAGTCCATATACAGTGGAAAAGATGGTTTTTACAAGTCCGGCTTTGACAGTTCCTCAAGCTCAGCTACATCACTCCAGGTCATGATTGTTCTCAACTAGAGAAGTGTGTTAAACTAAAAACCTTCCACTCGTATCACTTTTTTTGCTTTGTCCCACAGGATCCCAGTCCTGATGTGATCTAGTCTCAGACAGAGATGTTGGGAAATCATGAGTTTGAATCTGTGGCTTGGAGCCAAGAAAGAAAAATTGCTGGGGGGAGGGGCATACTCTATCTAACCTGTCAGTCACAACACTAGCCAATTGTCAGTGTTTCTCAACCGATGTATGTGGAAGAGGGTTGATAGTTCTTTCTAGTGAATGAGTTATACTGCCATGTGACGTATCATGAGCTATCGGGCAGATTCATGAGCCTTGCTAGCCTTCACTCTATAAAAAAACAGCTTTGTAAACCATTTTTATTTTAGCCACTGGCTCTCATCCTCTTGAAGCAGTCTGAAGAAAACTGAAACTGAAAAGGCAGTAAAATTGGAAAAAAAACCACTGTTTTCCCATATGGCTGTTTGTGATAACACAGTATATGAGACAGCACTTACCTTTTTGTTGGTCGATCTTATTCCCTCCAGTTTCTGTAGAAATGAGCATCTTTTTTTTCATAGCTAGCTGCATTTAGGTTCAGAGTGCTGAACTGGCATCACAGAAACAGACAGGTGTCACTTTAAGAGTACACAATCTGCATGTACTGATAGAGATGGTGTCTGTATCTCAATCTCTGTCATGAAATTTCTTTTTCCTGCACTGTACAAGACAAATAGAGTCCCATCAGCAACACATCATGACAAACATAAAAATCATTCAAGCCTGACAGGAAAATAGAAGTCATCCATCAAGTCCAACACTACTTATATCACACGTCAGGACAACACAGGACGTTTAAATGCATGGGGTTTGTCCCTGTGAAATACGACGAGGTATAAATGCAGAAGGAATAGTGGTGATACACTACAGTATATGGCTGAAAGTTTGTGCACCCCTGACAATCACAGCCGTGTGTGTTTGTTGAACTTCCCATTCCACATTTGTTCCTATTTGCTGTTATAATGAGCTCCACTCTTCTGGGCTTTCCACTAGATGTTGGAGCGTGACTGTGGAGATATGTGTTTATTTAGCTACAAGAGCATTAGTGAGGTCAGGCACTGATGTCAAGTGAAGAGGTCTGGGGTGCAGCCGGTGTTTCAGTTCATCCCAAAAGGTGTTCAGTGGAGTTGAGGGTTCAGAGTTCAGCGCTCTGTGCAGGGACACTCAAGTTCTTCCAATCCAACCTTCTCACACCATGTCTTCATTCATCTCACTCTGTGGACATATGGGTGTGATGGTCAGGAGTGCACAAACCCTTGGTCTTCTAGTATTTTTGAAATATATATATAACGAGAGAGAGAGAGAGAGAGAGAGATTGACATGTTTACGACTGGGTGATAGAATATCAATATTCATTAATTTTGAAATAATTTCAATATTGTGAAATTAATTTCACAATCCATTTTCCTGTTCCATTCTTTTCTTTTCAGAACAATTGGACTGTCATATCTTAAAAAATGGTAAACATTTGTAAAAAAAAAAAATTATATATTGTTTTTTAAAACTCAATTCAGACGATGTTATTTAAACTTTTACCTGTTTTAAATCTTAAGATTGTATTCAATATTTATTAGATTTATATATTTGGGTTTTTTTGTTGTTGTTGTTGTTTTTGTTTACAAACTTCTATAGAAAACAACTGATTTGGGTTTAAAATGTTCAAGAAGGTAATGCATACTTAAATGTGTTTTTGGAGGTGTAAACTAAATGATATGACTGTACCTTTTGGACAAAATGACCAATTTTATAGAAATCTGCATTTTATGGGTTGAAAATGGCTCAGAAAGTCATCTACTGGTTAAAATCATCCTGAACCTTGCAAGGCTGATGCTGACGTAGAGTCGAGCGTTTGGGACTTATCTACGTCATGAGAGAATGTTAATGCCCTTTAATCAGCGGTGGGTGGCCCAACTGCCCCAGCCCTGCCCTTGAGTAGGAGTCTGTGAAACCAAGCTCATCAGTGTTTAATCTGACAGTGGAAAAAATGTAACTGAAGGAGCAAAACCAACACTTACAGTAGTTTTGAATCAGTAATCGATCAACACAAACAGTGAGTTTTTGCTGCAATGGTTAGGAGCAGTACATGTTAAGTAACACAGGATTACTTCGGTAAGCATTACTGTGTTGATAATGTAATTCTGAACTTTTCTTTCCCAGTAGAACTGCTCTCACCTGGTTTTCTGCTATAGAGACAACAGTATCTTTACAACACATCCTAGCCTTATTAGCCTTAGCGGTATGGTTATTTATGCAGAAGATTGTGGGTTGTGGGCAGAGGGGTATTTTCTTACGCATGAACAATAGACAACATTTTCAAGGAACTTTTACATTTTGGAACTATAGAACTGTAGACTGGGAGGAAAATCCTGTAAAAAATTTTTTTACATTTTTGTAAATATAACATTTCGGAAAAAGTACAGTGAAAATTGGTGTGCACATTGTGATGTACATGTAAATGTACAAGCAGATTTCGCCATTTCTTACTTTTTGTAAGGTAAAATCTGACTATTTTAAATCCCTATATCTCAGTGCGATATTGGTCAATTTCCTTGCTCTATGCCTCATTGGTAAGAGCCGTTCAAGAAAACACAATAGCTCAATTTAGAAAAATGTTGCTAATTTGAATGGTTTTGTAATGGAGAGTCACATACAGTGGGGCAAAAAAGTATTTAGTCAGCCACCAATTGTGCAAGTTCTCCCACTTAAAAAGATGAGCGAGGCCTG
>JAQMYM010000018.1:15261165-15272629 GCA_030014255.1 Parauchenoglanis ngamensis
TGGGTGACCCGGGGATCGAACCCAGGACCTTCTTGCTGTGAGGCGACAGTGCTAACCACCGCACCACCGTGCCACCAAGGAAAACCATGTATTCACAAATACAATTTGTAAAGCAATGTTTCACCTCAAAGGTTCCTTTTGTCCCTTAAATTGCAATCATTGGCGATTGGTGTGGTATAAAAGGCATAAAACATATCTGAAAGTGCAATTATTGTAAAATAGTCTTCAGAGTGGTGACTGTAATATCATGTCAGGTACGGGTAACTTACAACCCCAAATATAAATCATCAAAGCATGAAGATCAGAGTTGAATGAAAAATAGGACTTGCTAAAAGGCTTCTAATGTGAGCGTAGAGAAATAAATTACAATCGAGACATGTTTCAGAACTTTTTGCACAGCTCTTCTGGCTCGTTTGTCATTTCTACTGAAAGTCCTGAGGGTTTAGAACTGCCTTGCAGCAGATTACACAAAAAGCACAAATTTATCTGCTGTTCAACCTCAAAGCAATGCTGCACATGGATTCAGAAGCTTCACGCAAAAATCAATACCATGTACCGATTGCATCTTTAACTCCAGGTCTGTCTTCTGTGCACGAGTTTACTAAACCACACTGGAGCAAATTTTCTGCATCTTTACCCAGGCTTTAGCAGCTGTATGGGGTAATTATTCAGCTTTAGGATTAATACAGCTGTGATCCCTGCTGAAGAGGCGCATATAAATCGAGCTATAATTAATAACTAAGGCTTCCAAAGCTACGGGCTTCCCAAGCTTGCATTCTGTCTGGGGATTACCCAAGATAAGGTGGATAATATAATGCTGTAGTAGCACCCAGTAGCTTCAAAAGGGAACCTACAGAACATTTATTTTGGAGAAACTGTAATACAAAAGTTGATGTGAAGGACAGAATCTGAAGACAATAATGTTTTGTGGTGTGCAGTTGCTGTACTGCATAATGAAAACAGCTTCAGACACTCGCAAACAAAATGCATTAGAGCAACTGTCAGATCAGTTCAGCATGGTTGGATGAAGACAAGAATAATTTTCATTCATTTCTCCTTTGTTTTCCACCCAACGCTTCACAGACTTGATGTCACAGCAGACTAGAAAGGCTAGAGTCGAGTTTTCTGCTCTGTAACTCACATGGAAATTTAATTAGAGGGTTAAATATCATTAGATTACAGTTAGTGGATAGGAAAATTATCACTGGTGTTTATTGCAATGCGTTAAAGCCTTCACTGTGTATATTTGATTAATCACACGATGATAATGCATCTTTAATGGGTTACAGTCTATTAACATAATGAATGGAAATCACGGACTACAGTGTTCTTCCATTCTTTCATCCATAAGCCTGGTGAGAGTGATGGTGGATCTGGAGTCTATCCCAGGAACACTGGGTATGATAAATCTAGGGGCAATTTAGCATATCCAGTCCACTTACACTGATGCTTTTTGGACAGTGAAGGGCAACCGGAGAACCATGAGGAAACCCAGGATCGATCGCCATCCCAACTCACATAAGATGGAAATGTGGACTGGTTTGAGAATCACGGTGTTTGGGTGATAGATGAAATCTTTCTCTATTTCCCAGAAAACAATTAATTCCTGGGGCAAATAATGGAATTGGATCTATTTGTTGCATAATGGGCCTTGAACCAATCCTGGATTTCTTCATGGTTCTCTGGTTTGCATCTACTTTCCAAAAAAGCATGGCAGTAGGTGGCCTGGATATGCTAAATTTCATCTAGCACCCTGAGGCAGTGGTTCTTAAACCAATTCTCATGGCCACGAGTCAGTGCGGAATTTTTGCTCACTGGGTTTGAGAAAGAATTCTTCAATTTGTCTCTCTAGGGAATCCTTGAAGGTTCTATATAAAGCTTTGCAACAAGGGGCTTCGATTTCAGAAAATGCCCCCACTAGGTTTCCTTTTATAAAGCTAGAACCGATAACCCTCCAAAGAACCTTTGAGGAGTGTATACCAACCCATCAGTTCCTTCCCTTTAACTCTCATGCAGTTGTTTTTGGTCGACTGGTGAGAAATTGCCATGTATCACTATCAGCTCCTCTGTTAGCTTTGTGCTTCTGTCTCACTTAAATCAATAAATCCAAATCAAAGAGTAAGCTGTTTTTGAGATCTGTTTCCCAAGGCATCAGTTCAGTTTTAGGCGCCTTCTTGATGCATAATCCACACACTGCATGCGCCGTTTTATTTCACATCAGCCAGACGTACATTTCTGTCTCAAGAATATTGGTGACGTCTACATAAACGACATCCCAAGAGTGCGAAATGCACCAATCTACATCCACGTGAAAATAAATGATTATTCAATAAATCTTTCATTGCTTTTATTGAGTTAAGAGCACAGAGTTTGTTTTTCCTGAACGTCCTTTAACAGTGGAAGTGGAGAGCACAGCCATTTTATTTGTTGTTTTCCTTCTGTGCCGAATCACACAGCTGACAGCTTGACTGATGATGAATCGAATCGCTTCACATTAAGGTGCAACACTGACGTGGTCAAATTAGATGCCTTTATTAAGCTGGCAGCGCAGATATATAAAGTTGCATGTCTCACGTTATTGCATGGGACAATCGCAACTGATTTCTGAAGAACCATCCTGTGAAATAGGCACACACAAAAATTTCACATCATGATAATTGCTAAATCTATAATCACTCCTATCCAGAACTGTATACTAACACATTGCCAAGATGCCAAGGAAAATAATTGACTAGACAAATATCTATCATAGCGCAGTCCAGTGCTAGAGTATCGTTTTAATTTAGGCTCAGGAGGTTTATATTAGCCTGAAATCTTATGAAGCTAGAGTTGTGGCTATGTTCTGTCAGCCATCTTTCCACAGCAGTGTACAGTAATTGGCCACTGCGGGCCGGCATCACGCCCTTACTCATTTATTCTCTCGGATTCGGCCACACATGCTCTGAATAATTCCTTACGTGGCTAATACAGAATGACGACGGTCACACACCCATGGAAATGAAAATGATTTCGAATTCTAGTCTATAATGTAATTTATAAAGTGTGCAATATCATACACCACTTCCCGTCTGCCTGAGTATCTCCCCAGGCATAGATATGTGAAATGAGAAAAGCTGGAAATCAAATTGCTGCCATTGCTTGAAATCATATAAAATGAAGCGTTGTTTTTTAATATAAAGACGAGGTCTTAAAGCCTAGAAACCGAAGAACAGAGTCTGAAAAACAGTGAGCTATGTATTTCTCCAGAATCCTTTCCAGAGAAAAGCTAAGATTAATGCTAGGAGCTAGGGGTTTTTTCCATGGCTAATTTATTTACATGCATTGTTACCTATAGCTCTACATAACTTCAGAGCTACACGCTCAAAAAGTTAGCATACAGCCACAGGTATTTGTTTACACACAATCCAGTCACACACTTGTTCTCTGCTGGGACAAAGAACACAAAACCGCAAGACTTTTATTAACATCACTTGCTAGTTTATCATCTTTTGTGACAATGGATCCTGAAATAAAGTAGACCACTATTTACTGAATAAAATGCAGCAGCAGCTAACTAAAGCTAAGTAGCAAGTTATTCACAGAGGCTAGCTAGTGCGCAGCAAGCAACTAACAAGCTAAACGCTAAGCTAGGTGTGAGGCTGTGCGTCCAAGATGAAACATCTTTTGCCAAACTGTGATCATAAACATGAACACAAGACAAGCTAGTAAGTAATTCACTTTCTTGCAAAAGGAATGCAGGGGTTCTAACGGTGCTATAGAGATAGTATATGGTGAATATGATCGTATAATTTATAGTCAGAATTTTCAGTACAGGCTAAGGATTTTAAAATCCCAGAAGCCTGAAAAAAGTCTTTAGAGCAAGGTCATAAAGTAAAAATTTTTGGTTACCTACAAAACCACTTTTGGTTCTCTAAAGAACCTTTTCCATGCAGGATCCTTTGCATTTTTTGTTGCTACAATAAACCAAATAATCATTTTACATCATAAAGATGCTTCCACATAATGGTAGGTATGGAGGGAACATTTGACCTAGAGCACCTTTCAAAGAGGCAATTTGGACATAATGCTAACAAGTTTTTTCCAAAATCATCTAAAATGCAGCGACTTCAGCAGCTGAAAACTTTGTGCGTGCCATTTTTTACATGTCTCTTGCCAGTGTGTCCATTGTGAACTGAATCGTGCTGTGCCGGACTGAACGTATACTTTGCCTCATGACTCCATATATAACTCGTGTACAAACTCGCAATAAGATGGAATAGAAAGATCAGACTCTACAGACTCAGGCAATTTTTGAACCATATTTCTGTGCTGTATTATCGCAATAGAAAATATTAATAGATTTGAGTTTAAAAATGTAAATTAAATTGATGTTAAAAGTGCAGCTCAATGAAAGATCCTCGTCCTCACCTGCTTGTTCATGAAGATGTAGATGATGGGGTTGAGGACGGTGCTGGTCTTGGCCAGGAGCGAGGGCACGATGCTAGCTTCAGCTGTCACCAGACCTGGTGCTCCGAACGTAGCTACCAATGCCATGATGCCATACGGGAGCCAGCAAAGTAGGTAACACACCACCATGGTGATGACCATGAGGAGGACACGGTGCTCCCGCTTTCGGCCTGTGGACGTCTTTAAGACACTCACCTTCAGGACCAAACAGAAAAAGAATTTTGTGGGTACAATACGACTGAAAGTTCTGTGCATCGAGTACAATGATTACGGTAATCCAAATGCGATGCAGCTTTCAACCGTCACCTCTCAATATTCAGTTTATGCACATGTTGCAGAAATAATTCAGTCATCTGTCGTGCATCGGTAGAAAAATGCCTGACGCCTCATTTCTTGGGTAATGAGGCACCACAGCGGACTGCATTTCAATTAATTTCACTTCAGTTATAACTGTTTATGAGAGCAATGCAGCAATTGGGAAGGTATCTGGTGTCAGTTAAATATTGTCAAAGTGTTATAGGTATTGGTCCAGCACATGCCCCCAAAACAGCACTAATACTCAAGTCTTTGGAATGGTACTGGAGCGATGAACTCCATTCACGATCCCTTTATTTGTAACATCTTGTGTTATCCGGTTTGGGCACTAAATAAATTGTTTGATTTTCTGATTTGGGCTCTAAATGCATTAAAAAAGGGTTTTTTTTCCGCACACAGAGGACATCCGAGGAGAGATCGTTATCAGAGACAATGCTTATCTCAATGACTGAATCTTTCATGGATAAAGTTGTGAATGAAATTAAGGTAGCATACGAGGTTTCAGTCAGTTTGCCCTTTAAACTAAACCAAGGCCATGTTTTCTTTACAGTACAGCTCATCAGTCTAACAAAAACATTATTTTATTAAAATAACCTACATTAAAAGCGCACATTATGATGTGAGAACCTCAACTCAGCATCTCATGGCTTCCTTAATTTGTGCACACAAAATAAAAAAATAAAATGCTATATAATAGGATGCTCCGGATCAAGTCCTGGCTAAAACTGTCACTTCTTTTAATGTTGTATTTTCACAAGAAATATCTGGCAACTTCACCGGCGTAAAATGCACACAGGTAATTTCAGTAGTCTTTTTAATTTCAACTTTCCCTGTGCAAAGATTCACACAACTCTTGGACTTAAGTCCCCAAATCTAAACACAACATCTCCATCATCTCCACCATAAATCTCCATCCTTCTGTGCACTGTAATAAAATGAACCAGGAAGCCTTGTTACAGTTTCTGCTGGAGAAGCATTACCATGCAGGACGCCTATACAATCCTGAAAGTCACTAGAGCTTCTGAAAAGTATTCCAGCTTAAGCGCTTCTCTTTTATCAATTTCAAACTTGCCCAAAGAACTCAAATGGCAGATATTAGACTTTTATATCATTCTGATATCTCCTTGACAAATCCAAAGAGGCAACAAACAGTACCAAGAATCTGAGGATCAGATGTAGGCAAGAGCTTTGAACGTCTCACACGTGAAATTAGAATATTAAATCATAAGGGATTTTCAAGCTCCCGTGAATAGAGATCTAAGAATTACAGCCTGACAGCACAGTGTTTCGGTGAATACATATGAAAGTGTATGCATCAGCCTGAATGCTTGTTGGAGAGACAGTCCTAAGGAAAAGGGGTCGAATAGACGTGAGGTGAGTGCCAATAGCTCCAAAAGTGCAGCATCATGCTGCATGAAACACAATAAAAAAGATAAATGGAAAGAAATGGCTGATTCCACAACTGCACCATTTAGTCATTGTGACTCTTAAAAAATACTAATATACCAATTTTAAAAAGTTTTATTTTTATTAGTTCCTCCACGAAACAAGTTAGCTCCTATCATCACTTATAGCACATTTTCCCAACCCTGGTCCTGGAGTATCTCCTTCTCTGCATGTTAGTGTTCTTCCTGCTCTAACGCACCCACTGTATCTCATGAAGGAATGTTAATTCGCTGATTAGTTGAATCAGGTGTGTTGGGAGCAAGGAGAACACTACAATATTCAGGACCAGGTTTGGGAAGAATGCCAGAATCCACCCCAAGGTCCACTTCCCAGAACACGGCCGCTACAGACTACAATTCCCAGCACACCACTCCAACAGCATGTTCACACTCACCCAAGTTCTAACCACCACAGAAAGCTAAAAAAAGAGTATACGGAGCCACTCCATAGGGTTTGAAGGGAGAGGAGTGAAGCCAGGTTGAAGCTACTTCCTGGTGAGCTTCTTGCTGACCGTTTGTCTACTGCACAGCAAATTTTGATGACATAAGGCAACGTGAAGTGACAGAGAGCTGCATTACTGTCTGTTGTCACTGCACTCCAAAAGTTCTGGCTCACTGTCTGACTTTGAAAGTGGCTTTGACACCTTTTTTTCCAAGTGCAGCCCATGTTGCTAAGTCTTCTGATTCACTGAGCTCTTTCAGGGGTACTACTAATGGCCAAATAAGTTTTTCCACTGGATTTCGTAGGTTTGTGACATCGTTTTTAGCATCACTGGAGAAAAACATGTATCAAGTGGCCGTAAAGTGAGTTACAAGGTTATGGAGATGAGCATACGGTGTTGTGTCTCCCGAGAAAATAACAAGAGTCATATGAGGGACAGAACGATTAAAAAGTAAAGATATTTGATGTCAAAAAAAGGCAAAAATGAACAGAAGTCAATGGAAGGCTAAAGCTAACTGATCCTGTCACTGCTCTGTAGGGGGTACACGTTCTGAATTTCCCAATTTACCCTTTTGCTAACCACGCACAACTGTTGCCCCTCATCCACACACCCTATAGGAACATGGACCCTCGCAGTGACTCTTCATGAAATAGTATGCAGTGTGCTTGTTTGCTTGCCTTTTTGTCACAACGTTCTGGTTTTGATCTTGCCTCATCACGTTTTTTGGATTTTTGGATCTACCCATGTTATTCTGTTTGCTAATCGCCTGACCTTAATCCTGTACCCGGTTCACAAGCCTGCTTTATGATCTGTCACTGTTTGCCTGTATTTTTTAATAAAATGTCAAACCAGCATTTGCATCCATCTCCGACTCAGTCGTCTGACACAGTCATTCCCACACCCACTGCTTTCCTGTGTCTTGATATTAATAAGACAAAAATGCCACGCTGTTGCGTAAAGGCGAAACGTAAACTCCACTGTCCTGAAGATGTTGGAAATCTTAACGGTTTTTACTGGTCATTCCGACACATTACAAAGCGGAGACGCTTGACTGGAGACGCCTTCCGTAACCACTATATGAAAAGAGTCCATTTCAAAATTATTACAATGGAAAATAGAAATAGAAAATTAATCCACACCTTCTCGACCAGACATGGCAATTACATGTTTAAATTTAAACATAATCATTTCGCAGACACTCTCATTAAGGAACGCATGCAGGGACGTATGGTATTCTACAACGGGAAGTGAAAGGACAGGACGTTCCTGCTATGTATTTATGTATTTATGTATGTAGGCTAAAGGTTACATAAATACAAATTTTTACTACTAACCTCTGATTGATACAAAGTCCCGACACTGGAGACTCCTTCTGTAACTGCTACGTGAAAATATCTGTGGTTAATAAATTCTATATGCTGAATTTATGAACAGCAATATAAGAAAAAAATGTTGTACACTTTACAAAATGTAACGCATGTTAACGTATTTACTGACAGGTGAATGTAGAAAAGTCTTGGTGACTGCAGCCTAGTGTGTAAGATACAGTATGCTTGGTATTACTTTCATGATATTTAGTATTTGGCACATTTGGAGACCAGAATTTCCTGTAAAATGTAACAGACGCTCTGCAAACTTTGTACGCCGTCGTAGTTCAACTAGTTCAGGAAGCAGGAAAGTAAAAGTGCAGCGCTGAAAAGCGAGACATAAGCATAAATCTCTCATACGCAGTAAATTCAGCTCCATCTGGCTCACATTCAACTCTGGCTGTTTATTATTCATCACTGCGACGTGGCATCAGATTAATAAATTATCAGGATGCGAAATTCTAGTGAGTCATTACATGAACTTTGGCAAACGTTAGTAATTAATGTGGGTTGAACACACATAAACGTGGGTTTAAATCTTCTCCGTGAGGTGTAAATGATTTGCAAATGGTCTGTTCGCTGGAATCAACCAAATGTCAGGTCCAAATATGTATTTCATTCTCATCCGGAACGACTTATAAATTGCCACGAGAAGAATTGAATTGTGCTGAGGAATTCATGCAGCGATGTACAGTATTCCATGACTTTAAATTCCTACTGTTTATTTTTACAAGTCGAGCCGTGCTTTAAAAAAAATAATCCCGTGGTCATCTTTTCCATAATTAAATCAAAAATAATTTTAGGATGATGCTATTTTAGGCTGTTTTATTTAGTCGGACACATATTACAAATGACATCATCAGCTTCAATGCTACGAAAATAAATTGATGCAATTAATGTACAACATAATAAATCTACATATTATATTACACTATTTAAAGTTGCAACATTCTTAAAATGCCCTAATGTTGATGAGCTAGTAGACTAAACTGAGCATGTCGCATGGAAGCCCCTTATAGGTTAATGATGGAGGGAGGAAGCGATGTCTACATCAGCATCTGAGAGGTTTTTCCACCATGTCCCGTTCCAGCCTCAGTAGCATCCGGAAACAAGGTAAGATGGGCCGTTTTGAGCCGGGATGCACCTCTGATCTGAGCTGCGATTGGTGGGATTGGTGATGTGCAACCCGCGGCTCAAAAAGCACTCTTTCAAACGGCAAAGACTTTTATTCGGAAACAAAAATACCTGCAGGAGGAATTCCTTCATGAGTGGGTGGAAGTGGGATTAAAAAACAGTCTTGTATAGATTTCTACACTAAATGCAAAGTGATATCAGCGTTAACGGTCAAATGAAAGCAGAGGATCATTTAATCTAACGCGTAGTCTTGTGCAACTGACTGAAATGATTTTTTTAGAATAACAACATACTTTACATTTAGCTGCTTTCTATATATATATATATATGTGTTGACTAATCAATGCAATCCCTAGTGCAGATTAATGCACATGATCTCTCACGCTGTCATATTTTATGATGACCAAAAGGTCAAATCTATTCAGTTTAAACAATAAAACTCCCATCTGGTACGAAGGCCTTGGCAAAGCAGATGCTCTTTTTGCTAAAGAACTCCCTCAGCATCTCGTATACGACTCCAATAAAGTGCAAATCCTCGACCTAGCACCAGAAATACCAGAGCGGAGGCTCACAGACATAAGACAGAGAGAAGAAATTAGAAGTCTGGCTTAGTCTGGACCTAATTATACGTGCAAAATAAATCCTAGTGCAAAAATAAATGGATGAAAATGAAAGATAGGGTCTTTAGTTTCTCAGCGCACAGATCAAGATTCAAAATCCCAGCAGGAGATACAGGTGAGATTCATAAGCTTGGCAAAAGTTTGCGCCGTTGCCTCATATTTATGAGAGCCGCAAGTCGTTATCTGTCTGACTGCAAAAAAAAAACCCCTTCAGCATGCCGATGCACTGCGAACAGAATGTCTCCGAGTTAAATCATTAATTCAGGAACAGGATGTTGGATGAAGATTGTAGCAAGACCACCAGGCCTAAATGGATTAGCCCTGACATGTGGCATTAATTTCATAAGCTTTTCACCCGGCCAGACTGACAGCCACATAAACAGACTCGGAATTAGCAAATGATTAAACCTGATTCAATTATTGCTTCTCCAGGGAGCATTACAGAGGCACGTTTTCGTCTATTAAATCATGAGACGGAGCAGCTAGAACAATATGACCTTTAAAATTAAACAGATTACAAAAATATGTCAGGGGAAGTGAAAAGCAGTAACGAACGGCATTTGAAACTATCTGTCTACTTTATTATTTCTGGTTCTCTGAAGAAAATATCTTTAATTCTGCCACCTAGTGAAAAAAGTTAATTCAGGTATTACTAGATCCAGATTAAAATATTTATATGGTATAATTTGGCATTTGAATTTGGAAGGAGTCTCCAGTTTCGGTCAGATGAGAAGCATGAGTGAGAAAAAAGAGAGGATTGCTATATCACTTTTTATATATGTATCTTTATCGCTATATCGTTATAACGTAAGTGAAAATTTTTCCCAGATGTTCCGTGGCATTAAATTATTAGCTATAACTAGATTAAAAATTGTGATATGTTGGAGAATTAATGCAGTATAAAAAGAATAAAACAATTGAAAATATGAAAATAATCAACTTCGGGCTTCTATGCTTCATCACTCATCCCGTCATTGATTATTTTTCTAATATCGCCTGACACAGAGTGTTTCATTCCTGCTCATCATAGCTGCATGCATTAATTGTCTGTTTAAACAATGCACAAACTGTCCTGAAGACTTTCCCATATTATAAATCTTAGTTCCAGTTTTACCTTTGATTGTTACAAAGCACTGAAACTGGTGACTCCTTCCAAACACGCTAAAGAAACATCTCCTCAAAGAAAACTTGCTCATGTCAAGCATCCTTCTATAGAAGTCCCTGCATAATTTGTTACCAAAGAAAACTGTTTCTATTGATGATCCAAGCAATAATTAAGTCTATGAGTAACAATGACAAACAAAGAAAAAGTTATTCGACGAGAATTATGAATATGCCACATTATGACAAATACATTTATACTAAACACCTACACATCTAGTGTTTCTTTTATATCCAGAAACACTATTCCAGAGTGAATAATACTCTTAGCAGTGAATAATGCAGTATGTAGCTTTAGAGATATGGGAATTAAATGATAAACCAAGCATCCAAGGTTACACTAACGTTTGGTTTTACATTACATTCCAGCCAAATCAGGAACCTTACTGCAGGCAGACTTGATAACAAACATCAGTATTTCTGTTTTAGGAGAAGTACACACTCCTGAGCAAAAAAAAATGAGGCAAACCCAATATTACAAAAATCACTGGGCAGAAAATGAACAAGAAGTTTAAAAAAAAAAAAAAAAAAAG
>JAQMYM010000018.1:15272729-15295351 GCA_030014255.1 Parauchenoglanis ngamensis
AAACCCACGCATGCACGGGGAGAACATGCAAACTCCACACAGAAAGGCACCCTGGGAGACCCGGGGATCGAACCCAGAACCTTCTTGCTGTGAGGCGACAGTGCTAACCACCGCACCACCGTGCCGCCTAATATTAACTTAAGGAGCAATATTATTAAAATATTAATTTAAGGAGTGCCTTGGTTTGGAGAAGGCGTTTTTCATTTTTTTTCAAAGACACAATATTATTTCAATTCTTAAAGCAATGATTCAATATTTTTGATGATACCACTAAAATTTGCTATGGTACAATATGACGGATTTTGATTCAGAAGGCAATGATACCACTGAATCGGCTGTGATGCAATGCAATGCGATTCGATTTTGATTCGTAAGGCAGTGATTCACTATTTGATAACACCACTACCACTAAATCTGCTAGGATATAGGATATGATTCTATTTTGATTCATAAGGTAATGATTCCATATTTGCCAATAACAATACCACCAATTCCGCTATGATACAATATGATTATTTTTTTATTAATTAGGCAACGATTCACTATTTGATATCAATACTACTGAATCTACTATGATACAATATGATTCCATTTTCTTTCATAAGGCAATGATTAAATATTTTATTATAACAGATACCAGTAAATCTGCTGGGATATGATATGATTCCATTTTGAGTCATAAGGTAATGATTCAATATTTGCTAATATCTGTACTATTTTATGCAAAAACCATATTATAAACTTCATAGCACATACGACGTTGTGTACTAAATACTATATACTAATAATGCATACTATATACTACATAAATATAATACATATTATATACTACAGTGTACCAGATACACACACTACATATAAAGTGCATGCTGCATACTACATGCATGAAACACACTGCATACTAGATATAACGATGAATACAGCATGTAATGTAATACGCACTACTGTACTGTACAATCTACACTGCATAGTACATGCTACCTATTGCATACTGTCGAATACATACTGTACACTATATGCACTATTGCATTTACCATACTCTAGAATGCATACTACAAATTGCATTCTACATACTGTATTTTTATATTACTGACTGCATGCATTATTAAATTGTGCATACTAAGCATGCATACTAGGGGCCTTATGAATCATCTTCTCTTCAACGATTCCTTTCTGCACTGTTTCTTTTACATTCCTTCACTGTTATGGATTAAATATACACCATGGCTACTTCCTGAATTCCCTCTGTTGCTTTATTTAGCTCGATGTCAAATAAATGAGTAAGTAAACCAGCTTCGGAACCCTGGAGACCATCATCTCGGACCGAGCTGTGAGATGAAAACCTACTGGGCTTCAGTATTGATCAGATGTGCACAGAAGAGCAGATCCTATCAGACTGTTATAGGGTCTCTTTCAGGGGACAAAACAAAAGGGCAGGATAAAACAACACAATTAAACAACTTGCATTGATTTAACACTGAGATGTTAAGTACACAATGGTGTGAAAGAAAAATACAAAAAGCTGTGAAAAAATGCATTCACGGTGTGTGGGTGTGTAGCAAAAACCCTAGGTGGGTTTTAACAGCAAATGTCGTCATAATCATAATGAGTAATAACTGTTGTAGGGAAACGTCGTTACTTTAGCACGACGAATGACTACAGTTTCATTGATATCTGTAAAGTCACACTTATGAGATACCAAGTAAAAATAAGGTAAGTCATAATTTCAAGATGCTAAATTATAATTATGAAATATTTAATCATAACTCTGGGACATGAAGTCATAATTCTGAGATACTAAGTTATAATTATGAGATGTTAAGTTATTATGAGATATCACGTTATAATTTTGAGATGTTAAGTCATAATTATGAGATGTTAAGTTATTATGAGAGATCACGTTATAATTTTGAGATACTATCTCATAATTCCGAGATAGATACTAAATCATAATTATGAGATATTAACTCATACTTGAGATACAAAGCCATCATTTTGAGATACTATCTCATAATTCCAAGATACTACTATTTTGTCATGCTAAGTCATAACAGTTGCCATTATAATAGGTATGGGATACGGTCATAATTTCTGATACTGTCTTATTTTAGAACCATTCTGGATAAAAGATGAAAACCAGAAGAGTAGTAACCTGTGGACACACACACACACTCACACACTCACTTTTTAACGATACCAAAACTCTCATATTTATGACTTATCTCATAAGTCATGTGACAGCTGTGTTGCCAGCTGTGCTGCCTTTTTCCCCTAGAATTCATGTGGAATATGTTTACTAATATTACTACTAATTATGGCACTAATATAAAGAGCAGGACAGGACTCATTATCTATTCTATAAAAATTCATGTCATCCACTTTAATATTCAAAGGAGAACAAAACCTCATACAGTGCAACACCAGTGACGCTGCGGTCTTATTTCAGTTCAAGCATAAACACTTCAAGTTGAAACAATGACCTAATGTAAGAAAACTATAAATCTTAAAATTACTATCTATTATTAAACCTTGATTTTTCTAAACATCATGAGTATTATTTCTTATTTTTGCTGCTACACAGTTTAGAAATGTTACAGCTTTCTCATGTCTGAGATACTGAATCTATTTTTTTTTTTTTTTGCCACACCACTGCCGGCTTGTGAATAGGAGCTGGGGGCAAAATGATGCAATTGCAGAGTCTTTTGATTGAAGCACATATAACAGTGATTGTATTCTACAGGAGTGTACAAGGCTTGTACTCTTCTAAACGTCTTCCTTTCCCCCCCCAACACCAAAGAATAGCTAATTGTTCAAGTTTTCTGTCAGGAGAGGTTTATTTAATCTTTATGGAAGAAGTTTCCAGAAGTATACCAAGAATAAAAAAAAACCATGACTAGTACTTAAGGAGATGAAAAGCAGACTCCAGCCGTAAACCATTCACACTTAATTTCGTTTACCTGTCCATCTCGCAAGCTTATTTAAACAGCCGTTTTAGAGATGTGATTGACAGCCAAATGATAGCTCTAGGTCCTCTAATATTGCCAGATCTTTTTTTCATGAACGTCTCTTGCAGCGAGTGTTTATAATAAAAAGCATCTACTGAAAGCCTGAGTGTATTTACAGATATATTGGTGCCGACAGTGTGAGAGTCGGGAGTGTATATGAGATGCTTTCAGCTATATAAACCTTGTTTAATGGACACACTACCCTCGGAATTCATTTTTTGCCATATGGGTATTTCTGATTGAGCACTTTGCCCACAGATGCCAACGATCAGCAGTTTGCATCAACATATCAGACAGCGAAAGAAAATTAAACTCTTTAAGAACATCTACGAATCCACAAGCCAGTTTTTCCTACAAATATAACCTGCACTTCTTGTGTAAATAAATCATTTTGGCAGCGTGAAGAGCTTTGAACTTTGTCAAACCAATCTAATCGTCTCTGAACAGCTTTCATCTACTGACGATCCCGACTTGACATCTAGTTCACACCTACAAATTATTATACACCTTCTTCTGAAATCTTTTAAAGATTAAAAAATAAATAAATAAAATTATTGATGGTGTGAAGAGGAAGTTATTATAGTTATTATTAGTTATAATAAAACGTTCCATGATGTTCCTGATTACTTAATAGTGACTAGGGTGCTCATTTCAATACAGTATTGGTATTGATGAGTACCAAAACACATGCTCATACCGGGGCTTTGTGTGAGAAATGGCTATATTCATAAATGGACACACGTAACAGAAAGATGCAAAATTCATCACATACCAGTGTTCACGTTATCCAGAAAATTCCGACGTGCTTTAACTAGATGTTACTCATAATTTGACTAGCTGCGTTTTTTTACCTCCTGCATTGCTGAAGTCCGACAACACCGACCTCAACTCACATTAGCCCCCCTTTATGGACAGAAATAGCATTTGCAGGTCAGTGGCTCACCGGATGAGGTCCTGGGTGGACGATCACACATTTACATTTGGACAACTGCCATAAAGACATCACTGGACCCCCGAGCAAAGCCATTTAACCCTTAGCTACTTGACTCCATGCTTAGATTGCATCCTCAGCAGTTCCTGTTTGTGCTCCTTTCCCATTACTCAGTTCTGTATCACCAGGAAAACACTCCATTTTGATTCTGGAGAGTTATTCTTCCGAACGCTTCCACTTTCCGGAGCAATTTATCTTACAGGAGCCCAAGAGGAATCTATCCCTTTGTATGACATCTGATCGGAGGTCCACGAGTTTGGCTTCCTGTAGTGAACATATAAACATGCGAACAGTAAGCAGAGAGATCAGAATGTGATTTTAAAACATCTAAACCTGCCGCACAAACGCATATGCTATGAATATGATGCTGTTATTCATCAACCTTCAATAACAGCTAGAAAATATTTACATAATGCATCAGATTACAAAAACATACGCACTATATTTTTGACTTCGTCCCTTTACAAAGATCATTTTTATACTTCTGAGGCTTAGAACAATGTATGCATGCTTGAGTAGCATTAATTATTCACTGGTCATAACCACATGTCATTTTTATAACTGTTATTAAACTGAAATGAAAAATAAAAAAAATTTCCAGATAAGCAGTTCCAATGAATATAAATAACACTGTGGACACTTACTGCCTTTGCTGTCTTGTGGCTACTATGAGTTATGACTAATGAATGAGAATTTAGCATTTTTAGTTGTATTCTGTTCGGCGATCACAAAATTTAGGAGGCAGCAAAGTTAATTCCAGAGAGTCCTTACCAACAAACGCTTCACCATGCCACACCATGGCTGAGAAAAAAACCTTAGCTTGTGTTGCTTCCTGACAGCTCCAGGGTCTCAAGTTTTATATCCTCTTCCTCTGTCCTCATGGGTTTCTTCTGGTTTCCTCCAACCTAGCAAAAACATGCTGGTAGGTGTACTTAGATAAATGGCTAAACTAAATGTGGTGTCCCATCCAGTGTGTAGTCCTACATTCACGCCTGGTATTCCTGCGCCAAACTCCAAATCTACAACAACACTGACAAGGATAAACCTTGTACTCAAGTTGAGTCACAAATTAAATAAGATTCCTCTGCTATATGTCCAAAGATTGTTCATTATTTTCTTATAACAGGATACTTTATTGGCCAGTATCTCCTACAAGAACTTCACGGACTGGAGCTTGAAAGAACTTCAAACAGTGGATCTCCAAAACTGGAGTGGAAAATCACTGGTGTGTGACCAGTAGAAGGAATTCAGAATTCAGAAAATGGTAGGAAAAAAAACAGTAATCGGGATCAATGGAATTTCCAAGTCATGGTAACATCAGAACAAAGGAAATACAGAACCTTGAGAAAGAGTGGTACGGTTTTCCAAGTAGGAATAGAAGCAACTAAGCTCCAAAAAAGTCTGAGGAAAGATCCTACCCACAGGAAATCCAGGAACCTTTACAGGGCACTTCAGAAATACACTGTAGACATTGGAATAATTCCGACAGGACTTGAAGGCCAGCTGCCGAGGAACCGGTCATCATTCATCATCAGAGGCGTTGCCAACAAGCCGACATTAAGCATGCATCATTAAAGCCTCAATAACCACAGCTGTGCTTGTCAAAGCAGGTCAAGGCTGAGCAGGCAGAAACAGATGACCTTACAGTCAACACTAATATTGATCTCAGAGGCGACACTGCCGTTCAGCGTGGGCACGATGCCCAGGAATGCAATCACATGGAGGATGTTCAATGCTGAGGAGGTGACTGCACCTGTTCTTCTGTCATTTTTTTAAATACAATATTCTATATTTAAATAAAGAAAGTAATGTAGATAGGCATGTCATTCACTTATACCCACATTTTTTGGTGGGAAGCAAGGGGAAGGGGGGGTGTGGGTCGGGGCGCTTTTATTTATTTATTTATTTTTTGTTGGACCACCAGGTGGTCTGGCCTCCGCTCAATATTCCTCTAAGAGAACACTTCAAAGTTCAATGCAAAACCCTGCGGAGGACTCATAAATGGTTGAACACCCTTTAGGCAGTCAGAAGCCCTTTGATCAGCACGGATCGCTCAGGACATCTATACATTAAAGACCTAAGATTGTTGTAAATATCAATATATTTCCAGCTACAAAAATGTCCTGGTAGAGGAAAGAAGGAAAAATGCATAATAATGCATCACCGATGCATAAAACGGTCAATAAAACAAAAGTACAATCATCACTTTGTACGTATAAACATTATATGTGGGTGTGTTTGACTGAATTCGAAAGTGGTTCAATGCTGAAAAAAAAAAATAATACATGATCAATTTCAGGACGCATTTTTCATGCCTGCCTATAAATTCCTGATTTTGAGACTTGGCAGGGAACATGTTTGAACATGCTGTTAGCCAGGTTCGCACTGAAAATTACACAATTGGCGATAAAAGTCCATAATTCCTAACAAACTTGGGAAACGGATGGCTGATTATAAGAAAAAAAAAACGTATTTTGCAGTATTTTGAGAAACAGGGAGCACATGCAAATGCCATAAATGACATCAAAGTGCATGAATGTGCAACTCACCATCTTGTTAAAAGTATTATAGGCTCGATAAGTCAGTCTCCAGTCCTGACCAAGCCAAAACCAAGACTTGGCAAAATTTCAAATGATAAACAATAGAATATAAGCTCTATTTGAACATGATTCATTTCACACATGAAGGTGGAGTAACAAGTATTACTGATTTTATTAATGGGATTTTAGCCTCATCCATCAGGTGAGTAGTTTTTATTACAGAAGTAAAAAATATGAGTTTGTCTGAATTTGTACTTCGAGGCTACTGGAACGTTTTTTTTTGCTGCAAATGTTAACATTACTTAACAGTTACCTGGAAGCCTGATTCCGTGTAAAGAATACCGTAGTCATTTTGAATCCACGCTGATTTTCTGCAATATTTCAGTAAACTCACATGCTCGGCGTCCGTAACCTCTTCTCCTTCCTGTCTTTCTCAGTGTCTCTTCAGGAGACTAATAAATTCATCTGTGGGCGTTTTTCACGTCCATCCCAAACTCGTGACTGGCAGCACGTTACCTCCTCTGGGTCGGCCTTGAATCGTGTCCTTGGAGACGAATGATGCGAGAAGCTCTTAACAAACACCTGGGAATGTGAATCCGCAGCAGCTCTGGATATTTTTATCAGGCCAGAATAAATTTCATGAAGCAGAACAGCACAAGCAAGGCTTTTTCTATCCTCTCAGAGATATTTATAACCTGAAGTCTAGAATGTTGTCATCTTGTGACATTCTTGTCAGAATTATTTTAAAGGGTAAAATACGGTGACATTCAACTAGAAAAGTGAAACAAAGTTTGCAAGAAATGTATGTACCCTTGCTGATTTAATCTAAAAAAAAAAAAAACGGCGCTTTACCTTTATAACGTTATAAAATGCCATGCCTGTTCTAACCCTGATAAATGGCGTGATAACGTTAACTCGTTCCTGAGTAACGTGCTGTGTCGACCGAGCCTGGACACGACCTCTCCTGTCACCTCCACTTAGGTAAAAGCTACATCTCTCTTGTGCACACACAGAAACAGAAACCCTTGTGGGACATTCATTAGGATTTGATTATGAGGAATACAGTAAACAGAAAGATAATATTGGTACTGTAATTGCCCCAGGGGGTGGGGTATTGGAGCAGCTTGATGCAGAGTGATTTGTTCTGTCTTTGGGTTATGGAGATGGAGTTGTGTCTACTTTAAATTAACATGTGTAACTTAGTACAGGACTAGCAGCCGTGTGGCTGCTCATCTCTAGCCTCGTTCCTGTTCTTAACATCTCTGTACATTACTGTGTATCATGTGGTTTGTCAGTGATCTACTCGGTCATACAGTTTATTATGACATTTGTAAAATTACCAATTAAAGCAATAGATGTGATTTATTTGAATAACTGTTTGTCTACTGCAAAGACCTGGCAACCCTGATAAACATTAAGTACTATAAAAGGAATGGGTCAAATATTACTTGTCTTCGTTTCTAAGGATTGACTTAGCAACTAACTAAGTAACCAACTCTGAATGGATGGTTTGTTGGTTGGATTAATTTATGTTGATAAATAAATAAATTTATATATATATGGAATGGATAGAATTGCTAACTGAGAAAGAAAGAAAGAAAGAAAGAGTTAATGTAGTGATGCAGTCTGCAGTCCTGTGAATTTTCAGGTCAGTTCTTGTTCCTTTAACAGATAAAAGCGTCCAGGGAAACACAGACACTGATGATAAATTACAGCATTACATCACATTAAGAAATACAAATCAAGCTGAGAAGCACCTCTAGAACAAACTGTAAATCACCACCACGCTGCTGTTCGCTGGGACTCAAGGTTAATGTGGTGCACTTTATCCTCCGTGTTAATGCTACTTACCAAATCAATACTCAAACTCGGGTTTTGAAAATAAAGTTTGAGAGAGTTATTGATTTCCCTGTGGACACTCATGACCCTGTTATAAAAGACATATATTTACAAGCTGTAATGAAAATCAACTGGGATTAGCAGGTAATTTCTTTCTTTCTTTCTCTCTCTCTCTCTATCTGCCTCTCTCCCCATCTGTCTCTCTCTCAGTCTCTCTCTCTCCCCATCTGTCTCTCTCTCAGTCTCTCTCCCCATCTGTCTCTCAGTCTCTGTCTCTCTCTCTCCCTCTCTCTCTCTCTATCTATCTGTCTCTCTCCCCATCTGTCTTTCTCTCTCTCTCTGTCTCTCTCTCTCCCTCTCTCTCTCTCTATCTATCTGTCTCTCTCCCCATCTGTCTCTCTCTCAGTCTCTCTCTCTCCCCATCTGTCTTTCTCTCTCTCTCTGTCTCTCTCTCTCCCTCCCTATCTGTCTCTCTCTGTTTCTCTCCCTGTCTCTCCCCATCTGTCTCTCTCCGTCTCTTTCGCTCTCGTTCTTACTCTCTCTCGCTTTAAGTCTCTCTCTTTCTCTCCCCATCTGTCTCTCTCCATCTCTCTTTCTCTCTCTCTCTTTCTCTCAGTCTCTCTCTCTCACTCCTTCTCTTTCTTTCTCTCTCACTCTCAGTCTCTCCCTCTCCGTCTCTCTCTCCCCCATCTGTCTCTCTGTTTCTCTCTCGGTCTCTCTCTCTCTCTCTCTTTCTGTCTTTCTCGCGCTCAGTCACTCCCTCTCCTGCTCTCTCTTCCTCTCCCCCATCTGTCTCTCTCGGTCTCTCGCTCTCTCGTCCACCTACACACACCTTTACAGCTCTCTCAGGCAAACAAAGCAAAGCAGATAGAGGTTAGTTCCAATTAAATGCAAAGTAAAGTAAAATCCACTGAAATCCTCCTGAATTTAAAGCAGTGTGATTTATTTGCTCAAGATGAAACTGATTATGGGGTACACGCCTAGCTAATAAAACTTTCTAAAATAAGCTAAGGCTAAGGATAAGCTAAGATAAGGTTAAGCTCCCCAAACAGCCACAAAGACCAGCTAAATGCTCTCTTATAAATGACAAATAGCTCTGTATTTAAAATAAAGAAACATACAAATCAACCTGAAACTAATTTAAGATCCTAAACACTTCTGATATACGATGATAGGCCACGCCTCTTACCTAACCACACAATGTGCTATGCTAAGCATGAGGAATACAGTGACTCAGTTAGACTGACTAGTTGAAGCTTGTCATTTTGTCCACTTTTTTTACATATCAGTGTGTCATACAGCATCAGAAACCTCAAAACACATCCAAGACATTGAATAACTTGACGTATACCATGACATCGTGTTATCTAGTATGGCTCGTGGATACTATATTTTAATCATTGCTATCCAAAGTAACATTTTGGTCAAGCAGAATGTTTAAGTAAGGAGTTTGATAGGAAAATAATCAATGATCGTGGTGGTGTGGTGCAACCCAAAGCGAGTCGGAGGTCATTTAATAAGCATAAAATCAGTTCATCCCTGTTTTTTTCCTCTTTTGTACAGAAGTTAGTTCCAGCCCACAAATTTGATTGGTCGAGCAACATTCCAAGAGTGCCTATATTTCCTATAACTGCACCGGGACATTACACTGTTAACCACAGGGTGCAGAAGCACCCTAAAGTCACATCATGTCACTGTATACGTCTGTACAGTCTCCGCTTTTCCAGCAATGCTAGCGCTAAGCACAACAACAACAAAGGCGCACTACATCACCTCATTACAAGTGTTGCTCCTGGCTTTGCAAGGCTACATTGGTTCTTTGGATTAGACACTACACAAGCTCTGGATTTTTAAAAATGGCGGTCATAATGTTTTAGTTAGTTTTGTTGGTGATGATAGTCCCACCCCAGCCCCTGAGCATAAGCAGTTCTTGGTTCTAGACCAGCAAAGCTGACTGAGAGACAGTTCTTTGGCCGTCAGAACACAAAAAAAAAACAGGTTCTAGCTTAGGCACCAGCTCTGAACCAGCCCGCAAACTGTCTTGGTGGAAAAGCGTTAACAGTGAATCACTCCACTCAACTGTCGTCACCACGGAGAATTCCACTTCCTAGTTCAAAACGGTTACTACAGCAGTGTTAGCGACGGCATCAGCCGATGTGGCGAATGATACTTTTCAGTAATATAACTTTTAGCTTTAAAATATGAAAGCTCATTAGATAAAAATGAAAAAGACGACAGGATATCAATTTTTACCTGAAGCATCTTTAACAGGAATGTGCAAATCAATGTGAGCCGATGTGCTAAAAAACCCAAACTTCATCATATCAACTACTCCGAATTTTTAAATATGATATCAATAACACTCTTAATATCTTGCGTCATGATCTGCTCCTGTGCATACAGAAGGGAAGAGCGAGTTCTTCTGCTGCTAAGCCTGGTGCCAAAGCGCACAGATGTTAACCACTCATCCCCAGCATACCAAAAATCCCCGGGTCATGCTATGGGACCCCGAGAGCCGAAATAATGACGCTTTCTCTTTTCCATACTCGAGCATGCCTGAACCCATCAGCTAGTAATAAACCGCTTCATTGGCTGAGGTGAGGCACGGCTGAGAGGGGAATCTTAACTGGGGCAGTGGTGTGCTTCAGCAATAAATAACCCTTCAGTCTATACTGCAAAGCAGAATAATGTATGCATGATGTAGCGGTGCAGGTCTACACGTCTAATGCAATCTGTTCTTTAGTGCTGCTGCAGAACAGAAGGTAGAGCAGAATGTGATGGAGGTGACAGAAATGTGAATATTCTGATAAATAAATGTAATATCTGACTCAATAATGCGCTGTCCAGCTGATCAGGGAGCCGAGATTCGGTGCGGTGTGCGTGTGCGTGTGTGTGTGAGATGCTGTGTGGCCCTGAATGGAAATCCGAGGTGCTTTTAGACACTGTAGAGGATATAGGAAATCAAATACATGAGCACTTTCTAAATCATTCACTGTTTCACATTCTGATTCAGATGAATCATTGCCATTAGGTCGGAAATGTAAGGTACAAGGTTGCATCCGAATACGAATACGTTATTTAAAATGAACAGATAATGTGCTGTATTCATTTCTTTTCACATCTCTTCTCTTTAGAAAGCTGGACAGGAAGGTTCACAGGACATCTATTTGATATAATAGGTGTGCATTGCGACTTGGATCACGGGGGTGGCAGCAAAATGTACCACAAGCAGGGGGTTTTTAATGCCGGCATGAGCATAGGGTCAGATACGAAGCTTGTGGGAAAAGGAAAGATTGCGTTTGTTAAAAAATTAGTTTTTAGTACCTGTCTGGTCAGGGTCGTGGTTGCTTTTATATTTTGGGAACTAGGTAAATTCATTAGGAGGCATCTCTAATTGTGACCAGCTGTGAACTGGAGTGATGAAGCTGAGGCTGAGGAATATTTTTGATGGACAGCTAAGATCAACCTACCCTCAGAACTTTCCAGATTTCGTTTTGGACCATTCTCATGATCAGTTCTGATGAATAAACCGGTTGTGCTTTTCTGCCCTTCCCATTTGGCCGTCCTATAGCTACAGTCCATAAATATGGTTCTTCCCAAGGTTCTTTGTATAGTCAAGGCTCCCTGATCAGGTTTTAGATTAGAACTCAAATTAAAAATCATTAAAAGTTCAAGATTTGACCAGCTAACCAAATGCCTTTGGTGGAAACGATGCTCCAAAATCGTTAGCGATATTTTTGCAACAAACCCATCACGGCGCCTTCAAGAAACCTGCCATCACTTATCAGCATTTCTCGGACGTAATGGATGTAGAGATCCCCCAGACATCAGGGAGTAGAGAGAAATAGAGAGACGGGGTAGTTGAAAGGTGAGATACAGAGATCGAGAGATCGAGAGGAAGCTCATGAGATGGATGATAATGCAGACTGGAACACACCACGGCCTCTACACTAATGCACAGGGCAGAAGGTAGAAACATAGCTGCACTGCAGAGTGAGCACTGCTGATTAAAGGGGAAAGAAGCCCCTGTCTTAGACATTCAGTTCAGGACAACCTCGCTAAAGGTCACAGGCGTCAGATACCCAATGCACACGACATGGTTTTAGGCCTAATGCGTGTAGTGACGTGACATAATTTTCTCATTCTGCAAGCTGTCGCTGATGCGCCGATATTTTCAAGCACGTTTAAAATTCTCACTGATGAAACAGCAAGAAAGTTTCAACGAGAAACTGCCGATAGGAGCCCGAGAGAAAATCGAATTTATCGGTTGTCATGCGCAATAGATCCCTGAATACAGTTCCATCATCCATTTATTTGGGTGAAGGGAAAATGAAAGCACAATAATAATCCTTATATATATATATTTCTCCTCGAGTTAACTTGACTTCTAGTTAAAATTTTCATTGACAAAATGAACACTGAAACTTGATTACAGGATAAAACCAGTTACTTTGCACTACACCTCTACTTCTCTCCGCAGAAAAAACAACCTCCGCTGCCCACATTTCCATAACCAAGCATTCCTCCACTCCACTTATATCTTGTTTCCATACAAAACAACACCGATAGATGAGATTGTCAGAGCTCTGGTTTATTTTTATAAGGAAGCAGGATGTGGGGATCAGGTGCACTTGGTCAAGGATCTCTCCAGATGCAAAACTGTGCAGTGAGTGATTCTCATGTCCTGTTGTCCACTAGGCATTATTTAGGAGTATTATCTTGCTAATTAATTGGAGAGGGATAGTGCTGAGCAAAATCATTCCTGTCCATTAAAAAAAAAAAATCTGTAATTCCTCCTGAATGCCACCATCTTCACAACAGCGCTCCTTTCCCTGGCCAAAGAAGTGGTGCATATCTCACAACCATTCGACTTGCATACTGAATAGATTCCATGGTACACGTGAAATGAAATCCAGATCATTTTTTTTTTTTTGAAAGGCCATTTTCTCCCCGTACATGGCCCATTTTTATGGTCCTCTCTCCACGGTGTTAAATTAAAATTTAATTGAGTGTCACGAAGAGCTGGAGAGAAAGACGGAGCAAGGAATTATCCAGAATTACTCCATTCATCTTGCGAAGTCTAGTTGCTTCTCCAGCTTCACACACAATCCCAGAGGAACTAGAATGCTGGTGCACGAGAAAGTCAATAAGTAACTCAGACTTTAGTCCATTATTAAGTCCGTTAGGGGATGGTGTCTTGGGGTAACACTGACTCCGAACTGTTTGTGTGGTGTGAGCTTGTACTCCATGCTGGGAGTTATGTGAGCGGAATAAACCAGCCATGCAGGGAAGGAAACTGGAAACGTTACACAATACGATGTCGCAAATAGAAAATATGACCACAAATGCCTAGTTCAAATGGTACCGTTTTTTAAAAAATCCAAATATGTGGCATCATCCATCATCAAGATCATTTTCTCCCTGTTTTTTGAGGAACCTTATGGAAGAACCCAAACAGAAGGAACTAGGAAGCAGGTTGAAAGTTTGGACAATATGAAAGTCACTTAAGAGTGCATGAAATATTTATCAGCCATCACTTATGACCTTCCTCTGTTAAACGGAATAAGGTACAGAGTGCTGACATTTGGCAGCTTCGTGGAGAGACAGTGTTCTGATGTGAAATGACTGAGCACTCCCTCTGTCCCAGCCTGCCATCCTGAGTGAAACCCGGCACCTCCATGTCCGCTCCGTTGGCTGAAGGTCCATGTCAACGCTCGTTAGGGTAGCCGAGACCGACGGAATGCCAAAATTCTCAAATCTATATACGGTCACCATGTGGGTTGGACTAAAGTCCTTTTTTTTTTTAAATTCCTAAGCTAATTTATTTTCTTTTAGCAGAATGGCCCATGTTTTGTCAAGACAAGGGTTACATCAATATCCAATAACACTAAACGTTCCTCTACAACAATGTAGGATTCCTGATACTACACCTTAAACATTAACCCCAGTAAACATATTAAGGTTAAAACAATGGAAATACAGTGATGTAGGGTTGCCCTGGTGATATATTTTTACTTATTTCTTGAGTGAATTTGTTCAGAAGTTAAACAATAGATCGCAAAGCAGAAATCTAGCAAAGAATAGCTGTTTTTTTCCTCCCCAAGTAATATTTTAAAGAAAATTAAAATTACTAATGGAATTTTGAGATGAATCCTAAGGTTAACTGAGGATAAGAATGAAAACAACAACAATAATACTGGACTATTTACTACCCAATTCGAGCAAAAAAAATAATTTTTTACTCTACTATGGATGACCTCATTTTTTAAACTAAATATTGACAGTGGTCGTCATGAACTCTTTTCATGATGTCCAGTTACTATTTAAAATAACAAAAGAAATGAAAATTCAAATGTGTTTTCATGATGTGGTTCTTCAGATACTCGGCTTCCTAGAAAATCATGTCAGGATCTAAAAGATAAGACAAAAGGCAACCAAGACACTTCTATTACAGAAACATCTGCTTGACTAAGTCCCTTTGGTGCTGTCCAGAGTCCTACTGGGACACTGCTCCAATCTTGACAAGAGATTCATTAAAACCTGCCTGCAACTGGATTATGTTGTCCCTGAGGATGGAGCTACTTCGATACCGAAGTGAAATGTTTTGGCTAGAACGGTGTAACAGCTATAGTGGATTGCAGAAACACTCCATCTGTTAGCAGTGATGAAGTGAGCGTTCCTGTGCTGACATTTATTATATCAAGGACACCAGACACTTCATCAGACAGTGGCGTTTCAGTGCCACTTCAGTAAAATGTCGATGAAGCTACAAAATATACCTCTGTGGAGATGTTTTGGAATGTAAACCTTGATTTAATGCAAATGAGTTGCCAACTGGATCAATGCAATTCCCATAAACAGGAATGGGCAATCGCTCAGGGAGATAAGTCACCTAACATGAAAGAAGCACATGGAAGAACCAGATTCAGTCAAGGCACATTTAGATTTCTTCAACCAAGCTGTAAATCAAAAGCAGCTTGATTTTGTTCATAATGATCATCTGATGCTAAATAAGTGGCGTTTGTCAAGATT
This sequence comes from Parauchenoglanis ngamensis, assembly GCA_030014255.1. Lineage (NCBI taxonomy): Eukaryota > Metazoa > Chordata > Actinopteri > Siluriformes > Auchenoglanididae > Parauchenoglanis > Parauchenoglanis ngamensis. The sequence continues at coordinate 15,288,137 of JAQMYM010000018.1, forward strand.
TTGTCCAAAAGACTGGAAATTGAGCTTCCACGACAAGTGGTTTTGGGAGGATTCCAGGATCAAGGCCATTATGAAAAACTAATCAATCAATGGTTGGGCCAAACCTAAAGTCTTACTTTTTATCCATTTATAGTTACATTTAACAAGTTAATTCCTATTTTCACTTATGTTATAGCAGCTATAAACAGCTATCTTTTTTTCTCTGTTGAAGTTAATATGACAAAAAAAAAAAAGCCAATTGGTTGTTATCGAGAAACCACAAAGATATCCAAAGTCTTTACAAGTTGCAAAGCAAACAATGACACTGGAGACTCCTTTTACACTTTTACACCAAATGACAAGAGAAAAGTGTTCACTCTACCATCAAGAGATTCAAATCACGATGGTGCCAGAGCCATCCATTGCCAGGAGCCAAGACAGCATAACTGACTCTGCTCTCTGAGTGGGAAGGGTGCTCCCTCCATCCATCCATTATCTATAACACTTATCCGTTAAGGGTTATGAGGAAGCTGGAGCCAATCTCAATTGCTGACTTTGGGCAAGAAGTGGGGTATACCATGGGCAGGTCACCAAGCCATTGCAGTGCTAACACAGACAAAATTCACACTGACATTCACACCTATAGGTAATTTAGAGTAGCCAGTTAGCCTAGCATGTCTTTGAGCTGTAGAAGGCAACCAGAGCACCAGAGTGGGAATTCCACATAGGCATGATGAGAACATGCAAACTCCACACAGAAAGGCCCCAGGAGGCCTGGTGCTCTCCTCCATCAATCATAGCGGCTCTAGCCAATTACAGGAAGAGATGTGGCTTGCTGGCTTCATGCGGGTTTCATCTATTTAATACAGGAAGTGAATAACTGCAAGTCCTGGCAGCTTTCCACGCAGACACCTACAATGCTATTAATCACACATTACACTGTTTCACATTTATAGCTCTGACTTCAGGTGTCTCAAGATCCCCTGGATCTCCCCTTACGAGGCATAGCTAAGTTTCTTTGTCCAAATGAAACTGAATTAGCACACGGCATGCATAATTTACCTCCTCAAGTCCCAGGGTGTTGATTAGTGTGCCATGCCCACAGGAACTCATGAAAGAAATTCTATTGTAATCACAGACCGACAGTACAGCGAAAACCAACCAGTTAGTGAAAACCAACCAGTTAGTGAAAACCAACCAGTTAGTGAAAACCAACTGGGCTGGATTTTGTTAAGTGTAACTTCCCATTATTTGGAGTAAAATCATTGTGCACCATGATGACCAAAAATAGACCAGTAATGAAGTCTTTTTGGACCAATTACAGTAAGGCATAACCGTGATCACTAGGTCACTAGGGGAAAAGTAGATAAGTAATGATTATATGAGGAAAACTGGGTATGAGGAATAAGTGGAACTGATTTATATTCAGGACACAGTGGAGTCAACCTGCCCAGGGTGTGCCCCGCCACTCGCCCGAACTCAGCTGGGATTGGATCCAGCTTCCCCATGACCCTTAACAGATACAGATAATGGATGGCTGGATGGATGCGTACAATGGAGTGTCTGGTGTTTCAGTTTATCTGTGCAGCACGTCAAACACGTGTTAAAGGGTTTAATTTAACTTCAGGAGCTGCGGCTTATCGAGTACACCACCTGTCCAGGGTGTAACAGGAGAGGAAATGAGCTCGGATCCTTTTTAGATTCAAAATAGTGCACAGAAATATGCAAGACTTTACAAAACACACATACTAAATAAAAACCTCAAAGACAACATGTCCAAGGGTGGTGAAAAGACAAATCTTCTTCAAATACTCTCTGTGGTTTCATATTTGCCATTGTGTAGGAGTGCTCCAGTACTGCAGACGGTGCTATTAAAATTGCATGATGATTTCCATGTCTACAGGAAGCAGACAGATGCTCGAGTCATCAATCTTGGAACGAATGCCTAGTTCGTATCAACCAAACCCCGGCTTGGTCAGACAGCGTGTTCGTCCGTGGACCCGACCGGCTGCCGTGTGCACGACACCGTGACGAGCTTCTCTGTTTCCTATGCATTTCACATTTGCAGGGTTTTTTTCTCGCCTGCCAGTGTTATGCATGTAATTTCTTGCTCACAGTAAAGGATCCACAGTTAAAAAGGTCAGATTTTCAGAGTGAAGCCGAGTGCTTATTACCTCCCAGGTCACCAGACAGGGTGCGAGCAAGAAAAAACAGACAAAAAGGAGAAATTTCAGGAGATCTACGACATGTTGAATTAAAAACATTTCGCTGACGATATTCCGAGGTTATAATTGAACTAAAATTAAGAACTTAAATTCAATTGATTTTCTGCCTCCAAAGCTACAGCAAAGGCAAACACACAATAAATCTAATCTAAAGAGCGAGTTAGGTTATTTAGCTCACTGATACTAGTTAGGACGGCTAAGAGTGGTGGTGTGGATCAGTGAGCGTTTTGCATGAGCTGCCTTTTTTTTTTTTTTTTATACACACCAGCACAAAAGTTGCTCCAGCCAGCACTTTTTCTGAAAAACTGCTGATGGTGAAATAAGTCAAACAGGACTAATTACAAGAGATGGACGTGAGTAATCGGGAAGCAAAGTGTAAAATAAAATATGGACATACAGTAAACAGGTCTCTATAATCATCAGCATCATTTGTCCAATCAAACACCTGCACCATCTCAATGTTATAGTCAGAAGGCCATCTCACACATCATTCGACCTGATGCACTTGGGCATTTTCTCCCAGCAGGCATTTCCTCTGGCCGATGAGAGGTGATGGACTCCAGAGATTACATCCAGTGTCAGGATACACACGTTCACCCACACCAGCCTGTTTAAAAAGGAGCATGAAGAGAGACGCCTTTTCTTTTTTCTTTTGGTCGTTGGTTGTACTTTAGCTCAGTAGCAGCCAATTTCTTTTCCTCTGTCTGCATCCTGTTGTGTTGCGTTTTTTTTATTTATTTCGCATTTTTCCTGTCCCTGCCTGGTGCTACACTTGTCTTTTCCCAGCTTTGATTTGTTGTTTCCACACCAGCATATCCGTGATCACCTATTACTCACCAATGCACACTTTGGTAGTCCATGGGAGTAAATTAGAGCACTGGTTGCCGCAGATATGCTACCATTAAGGCCTTAATTTGTTTCATTCACTTAGAAAAGTGAAAATGTATCTTTAAAACTCATTTAAGCTACACGGTTCCATTTTAACATCATGTGTCCTTAGCAATCCCCAGGTTGGACCTGGGTCACGGCACCACGACTGTATCGTAAATGAGTTTTAAAGGTTTACTGCGTTCGTTCTTCCAGGATTTCCAACCCCTTAGTGATAATGAATCCCCCAGCTTAGACGCACATGGACCTGGCAAACAGACTCTGCTTAATTGTCTTTCCACCTGAATCACTCACTTCTCATGAATTCACACATTAGAGCAGAATCTCCTCTAATGTGGAGTCAATACTTGTTTCTTCTCCCTGTCTAATGTGTGAATTCATGAGAAGCGAGTGATTCAGTTGGGAAACACAATAAAGCAGAGTCTGTTAGCCAGGACCAAGTGAGGTCTGTGTCTCCGCCAATACACATTAATCTCAGAACAAAGCAAGAGAAGTGGGACCTTATAGATTTATGTGCACTGGCTGGAGGAAACCTACACTTCAGAGTTTATCCACTGGACACTCCTCATCTCCGAGTCCGTTTTTTCCTCAACAGCGAGATTAAATTCTGTTGGACGGATGGAAAGCTAATGCTGCTTAAAGGAATGATTTGGGAAGAAATGCAAATTTGCACATTTTTGCTCCCCAGTCCCTGTAAGCGCAAATATATTTTAAAGATATTTTAAAGTAACACATGGGGGCGTGTCACCAAAAAATGAGTCCAGTGTTGCAAACGTTCATTCTGAGGTTTAACGATAGCAATTTGAAACGAGAGTGGGTCAAAAAAAAATGACCCACATGTTAACATATTGTTATATTTTAGTCACATATGACTAAATGTGACAAATATCTGGTTGCTACGCATTGACTTTACACATCAGAGTTTACAACTCGATTTTCTTTACGATGATACCGTAAACAAATTTAACTTATTTTAAACATAATTAACTGTAGATTTAGAATATCTAATAAAACAACTTTGCATTTTTTGACCAACTGGACTCTGGATAATTTTATATTTGAACTAGTTGTGATTTATATATCAATTAATCTTTACAAGTGCATTAGTTGAATTTCTATATTTTTTGTTGTTTTCTTTTGTCCAAAATATCTGGAAAATAGCTCGAACATGTTCAAGAAAGGACGGTTTAAACCACGGCCTCAGCACAAGCGCATTACATGGCTAAAAAAAATCCATTTGGGAACCTGCATCCTTATGGGAAAGGAAAAGATGCAGGTAATAAATGTTTCTCATTTAGGAGGGGGAAAGAACAGGTTGCGCTTCAAAGAAAAAGAAAGAACGACTTCGCGTCGTTGCTGCTGGACAGGTTTAGAAACGCAACCTGTATAAAACTTTGAATTGTCTGCGTGATCGAGTAGATACAGTACATTTTTTAAGAACCAGGGAAGAACATGACACACGTAGCTAACGCTAGCTAATGTTATGTGCAGCTAAGGATGATAACACCAGAACCCAAAACAATTCACACGCGGTCATTACAAAGAAAAACAGGACCGCGCTGGCACCTAATCAATCAGAATGATCCACATTTATGCATGTTTAAAGCGTTATAACTTCACCTTCCTGCATGAATGATCGAGTGCACTTAAGGACAAAAAGTGCTGCCAGGACAGTCCTTGATGATGTCTTTCATTTATTACATTTTTTCATCTGAAAGAAGACCTACAGTATTTGCTGAGTTCTTGTACCTGAAGGAGACTTCATTGTGTTCATCGCAAACTCGGCCAGTTAAAAAACAGAAATAAAATTCCTGCGGTTTGGGAGCCAAAACTTACTGCACTGAGTCACTAGAAAAAGCCCCATACAAAAAAAGTGCACACACTGCCAGGTATCTAGGTCTCTAATAAAAGGTCTGCCTGAATGCTCGAGTGCTGCGTCATGGACTCGCATGCCCTGGTCCACAGCAGGGAGCATCAAAATCAGGACATGTCCAGTAAAATCTTCTGAACCGACGCAAAATTCACAGCGTGGCCTCGAGCACCGCTCACTGCTGGGTCGATTTGCCCATCACGAGCACGCACGCGTTCATGACTCCTGCTGGCCTGGGGCAAAACGAACGAGCAGACCTTATAATGAGGCCAGAAAAGTGGTGTCCAGAGATTGATACGAGTTATCTCCAACAATGATCATGGTTGTAGATTTATCAGCGGGATCTGGTTCACTGGCTTCTGATGAAATATGCCCCCATTTTCTGCATTATTTGGACACAATTTGGTGCTGAAGAGTGGCGTTTCTACCAGAACACCCTGAGAGGAAAGCAAAGAGGTTCTCCGAATAAAATCTACAAGGAATTAGTGTCACTTGAGAGGTTTGGGGTTCCACTTTGGGAGATGCTGAAAATAGTAAACGCTACTGGGATTGCATCTTCTACCCTGTAAAGTAGAGCGTAAAATCAGAATTCAGGAACATGTCACGCTCCATTGTAAGATAAATGGCTTAGTTATAACAGAGTGCATGCTAAACGCGAGGTCTCGATTATATAAAGTGACAAACTGAAGTCTCATAAGCCGTATTCGGACAGGGTTAGTTTTACACAGGGTAATTATTACCAGTGTACTTCTGAGATTTTAGTCCCTTCATCATGTCAGTCATTTTTTATGGACTGTGTTTGTGTACTGTAGATATGGAAAGATTACTTATTGCTTTAGTACTTATTTAACCTTCTTTAAAATGACCAACAGAGATAACCCCCAATATATTGCAATGCTGGTAAAGATTTCATTACTTTGGGAAAAGATGCATCGATCATAATTTCTAGACATGTTACTTCAAAGGCATCTTATTTGCCCAGATTCTACACACCTCTAGAATAGTGATACAGATTCAAAGGAAACGGTCACCAGAAATCCAGGGCGAATGTAGTTACCTGAACATGTGATAGCTGACTGTTATTGCATCACAAAGGCATGTTTAAATATGCAAATATCAGCCACGGAGCATCTGCGTAACAAAGCAGAGGGATGAAAACGAAACCAATCCCCACTGAAAGCTCACTCACTGTCCCAAGCTGCAAGTGCTTCTTATCCTCTGGACACTAATTCACACCGGCTATTTCCATCAAAGCACCGCTGATGCTGGTGCACACTGTGAGCGTCTAGCCTGAGGGCGACAAATCAGTTCAACACTCTCATTTACTGGTTACACAGATCCCAGGAGCGGTGATTACAGCTGCAAAAGATAAAAAAGTATTTCAGATGAAAGAAGTTATTCATGTAAGTAATATCTTTAACCGGAGTCATGGAGTCAGAATCCACGCAGTAACATCATGCCCTTTTCAAGCATTTCTTGGATTCGAATATAACCAACAGCATGAATTATAACGGCCACAATAAAGACATTCATGTCTACTCAAAAATCTACGTCATTAAGTGAAATACTTTTGGATCACTTTCTTTCTCTTTATTAAAGACTTATACTAGATATGCTGGGCTGGGGTGCCGTTATTTATGAATTGTCTCTATATGAATCGTTATACAACACGTATAATGATTATAAACATTAATAATCCGCAGCGCAACTGTCAAACAATATGGACGCACGCAAACCGCATCAGGTCCACGCCTTTTTTCCTTTCATACATAAAGTCACATGATAAAGAAACGACAGGCTAATCGGAGCCGACGTGCTACATCTACTGAAGCAGCTTTGAGGCTTGGCTCTGCTAAAGATGCACAAATCTCTCCGTGAGCCGCCGCTAGACGAATTACAACTCATTGGCTTTCGAACGTAATCTCTCAGAGATTAAGCCTCTTGTCTTCTCCGTCTCGCGTTCCTATAACAAAAGCTTCGTTTTTACTGAAGCAGAATTTAAAGGAGCCGGCTGGATGCTGTGGGAACGGAGCGACCCCTGCGGATACAACACTGTCGGGCTACTGATTAGATTGAACCGGTGCTCATGAATCATAAATGAGTCATGGGGATAAAAATAACACATGATTCGTTTTCACATGTAGAGTATACACTGCCAGTCAAAAGTTTGGACACCCCTTCTAATTCAAAGTTTTTCTTTATTTTTATGACTTTAAAAGAGACTGGATAATGATGGACTGTTGTTTCTCTTTA
>JAQMYM010000018.1:15302933-15319363 GCA_030014255.1 Parauchenoglanis ngamensis
CGTAGAAAGCAAAAAAAATAAAGAAAAACCTATGAAAAAGAGTAGGGGTGTCCAAACTTTTGACCGGTAGTGTAAATCAGTATATTCAAACGGATACCGCAGCACTTTGAATGCTCGAATCTGATTGGTGGATTAATTTTCTGTTACAACAGCAGTAACGATTGTGCAGCTGCAAATCGCACGCGTTCATTCTAAGACGTTTTTGTTTCTATAGTAACCACTTCCACAAGCACTGATCATCACGACTGATGCATCACGTAAGCCAAGACCTGATGTTATGTCACAAAAGAAAATGGGAAATTGTTGATATGATTAAGTTTTATTTAGCATTTCCGGAAGGAGTCTCCAGTGTTGGCACTTTTTTGCGGTTTCCAGGTAACATGACAAGCTGTTTTTTTCCTTCTTTGGTCTCATACTTCAATGATGGGGTAACGCTGATGAGGTGACAACTGTTTACAGCTGCTATAATGTAAGTGATTGTGGAAGGTGTGTGAAATGAGGAATAAATATAAAGTGGAAAAAATATGTGCTGTTGGTTAATAAACGAAATAATAATAATATTAAAATGATCATAATATCGCGCCATATCAGCTAATAAAGGCTTGATCTTGAGACGATGTATTTGAGCATGCACAACAAAGGATAAAGACGAGATTATAGAAAAAGATAAAAATTGTTAACTTTAATAAAAAATATGTATTTCTATATATAATGCATATAAATTCTATATCTGCATGAACATACCTTTTACAGAATTGAGACAGAATAAAACACATGAACATGGACGGGTGAACAGTTTGATAAAGCAGGAACAGTGGACGCTGTGTGAAAACACCACAAGGTCACTTCAGGCTCATAAATACAGCATAATGGAGGCTAATTAACCTGTTGGATCAGGGACGTCTACGTGTTTATTCGGCGCTCGACAGGGACGTAGTGAGTCCAACACAATACACACTGTCAGGGGAATAAATGAGTCCAAGGCTGAAGGAGTCAGCTAGACAATGAGTCGGAGATTGCTTCATGTGGTTGATTGTAAGGTTGAGTATCTCGAACGCTGGTCCCGAACAGCTATGTCCGACCGATTATTACTGTTAAGCAGTCAGGAAAAACCAAAAACAACACCTGGAAGAAGCACTTTTTCTCTCAGGGTGCTTTCGTACTTTTTGTTTTAAAGCAGCATGATACATGTGACATACATACACTATGACTATAAGCAGTCCTGGCTAGCATGGGCTACCTAACTAGCCTAGCTTGCTTGTCTCATCATCAATAATACAGATGAAATAAAGTTTGGTGTAGGTTTGGGGATGAGGACGTTTGTGTCTACTCATCCAACATAGTCACTCCGTAAGAAGACCGGCACTTCGTGCTCCGCAGTTGTTCTTTCTCGTGTGCCTTGTGTCCGTCTTGCGGCCCGATTGGTCAGGGGGTTAAAATAAATGTTTAACATCACTCAACGATTTTATAAAAACCTCGGAGGCTCCATTGTGCTTTTCAAACCCAAAGTACAACATTTAATATGTTCGCTGGTGGTTTGAGAAAACAAAACAAACAAACAAAAAAAAAAAAAAAAGTGTTAAAGCAGCAAGGTAAGTGCAAACAATAATTACAGTGTAACAGCATGTAGATTTCAATAAGCCTTGTCCAAGAACGTTGATGCGTTTCTCTGCACCGAGGAAAAAAAAAAAAAAGTCTAAGTACATTAAAGGAGCCGGCTCACGCTTCCCAGAATCCTCGGCGCCAAGTAGCTGGTTGCCATTTTCAACGCCATCGATACTCCAAAAACGATCCGCAACAATCCGGCGACATGCGAGAACGTAGATCTTAAATTGTAACGCGAAATTAGAAGACACTTTGTCAAAGTATCGTATGTTTGGTCAAAGCGTGGGTGCGAAGGAAAGAAAACATAAGCCGTATGACACGGGAATGAAGAAAAGGTTTGAGACGGGTTTCGAAGGGATCACGGACAGTGACAGTGAGGCGGTTTTGCTGCACAGAGAGCTAGCAGGACCAGTCACAGGCTTTCATAACCAAAACAACGTGCCGGATTCTGGGAAGACTGAGCCGACTCCTTTACTCTGCAGTTAAGCTCAAAGTCTGCGTGAGGATGAGAAGAAAGTGTCCTAAAGAGGGGGGTAAAGAAGCTCCATAAGAACAGATAGCTGTTAAAACGTAAGAACTGTAGTTTATGTTCTGTAACATGAAGTGAATTGACGCATTGTAACAGTGGCTTCTGTTATAAGCTCATTTTACGAACATGTTGTCAGGTCTTTTCCCACGTGTAGGCTGTCTCACGCACGCTACAGATAGATAAAAGGTTGAAAAATATTTAAGGCCGTTCATTCACTCGATTGTGCTTCTTAACACGGCTGTGCGGATGCGCTGTCCATGACACGGACCACCTAAACTGGAGGACTTCCATCAGCTCCACTCTTGCTGTTCAATCTGGAAACATGCAGATGTATGGTATAGCACACGGAGGCACACACGGTTAACCCCGCGTTCACGCTAACAAGCGACACGTCACTGCTATCAATCCGTGCACGTTTCGTGAGGCTTCTAAGAGAAAAATATCCAGTATCCAATATAAAATATATAGCAGGCCTGGACAAATCATCAGCCCCAAGACAAGACTAACGGTACCGGCTGTTTGAGTTTTATTGCGTGATGGACAAGATGGCACAGCTGACCTGCCTTTTTTTTCCTCTCTCGTTCAACAATCCTACTCGCTATTGAGTTTCCCAAAACAAAATGTCTGTTTGTTGTGATGCACCTTGATATTGTAGCCAGATTCGAAAAATATCTTTACATCATGTGTGATATGAAAACACACCCTCAGCTCAGGGAGCAAACGCTACACCAAGTGCGCTCAGTAGTTTGTACGAGTAACCAGCTAATAAAAGCTAAGCTAGGAACATTACTACCTAGCTGCTTCAATATTTTTAATAAATCAAGGATTTGGTTTAATATTTATGAGCTGAAAGGTGAAATGCAAAATAGGTTTTATACACTTTTAAAAGTCAGCCAGCTGCTCAAACCAACTACTAATGCAACCTATCCGCCGGAGGACGTGTGGGAGGAGTTAGAAGCAAACACCGATGACATCAAATGCAGTGATTGGTTAACAGGTGTGAGGAACACGTCACGAATTACTTGCATTTCAGCGGTCAATCTGACGCAAACTGAAGCTGTCACTAGCTAGTGTAAACGCAGGCTCAGGAAAGGGTTTAACGCAACACTTTTGGGTGGAATATTAAAAAAAAAAAAAAAAGAAAAAAAAGAACGGGAAAAATAATGAAATAAGGAACACTGAAGCGATGTCGGTAAACCTCTTGTTGCAGAACGAAACGATGGATATATTAAAAAAAAAAGAGCCATCGGACAAACTCCACGTCTAAACTGCTTTACACCGTCTCAGAGTTCACCACCTGATTGCCTCCTTTTATTTAGCACTTAAATCTCTGTATGAAAAACAAAAAACAAACCTCGAACAGACCAGCAGCATTTTGGTTTCAACCTATTTTTCTGTTCGAGACAGACGGAGCAAAGAACTCGACGGACGCGTGACCTCTGAACTCAGTAGTGCACCTTGAGGACGGGTTCTGGAGGAAGACGCTCGGTTCGGAGGACACGCGCAGACACGGTGCGAGTCCCTCGCTATAGCAGAGAGAGGGAAATCGAGCTTTGGGAGGGGGAGACCCTCATTCCTAGTGTTCTCTAGACGCCGTTTGAGGTCTCTGATGAGGATGAGGAAGGAGATGAAGGAGGAGTTTCCTCATCGCCTGTACAAGAAAAAAAAGGAGAAATACGTTTTAGATGTACAAGTCAAATATAATACATTTATAGCACAGCAGATTCACAATTCTGACTGCTCAGAAGCTGTTTATGTTCTCGAACAGGTTTTTCGATATCGATATATTATATTATATATAATTATCACGATATATTATATATCATGCATTCAGACACGTTATCGTTTCTATAGCGACAACTCATAGACTCGTAGGAGACGCTCGACATAAATTAATTTGAAAAAAAATATATAAGTGATACTCTTTTCTCTAAGAAGAGGTGTATTTAGTATCTATGGAGATAAATCCGCTGCTTTCATTTTTCCGCCATCTTCGGGACAGAGGAGTTTACACTTTCAGGTTTCTCTGTAACATTGCAAGCTCTGTTTTTAAAAAAAAAATTGGTGATGGAATAACTGTTTATAGGTGCTATAACGCAAGTGAGTCTGGTTTCTCGGATGTTCCACAACATTAAATGTAGTAAAAAAAAAACTGTGACATGTCTATCTTTAATTAATAAATAAAAACGTTAGTGCTGGAGAATGATCGCAGTATAAGAGGAATAAAACACTTTGGGACATCGGTTACAGGAACATAATCAAGTTCGGGGCAGTAACAATAACTGCACTTCATCACACCACCCTGACGTTGATTATTTTCCTGTAACAGCACAACCCGGTGCGTTTTATTCCTTACGTACCATCTGCCAGTAATAAAGCAGATAACTGGCCCATGTGAGTTAGCTCAACTTATAAAGCATCACACACACACACACACACACACAAATATGACTGAATAAAAGACAGAGAACTCGGAAACATCACACTGGGTAATAATTTCTTCAAACATCACAAGGGCGGAAAAAACTAAACAAAAGATAAACAAGGCCGAGAGTTTCCCAAAATGCAAGTGCTGCATTTTTCACTCAAAGTAATACAATGAAATGTGCTGACTGCTGACTTTTTCCCCCCGGTGTACGGTCCTGTATGGGAGTCAGCACACTGCTGAACAGAGCGCACAGATGCCCAACTGGGACAAACTGAAAGCAATAAACTTGAAGCAAATGGGAAACAAAGTCCTCCAGAGGCTTTACAGAGCAGGTAGCGGTGTCAGCCTCAGACGTCACCTGGGCACCATCAGCGTTTCAGCGTTCCTGTAATTGTAGTCTAGATTTTTCTTTGACTTATTAAAAAATAATTAACACGAGTAACCTAGGCTCTGAAATTAGAATAGGATGTTTGTAGAAAAATAAGGGCTAACAGAAATGACTAAAGTGTCATTATTATAAAGACGTTTTTTTTAACGAATGCATTCCTTTGTACTTTCCTGCTTCCTGTGAACGTTAATTGTGCCTTAAATGACAAAATAACAAATGAGTGTCCGGACTACTTCTTCTAAGTGCTGTCCGGAATGCACAAGCACATCGCACTTTCCTTTTACCTTCACATGTAATTTAATAATGCAGAATAAGGAAACAATCGTGATTTTACTCATTATATTCCTTCACCCCAGCAAAATTGCCGCCGTGTTGATTTCGATGCGTCTCAGTGCTACTGTACATCGCAGCGTTTAGAAATGAGTGTAGAATAAACTGTCTCATGCTGTTGTAGCGGAATAATCAGCGGTGGGTGGTGTGACGGCACCAACAACACCATCTGGAATCAACACCATCTGACCAATCAGACTTGAGAATTCAACACTGTGCTCAGTGATATAACAATATACCAATGATTAAGGGAGACTTTTAAGTAAAGCATTAGGATCGAGCAGATGGTTTATATGCATTAAGAAAGCGGCTTTACCTCTGTTTGACTGAGCCATAAGAGTCTAAGATCTGAGTGCTGGCCAGCTCCAGGTTCCAGTCACACATCTCCAGGATCTTATGACACTCCACCCTGGACTTCAGACCCAGACAGAAGAGCTGCTCTACCTGTGGAGAGGGAGAGAGAGAGAAGGGGGGGGACAAAAAAAAAATGAAGGAGATGAACAATCTCATAGTGAGAAATATTGATTTTACAGGCCATAAAACTGGGAAAAGGGCTGAGAGAGAATCCCCTCCTCTCACGACCCATCATTATATTTCAGATACGATGAATGATGATAATACCTTCAGATAGTGAACAGCCTTCTGGACGTTCCAGCTGTGGTTCTGCAGGGCCGTCTGACACTCCTCAATCGTCACTCCATGGACCGCCTCCTGCACCTGAAGCCAAACAAAACCATCCAGTCAGCGTGGTCTTACAGAGACACACAGTAACCACGGGTGTGGAGCAAATCTCTGCCCATTCCTCCCATTGCTGCTTTCAACTGATGACTAATAATACCAGCAACGATCGAGCATCCATATATAGGAAAAAAAGTCTCATCTAACCCAATCTACATACTTATAAGATTCATTTACTCACCAGTCTAACTCTGTCATGATTGGCCGCTCCTTCTGCCCGGCTGGCCGACCCATCAGTGCTGACCTTGGTCAGGCTCAGCGAGTTCCTGATGCCTGCTCTAGCTGGAAGGCTGCTGTTATTATTGCAGGAGAAGTTCGATTTTGTGTCCTCCTGCTGTTGCATCATGGGTCGGACTGTAGCCGTGTTGGCTGGCTTCCTCTCGTCCTCTTCAGCCTCTTTAAAGAACTTGTCATAGCGGTCTAGGTACGTGGGCCTCTCGGGCAGCAGGTAGTAGTGCGTGTTGCTGACTTTCTTGCCGTCTCTGACGATAGGCAGTATGCAGGGTCCTTTGGCAGCTTCCTTGTCTTTGCCCTGGGCCTGGATGACTTTAGGCGCGGCGTATTTGGGGTCAGAGGCAAAGCTCTGTGTGGTTGGCATCAGCTTGCCCGGCGAGGTGGAGAGGTAGTGTGTGATGGTACGGTTCATAGGGCTGGGCGTGCGAGAGCCCGGCTGAGACAGTGGATCCCTCGGGGGGATCTGGGGAGGACGCTCCTTCTCGTCCTCGCCGCACGAAGCTGGAGATAGGTCACGTGACCAGCGGGCACAGTCGCTCCCTGTGCTTTTTGGAGGTCGAGGTGGGATCGGGACTCGAGGTGGGACCTGCGGCTTATCCTCGCAGGCGGACAGGAAGATCTGGCGGTACGGATCCGGACTTATGGAGCCTACGGGGACGTTCAGACGCCTCATGCACTCCTGCTGGAGCTCCTGGAAGATCTCCGCCGACTGCGAGAAGGTGCGAGACCGGCTCTGCCTGCTGGGGAGGAAGAGATCATCCTCTATACTGAGTTTATCCTCATACGAAGGAGGGCAGGGAGAACACGGAGAGCCTGGTTCATCGGGAACTCTCATCTCTGTGCTGTTGATTGAGCACACCTCGATGTCGTCTTCATCCTGAGCTACGTCATCATACGCTGGAGGGGGAGGAAGAGGTCTCGAGTCCCAGTCTACCACCGGGGTGGGGTGGAGTGGCCGAGGCAGAGACCGAGAGGGACTCTGAGGCGGGGTACAGTCCAAGATATTATCTGCCTCCAGGGCCAGTCTGGCGAGACTAGGGAACTGGGACTCTAAAACAGGAGAGGGGGTAGAAGAGAACATTTCCTCTCCAAAGTCTATAAGAGACACCTCAGTGGGAGTACTACCTCCTGGAGTTCGGAGGCCGTAAATGGACCGATCGCCCAGCTTGGTGGCTGAAACCCAAGCTGACGGCTTCAGTTTCAAGCTCTTTGTGTTGGGCTTTTTTGACGAGAGGCGCCTCAGGCCGGAGGACGTTAGGTCTTCATCTTCTGTAACTGGGTCGTAGTTTGTCTCTAAAGTCGCACAAATATACAAAGAAACTTATAAGAGGAACGAGAGAAGCTCAGTGGCGAAGACAATATTGTTTGTCAGTTGCTTTGCAACTATTTATGACAAGACAAGACTATCTAATATTGGCCAGTTTCTTATAAATTTTTGTGTCACAACAACAACAACAAAAAAAAGTAAAATAATACAGATGAATGAGCTTCTACTGCCTACATTAGCAAACATTTCAAATAGCTAAAACATTTCTCTGCAAAAAAACCGATGGAGACCTTGCGTCAAGGTCTCTGTTTATTAGGACTCTAAGTTTATACAAAATCACTCCGGCATCGATAAGCACCTTTTCCTAACATACTAAATGAGGCGATGTGAAAAATAAACACTTTATACAATACAAGCAGATGAAATCCATTCTTGGTAGAATTAAAATCAGCATCAATGCACATAAGTATTCAAAGTATTCAACCGCGATAATATCCAGCTGCAAAAAATTCCGTTAAATGAATCTAAGGGAAGCAGGTACCATGAGCTCAGAGTACAATGTGAAGACCTGAGGGAACACAAAAAACGATTTCTGTGTATTTATTATTCATGTCAGCTCTCGGAGACAGAGTGCAGAAGTTTAGAAAGGAAAAGAAAGGAAGCAAGCTAGGAGGGAGAGAGCGAGGGACTGAACTTACTCTTTATGAGCACAGCAGGCTGAGGGGGCCGAGGGGGAGGATCCTCTGCGCAACAGGAATAAAGAGAGAGCAGACAGAGAACATGCAGGTGCAACCAAAGAAGAAAAGGCAAAGGGGAAACCGTTAGGGATTGTGAAAAAGCAGCATCAGCCAACGTGAATTAAAGCACTCAGCAGAGGATGAAAACGTACTTTTGGCACGTCCAGGAAGCTGCGTGGGCCTGGGAGCATTCAGATCCAGCCCGAGGACATCCGGAGGGTCCATGGGGTTCCCCAGATATAGACTGTGGAGAGAAGGAAATGGCAAGATGAGCGTTTAGGACAATCCTCTGAGTGGGAAGCAATGTAGCGTGTAGGAGGAAACATCTGTAGCAGTGTGCTGCCCTCTAGTGGCGCACACCACAATACTACTTCGTTTAGCCAGAGGATCTGTGTGACCTTTTACTTTACTGCCTGTTCAGAAAAAACACTGGAGTGATTAAATGGTTCTTAAGATGAAAACAGAGATATGGTGAAAATAAAAAGAATGGTAAAGCTAGCTATCCTACATTGTCCTTGCTTTGCTAACATTATCATACGCATCAGCTATTTTGGTTTTAACGTTTACATTCATGTCTTGAGTCAGTGTTTTATCCAATCTCAGGAACACTGGGCGAATTTAGCATAGTCAATTCACCTACTTTAATGTTTTGGGCACAGGGATACGGGAAAAACATGTAAACCTTCACACGAACAGTATCCCGAGCTCAGGATGGAACCAGGAACGGTAGAGCCGCGAGGTGGTAATACCGCTCTCTGCATCATGGGCCGTTAATTCAGAATGCAAATTCAATTGTCATATCAATCACCTGTAATACCACCACAAACATCTGGGAAGCTCTTTCTTAGCGTTCCATAACAGCTGCCTGACCTGGCTTTGATTTTGACCTTTGGATATGAATTTTACGTTATTGAGGAAAGAAAAAAGATCTCCTTAATCCCAATGCTTTTTCATTTTGGAACCGATGTCTACTCTAGAGGAATTAAATCCTGTGGATTTAAAAATGTCAAATCGCATACGGCAGATCAGAGTGTACGTCAGGTAGATTAAATGGAAGCACAGTGCCATGTAGGTTACGCGTCATGGGTCTTACTCGTCTATCCGATCTGGGAAGCCCCAGCAGCGGTGAGGGTTGGTGTCTCCGTGGCCCGTGTGAATGAAACTGTTCTTCAACGGCCGGCTGATGTCATGAGCGGACAGTCCAGCTACGGAGGTGACCGCGTTCCTGGGGAACTGCCCCACCTTCATTGTGCGCTTGTTCTGCCCTCGCCACCAATAATTCTCCGCCCTGGGCAGTAGAACAGTATACACCCCTTCTTATAGCAAAATTGTATTGACACTGAAGATAAATGAACATCATGAGACTTTTTTCTTTCGCTTTCTTACTCCCACACCTGCCCTCGATGATGGTGATGACGTCGTTGATCTGGATGTGCAGCTTGTCGGGCTCGTCAAAGTCCTGCAGCGCCCTCATGTCAGTCGGCATGGTTTCCACCAGGAACTCTCTGAGAGCCACGAATGTAGGCCTGTCGTCGGGTTTCGCTGCCCAGCACTGCAGCATCACGTTATAGATGTCCTGGGGACAGTCCTCGGGCTTGGGCAGCCTCTCGCACTCCTTGTCAATCTTATGGAGGATCTGAGCAGCACACCCACACACACACACACACACACACACGCAGGTGTTGCTTTGAATGCTGATGGGGAAGGATGTGGATTGGGAACAGTGTTGGGAACCTACCTGACTGCCGTTGAGGCCGAGCCACGGCTCCTGACCGTAGGTGCACATCTCCCACAGGGTTACCCCAAACATCCACGTGTCTGTGGCATGGGAAAACGTGCGTGTCTTCAGGCTCTCTGGGGCACACCTGACACAAACACACATAGAACTATGTTAACTTACTATGGCATCGATCAGCATGATCCAGAAAATGGGAGTTACATAAACACAAACATGGTTTAACGTGAGCTAGATGTAATAAAGATATTTTCTGTCCGTTTGCATGTTTTATAAATCGCTACCATGACCATAAATCCTTCCTGAATCACTTTAATCAGCCAATATTTTGACAGCAGACACCTTTAACAAAGTTGGTACACGTATACTGCTCATAACACCCGTTAAGAAAGCACATCGGTGGCCATCTTCCCAGCATTTGCCCCTCACTAACCAGGCAAAAGGGACTTTACGGTGCTCCTGCATGACGTAATGATCGTCATTGTTGGGCAGCGCCCTCATCAGGCCAAAGTCTCCGATCTTGACGAGTTCACTGGAGGCCAGCAGGATGTTGCGGGCAGCTAGGTCACGATGGATGAAGCGCCTGGTCTCCAGGTAGGCCATACCGTTAGCGATCTGGATGGCGTACTGGCACAGTGTGGAGATTAGGAAGTGGCCTTGGGTCTTCCGCAAGCGGTCCAGCAAAGAACCGAGAGGAGCCAGCTCCGTCACCTGGAGGGGAAAATAACAAGGAAAAGAAGAAAAAAAAAAAAAAAAGAGAGAGATTGTAAGAATAGGTGAAGCAGTAAGTAACTGTAATGAACTATTTCCTTTCTCAACACTTTAACTTGGACAAGGGTAATTTAATGGGGACAAATCAGTGCAAAGGTTACAGCCGTTACGATCAAATGTACTTCTATTTTGTAATTCCTTCACAAATTAAAGGAATTCTAATAAGCAAAAAAATAAATAGGGTGTATCTGGCAACATCATCCAACATAGAAGTACATTTGATCGTAACGGGTGTAACCTTTGCACTGATTTGTCCCCATTAAATTACCCTTGTCCAAATTCAATGGACAAAGTTTGAAAATAAAGATGGTGAAGAGGATGATGTAGGAAATCTAGCAAAGATACACAGATATATAACAAAAGTCATATACAGTAAGCAAAGGTTGGAAGTATACAGTGATGAGAGATTATTTATATCCTTCAAATGGGGGGGAGGTGCAAACTTTGGATAGATATAATTTTATTGTATTTGAACATTTGATTATGTTCGAACATCCGAACCGAAAACACGCATCCAAGCACGGTTTAGGTTTACCATCTTCATGGGGTGTGTGAGGACGACTCCGTAGAGACGGATGAGGTTCTGGTGGTCGAGCGAGTGCATGGCGTTGACCTCACGGATGAAGTCGTCCAAAGCGTCCGGCTGGTTCAGGACGTCTGTCTTCAGACACTTCACCGCCACGTTCAACTGGGGGGAAAAAGAGTGAAAAAAGGAGTGATGATTGCAATATTACTCATTAAATCTAATAAAGCTTGGAAAAAAAAAAAAAAAAAAAAAAAACAGATTTCAGGAAAGAAGCAAACAAACAAAGCTCTATAATGTCACATGAAAAAGCCTGATATATGCATACTGTAATATTTTTATATGATTACTGTAGCTTGTCCAAAGTTTTTGCCAAAAATTCAAAGTAATAAATTGGACAATATAAAGTCTAATTAATTTTCATATTGATAATTACTCCTCTTGAAAGTTAAAACCCCCACTCCTTACTTTTCCACCCTCTCCCCCTCCACTTACAACTTTTCCCCCTAGGGTGACCCACTCTCCACGCTTCACCACGCCAAACGAACCGTCTCCGAGCTTCTCGCACAGCACCAGCTCCTTCTCGCTGATCAAGCAGGTGAGGGCCTGCTGCTGACCGTCTGAAGGCGGAGGACTGCTCGAAAGCTTCCGGAAAGTGCTGGTGGCCTGTGGCTGGAAATCTCCCTCTGGCCTCTTCCCGCTGAACACCTGAGAGACACAGAGAGAGGCGGAGACAGAAACAGATCAGCATTATTGACCAAGGCACAACAAAATAATTTCAGTGATGAGCGAGAGCCAATCAGAAAAGCTCAGGGGTATTGACTTGAGAAATGGCTAATCTCTGGCTTGAGCTGGAACACTTCTTTCTTTCAAGTCTGAGAATTCTTGATCTCTTTCTTCTCACTTGGGTGTGCGGCATCTTTTTATTATTTTGGCAAAGTTGTGTGTTTAAAAGTGCTCGTCTGCGCTATTCTTGGATCTCTAGGAAAGTTGTAAGCACTTTCCTTACTCATTATTAGACACTAGACTGCAGGAGACACACGGTTCTGATTTTGCTTGCCTTTGGATGTTAAACAACTGAAATTACAGGCTCCATTTTGTAGTGAACGGTGCCTTTGTGAGCAGAGTGGGCGCCACTGAATCACACGAGCGGTAGTAATCGTGGAAAGAACCAATGATGCCAGATAGCAGCGCTCTCTTTTCAACTCGCTATCAGCTCTTCAGGCACTTTGTATGAGGAGCCTGTGGGTCGGATCAGGAGAGGGAGGCTATCAGAGCCATGGTGTGGGTAGAGGAAATGCAGACAGCGGGGTGAGAGGAGGGTCAACAACAGTAGATAGAGATAGATAGAGAGCAAGCAGCGGAGAATTATAGAAGAAAAGAAACAGGGAGACCAAGGCTACACCATGGCCAATGGGTACTGGGTTGAAAAGGGCACTCAGGCTTTTCAGCAACAGGCATGCTAGTGCGCTGGAAAACTCATGGCAAGTAAGCCATGTCATGGTGGCCGTCTTTTAACAAACTGATACTACCCCCTTAAGGATATGCTCTCTTCGTTTGTCAAGCAAGAAGAGTCATGCAACCAAAACAAGCATCTATAGTCATTTACACTTATGGCATTTGGCAGACTCCCTTATCCAGGGTGACTTACATTTATCTCATTTATACAACTGAGCAATTGAGAGTTAAGTGCTTTGCTCAAGGGCCCAGCAATGACAGCTTGGTGGTGCTCGGATTTGAACTCCCAACCTTCCAACATCTTAATCACTGAGCGATCACTTGTGTTAGGCAACTGGCATTTCCCAAAGTGTAGCAAGCCAGCTTTATTGTTATTCATTCCTTTTCCTGGTGGGGTCATGGTACAAGTTCAGCCCAGACATGTCTATCCCCAGCCATAGATTCCAGCTCCTCCTGGGGCATTCCTAGACATTCCCCAGCCAACTGTATGATATAACCTCAGGTTCTCGGTCTGTCTTGGGGTCTCCATCAAGGCTTGGCATGCCTCATACAGCTTTAGCGTAAGCTGACCAGGAGGCATCCTTGCCAGTCTTTCTTAGATGGCTCCTCAATTTGCAGAGGATCTACTCCGAGACTCCCTGAGAAGGAAGTTCATTTCTGCCACCTGTACTCATGACCTTATTCTTTTGATCATTACCCACAGCTAGTGAGGATAGGGGCATAGATTGGCGGGCAAACAGAGAGCTTTAACTGAAAACTGAACTGTTGCTTCACTGTCATAGACTGATACAGTGACCGTACTACCTCTGTTACCGACTCGATCAGTTTTGCCAATCTCCGTTTTTCCATCACTCATGATGGCTCCCAAGTCCCTGGTTTGATCCTGCGTTTGGAATCCTGTATGGAGTTTTGCATGTTTTCTCAGCGTCTGTCTGGGATTCATCCGGTTTCATTTACTTCTCAAAACACATGCTGGCAGGTGAACTGGATACTCCAAATAGCTCCTAAGTCTGAGGTTCTGCACAAGGATCTACAAAGCGCTTGCTAAAGATGAATGAATGAAACTCCTCCACCAAGGGAAACGTCTCTTTGCTTCCCTTGAAGGGAGCACCCCACTCTTTTCTAGGGAAGAACCATGGCCTCCAGACTTGGTGGTGCTAATTTAGTGTACCTAAACCAGTCCAGGGAACTTGTAACTGGATCAGGTGAATTTCTCACACAGCACAAACTGGTATGGTAGGCAGAATAAAACAAACAAAACAAACAAAAAACCTTTAAAGGCCAGATTAGTTGACAAGAATTCAAGATGAAATATCTTCATTACCCAACCATGACTGGCAGGAATAGGAATAACACTAATTACAAAATTGGGATTGCCCTTAGAACTGGATCGTGGTGTGAGTAATGGTATCTTGCTCACTACAGATCCAGCAAAGGCAAGACAAATATAAAAATTTTTTTTTTTTGTTGAAGTGTCTGAGCGTCATGCCTAATGTTAGATTATTTTAAATCAGTTTAAGTATAATAACCATAGGTTTTGCGGGTACATGGTTTAACAGTAACCATGAATTGAGGTTTAAAGTGCTGGCGTTAGAGTGAGTAAGCACGAAGCTGCGGTAATGAAAGGTCTCAGACTGTAACAGCCGAGGCCTTGAGAGGTCAGAAATAGAAGGCCAGAGGAGAACAGAATCCTGAGGGAATGTAAAAGATGGCTGAGATGTCCAGACTGAGCCATGAACTGCACACTGATAAGCACATAGTGAACATAGAGCACAGAGAAATGATTGATGCCTCAGAGTCAGCAGGCGCACACACAATATATATATATATATATAGGGGAAACTAAAACAAACAAGTCCCAATGCTCATGACTCATATTTACTCAATACATTCAAGCCATGTGTCTGATATGAATAAGACTAGTTTATATCTACATATAAAAAGACACTAATTGGGGTTAAATTCATGACTAGCATAGACATGCTAACTATGCTAACGTGTTAAGGGTACAGTTATGATGATTACTATTGTCATTAACATTAGTGTTTATAAATGAAAAATTAATATATGACAAGTTTTTGGCTAGAAGTTGCATTAAAGGAGCAGTTTGCTATTTTTAAGGCCCTCTTCTGACCGTCTGCAAAACAAGTAGAAACACTAATAAATGTGAAATGTTGGTACTCTTTGGAAAAAATGGGTAAAAATAAGAAGGAAGATGTGTAATAATCATTAATGACAAACTTCACCTTTAAATAAACCAGCCACATATAAAACACACACACACACACACAGTTGAGGAGGTTGATTACTCGGCCTGTGCTCGGTGCCAGGACCCGAAACAACACGTGTAATTTTAGAAGGCTATCATCCCCTCTAGCCACTTCCTGTAGACTTCAGCCAACACAGCACTCAGGAGCCTTTCCGCTGTCTACAACTTAGAGAGTGCAGGAGTGAGTGAGTGTGTGTGTGTTGCATCACCCCTGAATAAGTGTGTAAGAATATGAGGAGAGAGATTTTTGTGAACTTTTCCCTGCTGTTTGCACATGTGAACTTAGAAGTCTAGTGAGAGAGAGAGAGAGTGTGTGTGTGTGTGTGTGTGTGTGTGTGTGTGTTTGTGTGTGTGTGAGAGAGAGATGGAGAGAGAGTAAAAGTGCGTGTAGAGAGATGTTTACTAAACGCTTTGAGTGTAAGCATTCCTGCGTGTGTGGGATGACGGAACAGCTCGACCCATCACTGAAGAAACCGCACGTCCACAAACAGAAACACTCAGACACATGAGACTGCATACAATTCAATTCAGTTTTATTTATATAGCACTTTTAACCATGGACATTATCACGAAGCAGCTTCACAGAGGTATAGAAATACTGGTTATAAACTTATGAACCTATAAATTTATCCGTACACACACGTACATAAATATCCCTACTGAGCTAGTCTGTAGCAACAGGGAAAACTCCCTGAGAGGAGGAAACCTCGAGAGGAACCAGACTCGGAAGTCACTCACCCTCATTTGAGTGACACTGGAAAGTGCGATTACAACTAACACACTTCTATAACTGTATATTACACGGTCAAAAAAGTACAGATGTGTGGCAAATAATTCAATATAGTTTTAACATAAAGTCTGTTCTGTTTCAACTGATTTACTGACAGAGATTTGAGTGCAAGATTGCATACAAGAATGCATACACTGCAGTACACACACACACACACACACATTTAGACACCATCTCACCCACACACACACACACAGAGACACACTCACACTGAGCGACACACACAGAGACACACTCACACTGAGTGACACACTCGCACACAGCGACACAAACACACCAACACACACTATGCATCAGGGTGCTAGGACCCCTCCAACTCCTAATGAACTGACCATGAGAGCAAGTCAGCCTCTCTGGGTGTGCGTTTACACACACACACACAGACAGACAGCTAAAAAGAGCCTGCAGTGAGACATAACACTCAAACTGTAGCTTACAATAAGTCATCACTCACCAACAGCCCATTTCTCACTCATACACTCTCTCTCTCTCTCTCTCGCTCTCCCTCACACACAGGCAAGCACTCCCTCACACACACACACAGAGACAGCCACGCACTCCCTCACACACACACACAGAGACAGACAAGCACTCCCTCACACACAGACACGCACTCCCTCACACACAC
>JAQMYM010000018.1:15331653-15359780 GCA_030014255.1 Parauchenoglanis ngamensis
ACACACACACACACACACACACACACACACACACACACACACACACACACACACACACACACACACACACACTTCCCCCTCACTGCACAGTAGACCCTGTCCCTCCAGCGTTATGGATGTGACATGAAATCATGTGTCTCGCTGCATATGTGGTCATGTGACCTCTAATCCAGACCCAGAAGGTATTGATGAATTTTCTAGAACAGCGGCTTCAAAAGTAGCGCAGCTGCAAATCACAGGTTTATATTTACACCCTCGTTCGAGCAGGGTTACGTTTTAGAACAATCCCTGTTCTGTAAGGAAACGCTTATGTAACATTTACGGAAGGAGTCTCCAGTTTCAGACCTCTGTATCAGGCGTGGATGTTCCAGAAATGTAAATGTAGAAAAAAATTTATTTATTTATTTATTTTTAAATATGGCATTTCATTTTGCTAATACAAAAGTAATGTTTGTCAAATTACCGTGGTATAAAAGGAAAATAATCAACAAGCTTTGATGATTTTCCTCCAACAGCTTACCCCCAAGTGTGTGCGTTTCTCCTTACTTACCAGAAAGCTGAAACGCTTCAGCAGAACCAAAGCGGCATTTTCTCACTATACATAGACGCTTCATGATCACGTGACCATTTTCCACTTCCACTGTTACGATGTGTTGGAATAAAGGCAAATTAGCTCGTCCTTAAGTACAGTTTAAAGAAGTAATTTTTTTACACAGCATGTCTGAGCGTGTTTAATCGTCACATAACATCGAGCGCTAATGGATGGAGACGTGACGGATGAATGATCCTTCAGAATAAACCACAAACACACACGCACACAATGACACACTCATCCTGGTGTGTTTAAACTTTTCCCTGTGGAGATAAAAATCTCTGCGAGGCAGCCATCGAGCCTTTTTAAACGCCCGGCTCTAATTATAGAGCGCGGTTAAACAGAGAGCGGGTTAGATCATTTCCGTTCTGAACGCTTGCGCAGCATGTTTTCATGAGCACACACCTGTTGGCTCTCGCTTACACCGCTTCCACTGGCACACACACACACACACACACACACACACACACTCGTGACAGCTTACCTCAGTTTGAATAAAGATCACAGTGCAAGCCTTGTAGAGCATTTCTAATGAATTTCCATCCCATGTGTTTGTGTTTCCTGCTTGTTAGACACCCACTGCGTCTCCGCAGCCCCGCACCTGCCCCCGGGCGCACCGGATCCCCCCTCGGAGTCGATGCTGGAACATTTCATCGCAGAGGAAAGAGGAGCTGTGCTAATGGCCGAAAGAGTGCGGAAGGGCAGATGAGAGCTGCAGAGCGCAGTAAAGTCGGCGAGAGGTGTGGAGGCTCGGATAACGGCACTCCAGGCATAACAGGAATGAGATACGCAGCACGCTCACGCTGCATTTCGGCCTCCGAACAGCGACGCCGCATGACTAATGATGGACGACGCGAAGCGGGAGAAGTATGCGGCATGAGCGTGTCAGGCATACCTGAATCAGGGAGCACGTTCAAACACACAACGTATGCACATCCGAGCTAAGCAAGCACTCGCATTTCTACACCACAAAGAACTACATACAACAGCAGTCCAAAAGAGGTTACTGAGGTGATGAACACACACACATAAAGAGTGTGTTCTTACCAGCGTTTAGCTCCTGATCACTTCAGTCACTGGGCGCAAGCGAGTGTGTGTTTGTGCACGCAGAGTTCACACGTGCTCGGGTTCGCCGTCACTCCAGTCCATGGTTCAACACGTCGGTCACGGCAAAGGGTCTCGGTCTGTGAGCGCTGCCAACACAGCAACATCTAAAACACACACATGGCTAAGCTGTGAAACATGCCTTAATGCACACTATATATGCACAGACTGTAAATATTGAATAAAAATAAATAAATAAATGGACCCGTGTATTTCGTGGCATGAAATGCCGTCGCAGCTGAGAAGCGAGCTTCTCAAATCCGAGTTCCTTCCCCATTTATAAAGTGACGTCAAATCAACACGGCCGATCATAAAGCATCGGAATCACTCAAGGTAAAACTTCAATTAAAAAGTGGTATTAGTATTCGCTTTCGCTTCATCAACACACGGACAGATCTGTTTGTTAAATCGAACACTGACTATACATTACATCCGAATTGGCTCGCTAGCTTTTTGCATGCAAAATTTTTATAATTTTTTTTAAATCCAAGCGCGCAGTGTTTGGGAGAAACGCGGACGCCAGGCTCGCGTCCTGACTTCTGCCTAGTACGTTGTTTGTAAATCAAAAGAAGGCGTGGCCTCTGTGCCACTAATGGGCCTAGCTCTCAATGAAAACACCTGTAAAAATAAAAGGAATATACATATTTAAACCAACGCAATCTTTATCCTCGATGATCAGTGTTTTACTGGACGCACTACGCGTCACATTTCATTTGAAGAGTTCTATATGAACAGAGCTCCTGATATGTAAACTCTCACCCCTCTGTATTTGCTTATTTGATGATGTCAGACTTCAGGGTCACACTGTGGCTATTCATCCCTCCTCCTCCTCCTCTTCTCTGAAAATATAAAGCTGAGCAGTGTTTCTTTAACACGCAGTTTCCCTGTTATTCATCAAACCTCCTCCGTCTCCTGCTCTGGAACAATGACGTATTCACTGAAGCGGCTGAATAACGCTGTTCTTAGCGTACAGGTTAAACAGAACTGCTGATATACTGAGATTAGTCAGCATGAAAACCAGACCAGCCACCCCACACACCACACACACACACACACACACACACACACTCCTGCCGGAATGACCACACGGTTTCCTCTGCATCAGCTGAGCAAACTCCCGCATGACATCATATGACATCACGTGCGAACAGCAGTAGTGTTGTTCACTGTGCTTCAGGTTTTCACCACTTGATGACAAACACAGGAAAAGAAAAGTTGTCTGTTCTGACTGGACGTTTTTGTTTGTATCAAAAGATATCACCACGTGCGAACTCCAGTAATATCAATTCAGGCTTACAGCTATGCACAGACCCCTGCATTTTCCTCAACTGTGTATACATGAGGTATTTTTGGCTGACTCTGTGTGTGTGTATATATATATATATTTATATAATATTAAATATGTACCTTATTTATCCCCTCATTAACATCAGTTTTTGAAAAGAGCTATGTAAGGAAAGTGTATTATTATTATTATTACTGTTGGATGATTATCTAGTTCCAGTCTCATGCGGTCAGAGAGTACAGCATTAACACTCCAGAAGTAGATAATCAACACACTAGTTTTAAGGTTTTTGTTAGGAGAAGCACGTTTTGCCTTCACGGTGACTGTAACGTGTCCCTAGTCTTCACCCTGCTTTGCTAATACTCTTTATGCATAAGGGACATGTTGCACCTGGAAAACGTTTTGCCAGAACTACACAATGTTAACAGCTTTGGAAGTGCTGCCTCTCGAGACCGGTCAGTGGGCGGAGTCTCTAACGAGCCACCAATCATCAGGACTTTTGGGAATTTCTCCTGGCGCCGGCCCGATTCACTCCTCCACTGTACGCCCACCTGTAGGGGGAAACAAACGGAGACTCCGCCCCCTTCTGCCGTCCACCACACAAAGAGCACTTTTGTCCCGTCACGCATAAGTGCTGCGTTTCCTCTGAGGCACGGACCGAAGGCTTCGCCGTGGGAGCGGATGACAGATGACCGACTTCCAGGCCAAAAAAACAAGAGTTTTGTAATGAGGTCAAGGGATGTGAACAAGTCTAGCGGCAGAGCTAGAAGCCTTGGGGGTTTACGATTTGTTGGAAAATCAACGGACAATTAAAGGAAAGGTCCACGCTGAAGCACATGCTTTTTGTGTCATTAATGATGCCAAACATCAGTCGGGCTGAAAATACAGCACCAGGCAACGCATTAAATCCCAAAGACATTAAACACATCACAAAGAGTCCATTTTTACTGCGTTTCAGGGTGGAGGTTTCCTTTTAAACGCAAGACCTCATTAGATCTTACTGCACACTATTAAATGTTCTCCTTTTCCTTTTCAAAAGAATAAAGGTGAGAGTGGGAGGCGGCTAAAACACAATACACAATTACACAGCTGTAGGGGAGACATCGGAGAAAGCCGGAGCACTTTAAACTCGAGCTAATATTGGACAAAAGTTTAGTCCTTCAAAAATCACATAAAATGTAAAAATGGATGGCCGTAGAAAGAGGCCAGTGGTCACCTCGAGGTCACACGCGTAGCTGTATTTTAACCTAGCTTAAAAATGACAACACGCCCACGCACGCTCGGATACGTGATGGGAAGGGAAGCGGTACGAGCGCGCCGGCTGTCTCCGGGCTCGTAAGTAAAAGGATATTTTAACAATGGATCGTGATGACGGCCGAATACGAGACGACACCCAGGAGTTTTGGGATTTTAGTGTGACAGGAACGAGGAAACAAGAGCACAGTGAAACAACGATGAAAAGAATCAGGCTTAACATGAAACCCTGAGGTACTCCAGAGGTGAGGAAGAAGATCAATTCTCAAGACAATAAAAAGGAGATCATCTTTCAATTCATGCGACACTCGTACTGTGAAACCGTGCCATTCTGACTGACAGGTGGAAAGTAATCATCCATCCATCCATCCATGTTCCCTTGTTACAGTACTTGAGAACGCAGCTCACTTTCATGTATACTTTTGAGTTTTTATGAATAAAGTAATCAAATCTACGGAAGCAAAGACGGATACGACAGAAAGCTGCGATCCCCATCACTTTTACTCGAGAGAATCATCACAACAGTAGCACTACTTTTTTTTTAGTCCGCGTATTTGCTTTCTGCTCTTTTCACCACCGATTTGATGATACTTTTTTTCCTGAACGTCTACAAAAACAAATTATTTAAAAGTAGCCATGTTTCCATCCACCTGCTTATTAAGCGTGTCAATTTAGAAAAAACGCAAAAGGTTTATGCGCTCACATGAGGCATTTCTCAGAATTGAAAAGGAACAACGTTTTTTTTTTAATCACGACGTGCAATCGGCATCACCACGCCGACGCTTCTCGCGTCTTGGAGACCCGTCGCCGTGTTAAACTGGAATCGGACAGTCGCAAACCCAGCATTAATCGCATAACGTCACCTGGTGGAACTACAGATCGTTCACAATTCTGTCGGGTCGATGTTTTTTAAAATAAATAAATCGCTTCTATTTTGCGCAAAACCGCAATGGAAGCTCTGAATACGGAAAATATTTAAGACCAAAAAAATAATAAAAAATGTTCTTTTTCTTAACAATATTAAAATGTAGTTTACAAATCCACACGTTAGTATTAACACATGTAAATGCGATAAAAAGAGCGATATCTCAGACGTGTACGGTGACATCATGTCGCCGATCTGTAGCATGAACTGTAACAAAGCGCTAAAAATCCAGCGACATTTAAACGAACAAAGAAACGGAGAACACCGTGCTGTGGAGTTCGCAAAAGAAGCTTCTAGAAATGTTCCGATATTTCAGGTATAAAAATAAAGTTAATAAAGAAATTCCTACGCGTGACTGTTATGACGACTTGCCATAACTACACAGCGCGGTTCCGGAGGTTGATCAGACAGTAGTAGTAATTAATTATAAATCAGCTCAGGACTGGAGCCAGGTGAGGTGCTCGAGCTGGGAGGAGTCGGTTAATAACACGAGTTGATCCACCTGGATAAATACGTCCACGTCCCGAAAGTACACACGCTAGTGAATGCAGTCGCGTCCTGCTGTATGATGAACAAAGGGATGTGGCTCGCTATTGTTTATCTGAGGTCAGTGCTGTAGGAGAGGGAAAATACGCGGCTTTTAAGAGATTAGTATCCAAACATTACTCACATGGCATGAAGAATGGCTGCTGAGTCATGTGGAGTCAGTGTACACTAACGCCTTTCATAACGCAGCGTACAGGAAGCTAACCGTGCCAGAATTCAGCAAAACATTAAGAAATAACTATATACTTTCTTCAACGATAGTCAAGTTAAGGCCATTTACGAGCTCCGACTAGGAGAAAAAAAAAGGATTCCTAATTCTTGTGCTCTCGATCAATCAACATACAGAAATATTTACTTGCTAAATTGAGAAGCAGATCACGGTGTAGTGAAATGTATAATCGCTGACCTGCCTTTTGCTCGTGCTTTCGAAGCGCATTGTCGGGTAAAATTACGCAGATCTGCTCCCGTTAGTATTTTGACGAGTTCGTCATGATGGTAATTAAACGTCGCGACCTGCCACTTTATTCGTTATCGTCCACGTCGTTCCTCTGCGCTAACTTCTTGCGTTACGGAGCAATGAGTATATTCAGGGGTGAACGATATGACAAAAATATTATATCGCGATAATCGAAGGCACTTGTGATACATAATATAATACACATATACTAATATAATATAATAATAATAATAATAATACACAAAGTGCAAGGAAGATAAAAGTGTTTAACAATTCATGTTTAACATTTTTATTTTTGCACAAAAACCTTCTAAAAATAAATAAAATGAATAAACGGAAAAAAAAAACAAAAAAAAACAAGGAGGCGTCAAATAAAAAGCTTACATTTCGTAAAATTGTGCAGTTTACTACAAATTTCGCCTGATCTACGTTACGTCCGGAAAAGAAACTCAAATCCGGGTCTTTTGAAAGGTTTTCATTTGATTCACCGTCGTAACCCGGAAAATTGTTAACATCTTCCGATTCAAAAGACTCACAAAATTTTAGCGGTTGGTCAGTTTGTTATTCTTAAAAACAAACAGTTAATAATAAAAAAAAGATATCACGATACATATTGTGACCGAATGAATCACGATACGGATATTACATCATCGTATCAGCCCGCCCTAATTATATTCAAACCGTTTTTAACTTTACACCTGCACTGTACTTTGTATAATCCCTCTCGAAGTCATACTTTTTTTTCCCAGCAGAGTTTCTCCAAATATTCATGATGATAAAAAAAAAATAATCACTTTTCTTCTCTACGCTACATTACCTCTAACGACGTCTCCACCGTGGGTAAACATCTCGGGTTACCCAATCGCTATACAATGACATCACAGCCCATGATTTAACAGTAACCTTGAAATTCCCTCAAGCGATCCCAAGTTATACAAACACGGAATATTTTCATCATCACTCCTCTTATTAAGCGACGCTTAAAATCGAACTACACCAGTGTTTCTGTACGCATCAACAAGCAATAAGTGCACACGCTCTGAAATGGCCGTTAAAAGCCCTCCGTCCGTCCCTGAGGCAGAAAGGAGGACACCGACCACCATGTTTTTACCACCTTGTCCTTGCAGGTTACGCACAAGCATGTGGTTTCTGCTTATTATCTCTCATCAGGAGCGTGCGTGCTAGTTAGGACTTGGTGGAAAGACAGCAGAAGAATCCGGCCCCAGGCTACATCGTTCATCCGTCATCACAGCAGAAACAGACAGCGAGGTTCGGACACCGCATAGCGGACGCAATAGCTGCGGCCTGCTGAAGGTCAAGCCTTTCAATCCTAGCTCACGAGCTCTTTATACGTCAATTCTTGCAGGATGTGAACGGTGTTTCTGAGCAAATGGATGGTCCTAGCGAAACGACTGCAATTAGTGGCTTATTTGTTCCGTATAGCAAACATAAGACGATTTTAAAAACATACAGGCAGCAGAAAACAGGTCAGGGTCAGTGGCAGGTCATGGACATCGGAGAAAATAAAGGATGAATTTGGTCCAACTGTTAAAAAAAAACTATTAATTAATTAATTTAAAAAAAATAATAATAAATAAATAAAAAATGTATATAAAAAATAAATAAATAAAAATTATATATATATTTTTTTTTATTATTATTATTATTTATTACACTTTTATTTAATTTTTAATTTTAATTTGATAACAGTTTATGACATTACCCACAATGCCGCTCTGCCTGCTTCCAAAAAAAATTTCTAATTCCAATTATATGATTCCAATTCCCATGGAAAAAAAAAATTTATTCCAAAAAGTTCCAAAACACTGCATTTTTTGTTTATATTTCATATACTTTAGTATAGCTAATAAAGCAACATGACTGATTTGTGTGTGAAACCTGCGCTTTAGTGCAAGTCATGTTTGTAGGTATGCATTTTTTTAGGTACGCCACAAGAGTTGAGTAGCTTTTAAAGAAACACCTATCAGAGGGGTATCGATATCAGCTTATACTCAAAGTTTCAGTCTCAGTGACAGAAAAAACAAACTAAAACATCCAAGCAGCTACTTTCATTGATTGTGCAGCTATTCCTACACCACGTTTACGCTCCTTTTTGTACGCCATTTCATAGATGAACTAGATGAGTGTGGCTGCTGATACGGTGACGTTTTTCCCGAAGGAGTCCGAGTGTCGGAGCTGAGTAACGGTCAGAGGTTTTGCGCTTTTGTCTGATTAACTTAAAGGGAGAGACGGTGATGAGACGCAGACGTCGTTCTTGGCACATCGCCGGCCTCCGGTGCTTTCTAAAGGGCGATATGAATGATAAAGAATGTCTGAAACGACATAAGGCGCTTGTGCTGTATCAATCAGATAATCATTGCGTGCAGCTGTATATGCCCCATCCATCCATCCAGGTGTGTGTACCTGTGCAGCAGAGGGTCAGTGCGCTTCGGCTTCCTCTGCGAGACGTGCCGTTACACGTCAGACCGCTTATCGCACCTCAAGCCAAGATACGCCGCCTCAGGGCATCAGTAGCTCAGCGACTCCTCCTCCTGCGCACAGAGACATGGCAGGCGAGGCCTCGTCCCGACACGGCGTTAACTCGCCAGAAATATCTGCGCGAGGGCATTAAAGCTCACTTCACCTCTGTTTTTCAGGTACATTTAATCTCGCACACTATTCAGCCCAACCTGCGGGCCAGACGTGAGTCAGAATACAAGCGCAGACTGGTAATGTTGACACGTTTTATACCAGGTATTAGGCAAGCAAATTAAACTGCTGATGCATTTACTGCTACGATTAAAGGCCCTTCGCCAAAAGTAGCCTAGAGTAACAGAGTTTACCTGAACGAGACCCCTAAACGTAAAGACGCGTGAAAGGAAATATAGTGAGCAGCAGTAAAGGAATAGAAAGCTCTTTCACCGAAACGTTGCTGTTAACAGTTTACGACATTACCCACAATGCCACTCTGCCTGCTCACAGTGGTGCGGCAGGATTTACCCTAACTTTCTTAAACAGACTGATGCAGCAGCGCTTTAGTCCTTTACGCTGTCCGGCTCTCTTACCTGCACATCTGTACGCTCTGGTCAAACGAATCATCTTCCAAAGCGTCAACTTTCATACTAAAGAGCTACTCGCAGAAACACTTCCGCATTATAGCCAAGACGGCACTTCTGCTTCTGGATCGTCCACTATAACGCCGATGGCGCTATTTTAAACCTGGTGCCTGCAGGAGCTCCTGAAAATAAACATCAGCAACGTTCATCGCAGATGTACGAACACGGCAGTGAGTCCTGAGTAATGGACTCCGAGTCCATCTTTTGCGCCAAGGGTTCTCCACATTGCTGACCTTTTCTCGTTAACGTGACAGCAAACGTTGCTCAAAAAAAAAAAAATCTCGGTTCTCGACAAAAAAGCTCTCGCTCATTTGTTGCCAGGTGCGAAGAGCAAAATCTGACAGCCATTCCTCATGTTTGGGGTCGCTGAAATAATTTGCATCTATTGAACGCCATTGTAAATGCCATAATGTCCGCCCTGTGACGTCAGAACGGCACAACCGCTATCTTCTCACAGGAGTAACAGAAATACTGCACTAACCAACAAATCTGAACCAAAATCATTAAACACGTCACTAATATTGCTATTTAAATATATTTAATGTGCTTGGGAGTGAAGTTTTACTTTAATAGTTAGCTTAGAGGCTTATTTTGGCAGAAAGTGTAAACCCTTACCGTTGCTAGCTTTTTACATATTTTGTGCACTTATAGGGACTGAACTGCATTTGAAACACATCTATTGGCTAGAACAGGTCTCTAATACTAATTTAAGTGCTTCCTGTATATCCATTTTTGTGTAAAATGCTGACTTTTACACAGATTTGCCTCCTCTCGCCTGGCTACAAACTCATCCCTTTCGCGCCCTTTCCTTTCGCTCGCGCAGGTGAACACCGAGGCTACGTCCTAAACCGCGAACTACCTCACTGGACACTAGGTCTATATACTTAGCGTGCTATTTTGACGTACTATCTAGTACGAAAGCACGCGGTTGGGAACGGAGCCGCGCGCGACCCGTGTAGGGCTGATTTGACAGGACGGAACCTTTTAACTTGAGCAAGATTTTTACTTACAAAAGCGCTCCTTTTCGATTCTTGCGCTTATCATGTAGTTATGATGGATAATAAATGTTTTTAATTCAATACAACAAGAAACAGCTCATTTTCGAGGCATCAGCATTGATTCCTACCTGTCAGTTCATCACGGCGGCGTTTCTCCGGGCAACTTTTCCCACTTTTCTCGTTTGTGCGTATTTCTAGTCAAACAGAAATCAAGTTCGTAACTTTTTATACCTTTGTAGTTTCTATATGACGCGGTGTTAATTTATTTCTTTGGCGTTTTCCCCCATTAATCTCACATTTCTTTCAGCCGCATTACTCCTTTCCCTGCACTCTCGCTCTCTCTCGGTGAACATATGCTTCTATTGGCAACTGGGTTGCCAGATTGCATGAAATTCCAATCAATGTGTTCGCAAAACCACGCACGAAATTCCACATAAACTAGCTCATTTCCAAATGCGTATTAAGCCATAAAGCTATAAATTAACATTTACGTTTAAGCTATACATTATTTTAAAAGCAACAACAAAAATAGTAAACAGTTTGTTTGCTTGTTTTTTGATTGGCATCCAAATTGCGTTACAAGAACCACGGACTGGATATTTACAGGCTACTCTGGCAACCCTGCTGAAGGACCCCACTCTTAAAGGGGACGCGAGATATTTTGTCAACTTCTCTATTTAGCAATATTCTTCATCCGACAATTATGCCTTTATTCTTTTTTGAACTATAGGCAAAATATATTGTAAATAAATTTGTAGCAGCAGGTAAACAGGTGCATCTTTTAATTTTAAGGCTCCTCTTTTGATTAGTGACGCTTTTTAAGTCTGTGTGTACATTTAGCCTACTAGAGAGACACCCTATTTATAGCAAATAGTCTACACCAGTGGTTCTCAAAGTGGAATCCGGAGACCCCCAGGGGTCCCTGAAGAAGGGCCGGAGGTCTATGACTTTTTTTGTTTGTTTGTATGTTTGGACATTGGTGGAAATCACAACCAGATTTATCAACGTTACTATATCTAGGAGTCCAAGCACCGTCAACACAGACCTAAAGTGTTCTACTAATGGAAAGTTTAGGAACAGAAAGGTCTAAAATAATATTTAAAACCTTTACATAATGTTCATGAAATAAATTCATACTGAGAAGGCCCATGGAATTCATTTGACAGGTAAATGGGTGCC
The DNA here is from genome assembly GCA_030014255.1 of Parauchenoglanis ngamensis. Lineage (NCBI taxonomy): Eukaryota > Metazoa > Chordata > Actinopteri > Siluriformes > Auchenoglanididae > Parauchenoglanis > Parauchenoglanis ngamensis. The sequence goes on from JAQMYM010000018.1 coordinate 15,343,110, forward strand.
TGGCTACAAAATGTTAAACCATACAATACTTAGTATTACTCAATTTCTTTACAATAAGAAGCTCAACATTCACACATGATCTGTTTTTGTTTTTCTGAACAGCTGTGAGTAAACAGTAGTGCTGCTGCTCTGTAGAGCCCCTTTGTGGCTGGAAGTGAGAAAGACACAGGACACATCAAGTAAGAATTTCAGTAGCAATTTTTAATTTGGTTTATCTTTTTTTTTATATATATATATATATATATATATATATCTCACAGCTCTGTTGAATACTCGATTCTGATTGGTCAGAAGGTGTTGATTCATTTTCTGTAAGCCCTGAAAGTAGTTCCAGCTACAAGACATATCAGAAGTTCAGATTAAAGTGCTCATTCTCATTTACAACGACTGGTATAGCAGATACTCCATAAAAACAGTTTAAACAATGATATGGTGAAAATGTTTATTTAACGATCATGGAAGGAGCCTCCAGTGTCAGCACTTTGTAACAGTCAGTAGAGAAAGTTTCCAACACAATCAAATCTTCAGGAAAGAAGAGGTTATATTTTTCTGTCTATTGGTAACATGACAAGCAATTTTTTTTCTTCAAGAGAGAGAAAACCAAAGGCTGGTGATGTAAAAAGAGGGTTGTAAAAAGTTGTTCATTAATATTTTCCTATAACAGCACACCCCAAGTGGTTTATTCCTTGCTTATCACCTTACAATATCAGCACACGTCCAGGCGAAACACAGCGATGGGCTGAAGTACAGCATAGAATAATGCTTTAAGGTGTTCTGATTAATGTCAGCTCATTTATATAATGTCTCTGATACCTTATGCAGTCTAATAGTGCAATCCAGTGCAAATTTTTCAGTCTAATTCATCTTCTGTGTCCCACACGTTCTCTGCGAGTGCGCTGGCACAGCTCTGGATCACCCAGGCAGCCATAGCGATCTGATTATTCAGTAGGACAACGTCATCGTTGGTGATGCCGTTCTGTATGGAGGCCAGGTGTGTGAACACGGCTCCCAGAGTGTGTGATCCTGAGCCAAGCAGTATGTGTCTGAACGGGGTGTCCCGGGGAGACACATAGGGAGACAGCAGATTCCTCTCCACCTGTAGTCATACCGAGAAAACACACATCAAGGACTGCTTTCATTTCGTCTACATACCTGGCATGGATACAATCATGATGAGGTTTGATTTACCCCCATGATTTGGTCATTGACGTCACGGCATTGCTCCAGGTCATCAAGGTCGCTGTTTTCCATGCTGGTGATGAGTCGATTAGAAGCACGAGTGTATGAACCCGAAGCTGACGTCAGCCAATGCGTTTGCACATGCTCTGTAAGGTGGCTGGACTGAAAATTTGAGCATACATATACCTGAATAAAGGACATTTTCCAGACAATTCTCAGAACTCATTTTGATTAAATACTGTAATCCATTTTAATCCTAGGGATTAATGATAGCTTCATTTACAGGACATTCATGATCCAGTGAACACTTTATTTATTTAACATGGACCACACACACACACACACACACACACACACGTTAATACAGTATTGATGATGTAAATGTCTCAGATTTAGGCAAATGTCACATTTTCAGCTGCTGTCCCTGGGCAAGCTGATGTTTAAGAAAAAACAAGACAAAAAGAACAAACAGGAATCACGTCATAAAGCCACGTTCTTGAAACATCATCTTAGATTTGAATTTTCTTCAGTCTTCAATGAATCGAATCATTTAGGTGACTTGATTCATTCCGTTCCGAACAAAAAAAGCTTGACCAAAACATAAAAAAAGAAATTAATAATCATTGTTTTTTTGTGTTCATTCCAACGAGGATTGAATCTCGGTGACCAGAAGGATTCAGTAGTTGTTGGTTGATTTACACATTAAAAACAAACAAGGGCAGATACGTATGCAGGGTGTCCCAAAAGTCTGGATCCACAGGCATTTCTATTTAGACGAAATGTGATATTTTTCTTTTTATTTCAGATCCAAGACATCTTAGAAGATTAGAAGTATAGAAGATCGATAGAAGATTGAATTCAACGTATACGCGAGTGTCGTGAAGACCTATGCCGTCAATTTGAGCATTTGTTATAATACCTGTATTTAAGTAAATAATTGCCTATGAATCCTGATTTTGGGACACAGTGTAAACCTATGCAATTACTGTTTGCTAATTATATTTCTAGGCTATTTGCTGCTTCACTGACACGGAGTCGGTTGGAATGAAATCAAATTGCTGTTTGTGGTTTTTCAGTTTCAGAAGAATGAAAGAAAGCCTTACATTCTGCAGACGCATCACTTCTTTGTTGATTTTGCCAACGTGCAAACGCATGAAGTTCTTGTATTTCTCCACGTTGAGTCTGAGCAGGTGGTCATGCACCAGGCGGAGAGCCATCACCCCTGCGATCTCACCCGCTGCCTTGGCCACCACAAGCAATTCTGTAGATGTTTGAGCTTCCAGATTCTTCCTGGTGTCCAACATGGTGCCGAAGAACGGGTATTGTTTATGCTAAAAGAGAAGAGAGAAGTTTGATGTAGAAATACTACAGTGTGAGAAAATAATTACTCTAAATGTGTTTCTTACCCCAGTAAAATGGAATGATATTGATGGAATACCAGACAAGGTCTGGAATGGATAGGCGGGGTCATCCATCCTCATCGGTTCCATCCTGTACAAAGAAGTTACAGTTCAAATGCATGACATCCTGTAACCCTGTATGCACCTTCTCTGCGTTTTCCAGGGTTCTCTGGTTTCCTCCCGTCTACTTAAAACATGCCGAATACTCAAAATTACCCCAGGTGTAAATAAGTGTGTGACTGTGTGCGTGTGCATGACATCCTGGCATCTCAACCAGTGTGTATTCTTGCCTCACACCCAGTGTTACTGGGATAGGCTCCGGATCCACCACAACCCTGACCAGGATGTACAGAAAATGTCCCTATTTTAGAAAATGTGTTGTTTCAATTTAAATACATACACAGCCGCTCCCCACTTGTTTTCACCCACTTGAGAATACAAACTCTTGCTGGGGTCACTGGGAGAAGATACCTGCAACAAAAACAGGGAATTAGTTGTCTCCTAAATAAACATAATTTCAAATCTTGCATGGAAAAGCTCACCTCTTTCAGAGTACTCGCTATCAAGTCATACATTAACGGGCTGGCACTTGCTTTGAAAAAGGAACCTGTTGAGAAGATTTAAATAATGAGTATGCGTGAAGGTCTTACAGGTATCATTTCATTTAGGTTTTTCATTGTTAAAAAAATTACACCTGTGACAACTCCATCCAGGCTAATGTAGGAGAAGGCTTTCATATTCAAAGAAGACAAATAGCCCTGTTGGTGCAAAAACATGGAATATGATCAGCTGAACATTCACAATGACCTGAGAATTTCTTGCTGTATACAGACTGCTGTTCCAACCTCCAGCCACTCAGTGGCACCCACAGCCCCATAGTCTCCAGCAGTCCAGCTTGCAAACACGATGCTCCTCCTGGGTTTGAATCCGTCTTGTTAAAAGACAAGGAAAGACCATTGTAAACTAGAACTATAACATGCATGGGTGAGCTTCATGTTGGCTTGACAAAGCCTGCTAAAAGGCTATAATCTTAAGAGGTTAAAATGCTATAGTTAAAGGATATATTAAGTGGTTGTTATGTTAATTCGGGTGGTTACTATGGAATTCAAAGTGGTTGCTAGGTCACGGCAGTTGAATCCCAGGGTGTTGAGGTGATTGCCTTGGCATCCCAGGTGGTTGCTAGGGTGTTTCTAGGCAGTTGCTGTGATATTCAAAGTGGTTGCTATGTTATTGCTAGGAAGTTTCTATGGTGTTCAAAGTGGTTGCTAGGGTGTTGCAATGTGGTTGCTATGTCATTCCAATGGTAAAACAGACGACTGCTAGGCAGTTGCTAGGTTGTTACTGTGACATTGCAGGTGGTAGTTCGGGTGTTGCTAGGAGGTTACTGGACAGTTGCTATTGTATTCAAGGTGGTTGCTAGGTCACTGATGTTGAATCTCAAGTGGGTGCTAGGTGATCGCTCTGGTATCCCAGGTGGTTGCTACAGCATTGCTTCGCAGTTGCTAAGGAAGTTTGATCAGAACTAATCAGAAAAGTATTGTTTGAATTATATGTATCAGATTCTTGTAAAACTTGGACTTACTTTTGCACATCTCAGTAATAACTCGGGCTAATTCAAGCAGCAAACTGGTGCCAACAGTAGACTTGGCAAATCCAGGACCCCAGGCGTCTCTCTGAGCTCCAATCACCACATAACGATCTAAACCAGATAAACAAAGACATGGGAGATTTTAGAGTGGCCTGGTAGACAGCGATCCAACATCAAAACACCAACTGAGGGAAGATCTTTTGGAAGGATGAGCTTCATTCTTCCAGTAAACAGCTTGTGATGTATGAACACCTTACTGAGACACTCAGGGTTGTTTTTGTTTAATTTGTAAATGCATTTGTTTCTGGAGTAAAGAATCTTTGTGTACCTGGATCAATGAAACCCTTGATGACTCCAAACATGTTGAAGATCTTCGTCACAGTCAGAGCGTTGTTGACGTCCACAGAGACAATGACATCATCACCACCGAGCTTGTATGTTACATCTCGCAGACCACCACTAGCCCATTCATGAGGTGGATCACGACCTCCCATTTTCCTGAAAATCAAAACCGAGACATGGTTTCGCCCAAGAACCGAACGATATTTCTGTGGAATTTCGGAGAACTTCACTTGACCAGGCACATGCTTTACCTCATGATCGCTGCAGCTGTACTGGCCCTGATGGTCTGGGCGGGTATGCTGGGCAGGCCTGAGGATTTAGACGGAGGAAACTGTGTATGCTTGAAAGATGGGAAACCTGGAGTGAACGGATCACCAGATCCAAGATGGACCTGTGCAAAAAAGACCAGATGTCAACTTGAAGAACCTCTCTACTAAATGTAATAAATTAAAAATTTACTGCAGAATAAAATATTAAGGCATGATGGTGGTGCAGCGGGTGGTGGTGCCTGCTCACAGTCGCAGTCAATTCAAACCTCGGGTTAATGGAGTTTTACACGGGGTCCTAGTGTCCGGATGGTTTTCCTCCAAGTGGTGTGCGAGTGTGTGTGTGTCTGACCAGTATAACTCGTTAAGTGAATATGACTTGATAATAAATCAACTTTAAGGTCGATACATACATGACCAAACAGATTAGTTTCTTCATCAAAGGAGTAATCAGCAGGATCTGGATAGATCAGCACTGCACTTGCATTCACACTGGCAGCATTAGCAACCTGTAGGTTAAACAGCAATAAAAAGTTTAACACAAAAATTCAAGTTAAAATAAAATCTATATAGAACATGCATGTAAAATTGTGCCAACCTTTTCAGCAAAGCTTATTTTACCAGCTCTGATCAAGACAATCTTTCCTTCTGAACTCAGATTTAAGTCTTGCAGGGACTTAAAGTCCTCTGTTTGTCCGTAATGAGCATACAAAACTGCACCCTGTAAAAAATACACATTTTATTCATTAGTGTCCTGAGAAGAAATATTCAGGCAGAATATAGAACACAAAATGGCTTTAACACAAACCAGTGCTGTTCCAGTTGGACTGTAGGCCAAACAGCCAGATTCCGAAAATGTTTTATTACTGAACCTCACTGTGTTGGTGCCATTCGTAAGACAGACAGGGAGCTTAACAAAGTGTGAATCAGTCCAAGGCTTCATGTCAAATTCAGTGAATTTTTTCCACACATTACCACTTAGTGCATCGTCTCCTGGAGATCCTGCCTGATGACTGACGCTGGAGAATTCACTGAGTAGGAACGAGAAAGAGAAAGAGGCTCTGTTCAGGAACCTGGATTTCTTCATAACTTTTGATTAGTTGTGTCTGGTTGCCTGGAATCAAAACTTGTAGCATCATTGGCTCTTTACAGGCAAGTCTAAACAGCTTTACTCTAGACTGTGTTTAAAAAAATTGGATCCAGGGAATGGAATCGGAGTTTGGCTTATTTGTCGAGACATTAGATAAATTTGTGTAAACATACTTCAGACTGCTTTCAATACTGCTTGTGGTCAGTTTATTTTTGAACAAGGACGTAATATTGCTCCAGTTTAAGAATGTTTCTGCCTGAACCACGTCTTCAGACGAAGTCGATTCTTTGCAGCTTGGAGCACCTCCATCTGTCTTGGTATGAGCAAAGTAGCCAATCATGGATCCTAGAAGGTAAAATCAGGAACACAAAGTTATTTCCAACACTTACTACCTGAGTCATTTGTCAACTACGGCCTGGAACGCTAAAGAACTCCAGCTGCCTTTTGAGAGTGAGTACCAATTGCAATTCACTCTTCCCATTATTCCCTCGCACGGCAAGTGGACACTTGTCCACCATAGGTCTTACACTTCCAAGCTGAGAGAGAAGTCAGGGAAGGAGGGAACAGGGAAGGGCATCTCTGGGGTGCTTGTGATTACCGTTATCCACTTTTATCCTGCTTCGAAACATTGCATTGCAAACATTGCAAAACTTGAAGGTAGAATTCTATTAGAATGCTGGAAATTGCAGAATTAAGGACTCTTCTGACTATTTTCCAAAAATGGTTATTTAAAATTGAGATTATGTTACTTCACAATGAAGCACAAATAGTACATGACATATTTACATTTGGCTAAGATTTCCGTTAGCAAGATTAGTCTCATAGCTCCAAATCTGTATCTTAGCTGATCAACATTAGAGCAAAGTGAGTATTGTGTATATTTGAATTTTTTTGCCAAATAATTACTTCAATCAGCGTATCACTGAGTAGTATGTTTTCTCCCACCCTGCTGGACTTTCTTGGTATTGCAAGAGTTTCCTTGTGTATCGTATTTTGATGACATCATCAATATCCTATTTAAGGAAGCATAATTAAGACAGAGCCATCTTTTTCACGAGTGGAGAATTATTCTCAACCATGATGTGTGTCAAATGTTTCCCTGTTTATCACTTAAAACTGAGCTTCAATGGAATGCACATGCATATCAGATGAAGTTGCGTACCAAAGGCAAAAATGCAAAGAGCAGCAGTAACCATGAGGCAGATGTTTTTGAGAGTGTGCTGACTCGATCTGATGAAGGAGTGATGGACCTGATTAGTCACACATTCTTCGACTCTGTTCCCCTCGGCTTCCTCATTCAAATCAGACATTATCAAGTCCAGTTGACTGCTGTTCTCCTCCATGATCTGGGGCTGATGGGAACTTGTGTAGAAATGTGGCTTCCAGATGAACTGTGGACATATATATAGATAACATAGATAAAGTTTAAGCTTAGGTGTGGTCGGGATCCTTTGTATATAAAGTGCTGTAGATTAAGAGCACTGATCTGGAATCCTTTCAACATTGTAAAGATGTAAACACATTTTCACTCTTGCTTTTGAGTCCAGCTGAACTCTCTGTCTAATTTTAACCCTGTTTTTTCTCTCTTCTTTATCTCTATTGTTCTATTTTATGCATTCATTTATTATTTCCATTCTTATTAGCATTATCATTATTTGAATATTTATTTTTTTACCATTAATTAGCTTTTAAATCTTACCATCCTTATACAGTCCTTTGGTCAATGAAAGTTGTTTTAAATGTGCTACATAAATAAATTTGTCTTGACTTTCAGTATTACAACCCCTCCAATTTCCATCCAGCAACATGCAAAGTTACAATGCCAATTCCAATCCCGCAACCCCTCCAGCGTCAAAATGGTTTTAAATAGTGTGTAATCTCTCATCATGGCTCATTTGAATACTCAATTCTGATTGGTCAATTAAAGCATTCAACACTCATTTATTTCTATACAGCAGACCATTGTTATGGACCCCAACATTGATATAATATGAACCCTTTTTATAAACATATTTTAGTGTGTCAAATTGACATGCGCAAATCCTGATAGTGAAATTAATTGGATAAAAAGGCTTACATGACTATTTAACAGATTATTAAAGGGATTGAAGTGCATATATTAACCTTTTTGTCCTAGTCAGATTGAGCTAGCAGTAAAATTATGTAGGGATTATGAACAGATTATGATACTGCATGTAAGTGCACTGTCTCTTTAAGACATGGCGCGTGATGCTTTTGAGAAACTTGCATAGGTTTGCCTACTACTGCCCTAAAAAAGTACACAATACTCTCACTATACTATATTGTACTGCATAACACAGTGAAGTAGTTTAGCGTGTGGATTTTGGACATACTCAGAGAAACTGAGATATTCTGGTAACCACAGAAACCGTTTTTTTTTTGCCGTTTTACCGCAAAAAAACCCACTAATAACTCTGGAAAGATGACACCCGAGTTTACAATGTACAACGTCACCACCACTGAAAAAAGAAAACACCAGGTTAATGATAAATATATGTCTATATAACTTCCATTTCAATCACGGTGTACATAAATAACCGTAAACAGGCATTTCCCACGCCACGAGCGAGTAATACATGTCACGTGACCAACGAACGCCTAACAAGCAAGAGTAAACAGAAGATAAACACAGCTTCTCTCCTGACAGCAACCATTTCTCCTCCCAAAAGCCCCTGAAACCTCCATGCATTTCACCTAAAACTCATCTTTTAATGCTTCTTACCAGGAAGAAAGTTCTGAGAAACAGGGTTCTGCAAAATAGCAGCAGTCATGCGAGTGTTTTGGGGGCTCGGTTATATCCTGCTTCCTGGAATTTGGACATAAAAGAAATAAAAGTCACTATCACTGTGTCCAACCTTTTTGTTTCACTCATTAATTACACTGTTCTTAGGTTGTTGCTGTTTTATATCAGTAAACATTGAAATTCAAAACCAAGTACACATCAATTACTAATCTTGATTCGGTCACATTTCTTAAATTGCTTTCAAAATATTTTCTAACGCCTTTAAAAAACTGGCTCCCAGAATTCCCAGAATCCTCTGCACCAAGTAGGGAGTTGCCATTTTACATGCCATCTATATTTCAAAAACGACCCGACGACATCAATCTTAAATTGTAACATTCACAATGAAGATATTTTGACAAAGTACCTATATTTTAAGTTATTTGTATGGTTATTCCATGTGCAACAGCCCGGAACTTGCCTTGGCCGTCTCACAGGCGGTCACAAAAGGAAAGAAAAGATAAGGCATATTTTATTCGATGCTTCCACAAATGAAACGTGAAAGAAGAAAAAGTTTGAGATGGGTTTTGACTTTACAAAGATTTGCTGGACAGTGCGCCAACCGGTAGTGGACACATGCTTTCAAAACAAAAACAATGCACTGAATTCTGGGAAGGGTGAGCCAGCCCCTTTAATATAGAGAATTACAAAGTTCTAAAATAAATTTTTTGTTTTTCGGTCCAGTGGGAGAGGGATTTTGCATTCAACTGCGTTTGCCTCCAAGTTAACTGGGTGTCATTTTGGAAGCAAGTCTAGAAAATGTACATTAATGGTCTGAATTCCTTTTAAAAATTTATTATACTCGAAAATACTACAATTTGGATTTCACACGTTTGATCACACACCATTAAGAGTGGAATTGTTTCAGATTCTTTGTAAATTCAGGAGTTCCATATCGAAAAAATATCAAACGGCAACTTTCTAACTAGATAAAAAATTCCCTCCTAAATGCACGTACACTGTTTATTATGCATACTGCCAATATGGAATATCACATTGTCCATTTTAAATACATTTATCTGACATCACAACAAGAAGCCGAACTTTTCAGCCTTGTAGAGAACAAAAAACAATTTCATTCTTTATGAATTATTAGAAGCATGTACACTGAGGCTGCTCGAGTTAAAGCCAGGACACTTGAATAAGGTGTACATATTTATTGCATTAAACAGTTTAGGCATTTGACTTTGCTGAAGAGAAACAGGTTTACAATTCAGAACTGCTGGAGAGTATGTATATGCAACTACATCTTATATTAAGAAAAATCTGTAGTTCGTCTTCCTTCAATTCAAGTGAAATGAGGAAGGATTGTTAGCTGCAACGTCAGTGCACATTTTTTGCATTGGCTAAAATAATATTCCAGCTTCAGGTTGGTTACAGCACTTAAAATGGGTGTTTGAATGACAAATTATTCCAAGCTGCTGAACAGGGAAATTCTAGGGAAAGAATATTAAGCTTGTCAGATCATATAAGGCACAAACATGGAAAAAAAAAAAAAAAAGAATAAAATCACACACGATGAACAAGAAAGAGCTGAAAAGCACATATACATACTATAGAATTAAACAAATGGCCATCATAAATGCAGATTTATTTTTAGAGCTTGCACGATCAACCTGCTTTGTCTCCGATTTCCATATACATGAAAAAAAAAAAGAAAGAAAGAAAGCACTAAGAGCTGACACAGAAAATGTTTAGCAAGCTGACTGCACTGTCCATGCAGATAATATGTACAACATTATGAGAAACACTGTTCCCGATAATTAACATCCACCATACAGTGAAATATGAGAGGCCCTGCTCTCGATATCAACACGCTGGTAGGCAAAAACTACCATCGACTTCAGTCACATCATGGAAGACGCTGCTCCCGATAATGGTTAAGGTCAAGAATAGCCACAAAAAAAAAAAAAAGAAAAAAAAAGGCACCAGAGACGAGTCTGAGAGTGAGCGTGAGAGAAAGACATCACGTCATTGGTTCTAATGACAACATTCGAGTGTGTGATTCAGTACTGAACCATGCACTGTGACGGTCCCTGGTCATGACTTTTTTTTCCTTTTTTTTTTCTTCAGAAACGAGCTTACGTTCGTAGCAGATGCTGCTTTTGTCATTGTTATTTCGACAGTATAACTGTCATAATTATGAAAGGCACTGCTTCCGATAATTATACATTTCTTTAAAAAAGTGGTACAAAAAAATACTATTTATAGTGAACCCTGTCACTGATAAATAAATAAATAAATAGAGATCTCAGTGCCACATTGTGAAGTCGGTGTTCAGCTCGTCATGCAACAGCTTCGGATTTTTTCCCCCCCATTTCACAGACAATTCTAGGACACGAACGATCCGTTCTTGCTAACCATTAAGAGCTTGGTGCTCTGGGGTTAACAGCACCGGACGGAGCGTTTCTTCATGAGCTAATCGCCAGCTTTAAAATCCAAGGGTTTCCGAACAAGATTAGCTCAAATGCATCTTTAAATATTAATCTAGAACTCATGTGTTTGATTTTCTGTTAACGAATTGAGCTCAACCTTCATAGCTTGACCTTTTTGGGGGTGTATTTGTTCAGGAAAATACTGCGCGAGGTAATCTTTCAATTCAGGACTACACGTGTTCAAGTACAAGGTTTGTTTTTTGGGATTATTCTTTTAAAATGTTTTCTTTATGGCTGCTTCTTTTTATTCTAGAAAGAATATTGATCTTGTTATGACACCGTTCTATATTTCAACCCAAAAACTTGATCTGATCTTATTGGCAACAGTCATTTGTGTTTGATTTACAGTAAGATTTAAAAGAAAAAGAAAAAAAACCAAAAAAAACAACGTATGGTGATGTTGCATGCCTTGTTCACACACGTGCTCAGGAATGGAAGAAGGAATGGACAAGCACTTGTTTACCTCTAGCAAGCTTTTGGTTGAAATATAGCACAGTGTCACTAAGGCGTCCTAACAGACCAGTGAAGTGAAGTGAAGTGCAATTCAAGGGGACAGGAGTTTTAATCTGACGGTTCGGAGCTAAATATCACCTAAATGTCATTGTCCATGTCCCACACGTTGCCTACGAGTGCATTGGCGCAGCTCTGGATGGTCCAGGTGGTCAGAGCGAACTGATTTTTCAGCAGGTCAACGTCAGCACTGGCTGATCCTTCTTTGATGGCGGTCAGTTGATCACGTCTTGCAGAGTGCAGGATCCAGAGCCAAGCAATACGTGTCTGAACGGCGTGGTCTGGGGAGACACGTAAGGAGACAGCAGATCTCTTTCCACCTGTGGATACAGACAAAACGACGAGCCGTGGTCACGTTTTCTTACAAGTTAGTTCTGAAAAGTGCACTGAACGTCCACAAAATTAATTTTTTTATGTTGAAATAAATAATAAAAAAATTGTTTTATTTTTCTGTATGCAAAAATATTACATTTCACAGGAAAAAGGAAATTTGCAAATGCTAGCATGTCAAACAGTTATACAGAGTGCCCCAAAAAGTACTCTAAATACAGGTATTACAACAAATGCTAATTTGATAGCCTGATCTTCATGACACTTGTGTATCTTAATGTATCAGAACTGATCTTGTTACATGCAGAAATGATTTCCTCTCAAATTTCATATAAGGAAAGATGCCTATGGGATGGATCCAGACTTTCAACACATGCTGTATATCAAATCCCTCATGAATAACATTAAGAGCATGTGTAAAACAAGCAAAACAGCATTTCTGACTGGAAATTGTCCAAAATCTCTTTCACCAGAACACCAAACTCCGGAGCAATACAACGACTGCAAACATGTAGAATATCGACAAAATCAAATAAGAAATTACAGATAAAAGTAACAACATTTATAACACACAAAACCAGAACATGTGTGTTCTGGGTGATGTGCATTTTTTAATAAAGTTTTTTTAAGCGCCATTTTCAGTGACACATAATTTTCACGTAGATGCGAGACCAAAATGCGTAAAACAAAAATACTTTTTCTTTTTTAAAATAAATATCCATACACGTTTGGACAAGGTCACAATCAGAAGTCAAGATCTGCCACTGTAACGTTTCGCCCCAAAACCGAAGGAATAAAATCTCAGTTAAAGACTTACTCCAACAGAACGATGCCGTGCCTACTTCTACATTAAAAACTTTAAATACTAACCAAAAAAAAAAAGAGAGAGAAAGATTTACTACAAATTTGCGAAGAATTAAAAATTTACAAAATTAAAAATTGATTATCAGCATCATCTGCAACATTTAAACATGAACCTCCTCCTCATCGTGTCACTCTACCGATCTTGTTATATTGCTGTAAACTTGCTACGACATCTTAGCAAGTGAAAATATCTTAAATCTAGTCAAATGTATTTGCAATTTCCTATCCTAAAATTACAATGAACCAAATACGAGGCTATTTCTAGACATTTGACTATTTTTAAGCTTTACATTTTTATGGATAATTTTGCTTCAACGTAGAAATGAATGCTTAAAATAATCTTCCAATAAAACAAGAAAATATGAAGTTTAAAAATAGTTAAAATATGTCTAGAAGTAGGTTTAATAATCTTAACTTTGGTTTATGGTATTATATAGGAAATATTCGATCATTCAGACTATAATCAAGATACTTTTACATATATTTTAAAAAAATGTCTTTCTTTAGTGTATATTTCTTGATTTTTTTTTATAATTACTTGGTGGTTTAAATATTTTAAAACTTTGTTGTCTGTATAGTGTGTGTTTGGCTGTTGAGTTCATCAATCTTTCTCCAGTATCGATGACTGCACCTTTAATCCAAACTCAAGTACAACGGTCATGTTATTCATGTTGTTACTATAGAAACTATAATGCATTAGAACAAGTGCACCGATATGTAAAGAGACTTGTAGCTACAGTACTGTCAAAGCTGCTGTTCTAGAAAATGAAATCAACACCACCTAAGACCAATCACAACTTCTCACCGAAGTGAATCGGAAAGAGACTGAAGGGATGCCGGAGAAGGTCAGGAAGGGATAAGCAGGGTCCTCCATCTTCATCGGCTCCATCCTGTGAAAGAAAGACATGATTCAGATGACCGTTAACTACAATATTCTGCATGATGCATCTGTTTTAATACAGCTGTTTGAAGGCGTGTAGCACGTACACAGCCGCCTCCCAGTTGGATCCAGCCACTTGTGTGAATAAACTACTTTTGGAGTTTGTGGGCGAAGATACCTGCAGCAAAAAAGGGGACTACGTTAAATTAAGACAATAATAAATTACAGCTAAAGGATCAGTTTACTTGGAAATTACTCTCACCTCTTTTAAAGTGCTCTGTATCAGGTCATACATCAGTGGGCTTGCACTTGCTTTAAAAGAAGTGGGACCTACACAGAATTTAGAGATGTTTAGTCTCGGTTTTATGTTACATCATGCTTTATGGTGAAGCGAAATGAATCGGGCACCTGTGACGACTCCGTCCAGACTAATGTACGAGAAGGCTTTCATATTCAAAGAAGGCAGATAACCCTGTGGGTGCAAAACAACAAGCGTTACTGATTTACATGTATGTATAGTATGCAAGTAATAAACCACGTGGGAGTAAAGGAAAACGATCAACAGCAGCCAGGCTGAGGTCAAGCACAGTTCATGTTTCCAACCTGCTGTCTATTGTTTTACACATCAGCACATCCTGAAGTGTTTTCTTCCTCATCAACCAACACAGCAATTTGCCAAGCATTACAATTTTTCATGTATTAAAATACAACATGATGCACCTTTTATCCAATTGTAGTTACATTTAAAGTTGTGGAACATCTGAAAACTAGTTCCTTTTATCGGTTACGTTATAGTCACGACTCTGATGGTGACGTAATTTCTACGTCGCAAGAAATATCTATTCACACAAATGAGGAAAATTAAAAACATTTTTAAAGAGGTGAGGAAAAAAAAAGTCTGAACGTTATGATAGTAACAATAATGAATTAGAACAAGCGCATTAATATAAACCTGGGATTTGTCTTACAGCTGAATCTATTGTCAGAACGGCTGTTACAGAAAACTAATCAACACCTTCTGTTGATTGGAGGATTCAGATCTGCTGTGCTATAATGATGCATGAAACGACAGATTAAAGCTTTTTCCAACCTCCAGCCACTCGGTGGCACCCACAGCCCCGTATTCTCCAGCACTCCAACTGGCAAACACGATGCTCCTCCTGGGTTTGAATCCATCTTTAAAAAAATTGGGTAAATGTTTTAAATGTGTACCTTGCACTTTTTTTTAAAATAACTTTCCGATAAAAGAGTCGCATTTCTATTAAAACCTCACCTTCATGTATCATGCTGGTAATAACTCTGGCTAACTCGAGCAGCAAACTGGTGCCAACAGTGGACTTAGCAAATCCAGAACCCCAGGCGTCTCTCTGAGCTCCAATCACCACATAACGATCTAAACCAGAAGATTATGATTGAAAATAGACTCACAAGATATATAAACCACATTCTGGATTTTCACACAGTGACGTGACTTACCTGGATCTACTAACCCCTTAATGACTCCAAACACATTATGGATTTGTATCTCTTTGAGAACGCTGTTCACCTCCACAGAGACGGTGTCATTAACACTACCGAGGTAATAGTCAACGTTCTGCAGACCTCCAATAGCCCATCCACGAGGGGCATGGCGACCTCCCATTCCACTGAAAACCAGACATGTTTGTGTCATTCTTGTAGAAAAAGAAGTTCTTGGAAGACCAAAACTTCACATCGTATCCTCTACCTCATTATTGCTGCAGCTGTACTGGCTTTGATGGTCTGGGCAGGTATGCTGGGCAGGCCTGAGGATTTCGCTGGAGGAAACTGTGTGTGGTTGAAAGATGGGAAACCTGGAGTATACGGATCACCGGAGCCGAGATGGACCTGTGCACGAAGACCAGACATGTTGAGCTGAAGAACTGAAAAATCCGTCTAAATTTTCAACCCTTTCCTTGACTGAAGATCTCCGAACCACTAACACCAACTCAAACTGCTGGGTCCAAAAGCACCTCTAGTTTCCACCAAATTGGATCCACACTAGCATCCAACCACAATGCTAGCTACTCATTAGTCTCACATCAGCTATAGTATTACCTTCTCTTTCTTTAATCTGTTCAGTGGTACTCCCTTACATTTCCTGTTAGAAAGCACGGACACTGGAGACGCATTCCTACCATTACCTTACAGAATTTACACGTTTTTTAAATCATAATTTTTAGTACAGCTAGCAGATACGTTTCATGTTGTAGAACATCCACGAAGCAATTTAGTTCCTGTATTACTTGTTATAGCCGTGACAGCAGTTGTTCCATCACTTTCACCTGAGGTTAATAAAGCAGGAAAACACAAATAGAAAAATCCTGACTCAAGACTTTCCTGTGCCAGTAAGCGTCTTCAGTGTCTGCTGTAAAACCGTAAACATCTCCTAATGGAAAACTTGACCATATCAGCGTATTAGAATGAGCACATTAATATAAACCTGCGATTTGCCTCATAGCCGTAACTACTGTGGAGGAATTTCTTGTGTAAAACTCTGTGTAAGACGCTGTCTTAAAAAGTCTCTGTATTGAACCTTGCATGAACTCTTGTTTATTTCAACACCCAAGAATATGACCTTTTGGCTGTCTTACCAGACATGGGTTGTGTGGTTATGTCTAGGCTGAGTGTGCGAGAAGATCAACAGCATAAATTGAAGGTGCCAAAAGCTTGCGGTAAGGTTTTTACCCTGCAAAAAGCACCCGTAGTCGCCCCAGCCTCAGGTGTGTTGTGTATGTGCAGACATCAAAGTAATAGCCATCCTCTTGCTCATGCATTTGCAAAGCTGGTGAATGTGCAGAACCATAGTATGTGGTAAACACGCTTGTTAGCAGAATCATTTAAGTCAATGTAACCAAAAACAAGCAATGATAAGGATTGATCCGGGAATGGAGTGGAAAGTACCCGGAGAACCAGGCAGGTGAACGCCCTAAAATTATCAGGAGTGTGGCATGTCACTGGAGCCC
>JAQMYM010000018.1:15359880-15381515 GCA_030014255.1 Parauchenoglanis ngamensis
TATTCAGAATTTATATACTTTTGTGAAGCTGCTTTGCGACAATGTCTGTTGTTAAAAGTGCTATACAAATAAAATTGAATTGAATTGAACCACCACCATGACACCGCCCCATCGCACTGCCCCATTACCACCACATCAGCACCACCACCCCACCCCACATCACCGCCCCATCGCACCACCCCATCATGACCGCCCCATCACCACCTGCCCCATTGAACCTACCCATCACCACCACCCTGCCCCATCGCACCGCCCCATTACCATCACCACCCCATCGCACCGCCCCATCACCACCCCATCGCACCGTTCCACTGCACCACCCTATTGCACCACCCCATTGCACCGCCCCATCGCACCGTTCCACTGCACCACCCTATTGCACCACCCCATTGCACCGCCCCATCGCACCGCCCCACTGCACCACACCACTCCATTGCACCACTCCATTGCACCGTCCCATTGCACCACCCCGTCGCACTGCCCCAAAGGCACACTCTATCACCCCCATTGCCCCGCCCAAGCATAGACTGCTTTCGTAGAGCTGAACAGTCTGTAGTGTATTTTTTCTTTATATATAGAAGAGTACATGTTCTATGACTTTAATAAAAAATGGAATCACAACAGTTTCAGTGTTTGATAAGGAATTCTCTCACACACACATTAAATAATGTAGCAGTGAATATTCCTGATTGACTGAGGAGAACGTCCGAGCAGGATTTTGGAGTTTTTCCCCTCTATGGGCTCTCAGCCGAGTCGACGGTAATTGCTGGGTAAATTAGAGCCGGTGCTTCACAGGTCTGAGGTCAGACGCTCAGGTAAAGAAGGAGACAGAAGAGACAGAGACAGCTGTGATCAATGGGAATGCACACACACTCACACAGAGTGATCAAAGTGAAGCAGGACAGACTGTTGCTGCGGGAGATTCACTGCAGGAAAAGATTAAATGGCTCTGGAAGGATCGAGATGAGCTCAAGTATGAGTGTTTGATAAAATGAGACAGAGAGACAGAAAAGATGGAGGAACAGGATGGAGAGAGAGAGTGAGAGAGAGAGAGAGAGAGAGAGAGAGAGATTCTGCTTTAATATTCTGGCAACTACAGACAATTCAGTTTACAGCCAGGGTCACATAGTAATTGAGCGACAGACAGGTAGCTGTAGGGAGATATATAGCCAATCAGAACAGACAGAGAGTTAAGCAGACTGATGGATGAAGAGTAAGACAGACAGAAATACAAAGGGTACTAATGGACAGACAGATAATAAGATTTTACAGATTACAGACAGACAGGCAGATAAACAGATTAATGGGTAGGTACATACACTAACAGGTGAATACAGAAACAGGCAGAAGTACTGATGGACAGATTTACAGAAAGATAGATGAAGATACAGACAGATAAACAGACAGAGAGACAGACAGGTAGACAAGAATAATTAAACACATTTAATTAAAGATTCTGATTAATGAAAATAAATATAACCACCATAACAATACAATCACTCTGAGCACAAAACTGACAGATACAACAAGAAAAACACATTATTGTGTGAAAATCTGATGATGTTTTAGATCATATTTATGCAGAAATATAGAAAATTCTAAAGGGTTCACAAACTTTCAAGCACAACTGTATATAAATATAATATAAATATAAATATGTCTGAGCGATAAAAAAATAATCAGGCAACTTCCGGTACAAATAGACACACACACACACACACACACACACACACAGTCACTCACACAGACTCACACACACACACACACACACACAATCACTCATATACACTCACGTACACTCACACACCTACACACTCACACACACAAGCACACATATGCACACACTCATACACTCACACCTCTCACACACACTGTGACACTCCCTCAGTTATTTTTTACAGGTGTATGCTCGTCTCTATCAGCATCGCCGGAAGCCTCGCCTACTCCTACATCAGCTTCACTCAGCAGGGCGCCTGTGAGTGTGCACGTCATCTTACGCTCTGAACATTCTCATTCAGACCATACAATTCAAGACAGTATAGTAGAACGAAATTGCATTTCTCCTGGCTCAATGTGCAAAAACGCAAGGACATTCTAGACATAGCATACATGACATACAGTACTACTACGAGGACTACTACTAATACGAGGACGACTATTTTGCACAGGGTGGTCCTGATCATTTTCTCTGCTGTCCTCACTACTCTATGGAGGGACTCCTGGTCAGAGGCATTACAGCTGCCATACCAGACTGAGACGCTGCTGGTCAATCTGTATGTATTTGGACAGTGGGAGGAAACCAGAGCACCTGGAGGAAACCCACGTATGCACGGGGAGAACATGCAAACTCCACACAGAAAGGCACCCTGGGTGACCTGGGGATCAAACCAGGACCTTCTTGCTATGAGGCGACAGTGCCCGATTATTATTATTATTATTATTATTACACATTACACATTACACTGTGGGCATGTCCCAACCAGCACGCCCTGTTTTCAGAGGGTGTAGAACAGGGTCTCAGACATACAGACGTCTCCATCATTAGAGTGATAGTCATTAATGTTAATTTAGAAATAACTGCATGATCCAAAAGGGGAGAGCATGAGGTTCTCTCACGACCCCTTTGGTGCATCGAGTGACTTTACATGAGGTCACGACCCCAGATCAATTACATCAAGCCAAGAAATCTAAAGTATTTTAGGTTAACATTAAGTTTGGTCTATTGGCTTGTTAAATTAGCTTGCTAGATGTTCTGTTTAGCATTCACTCCTGCAGGCTTGTTAAACATCATTAGCTAAACAGCAAGCCACATTCTAGCTTTCTCTGAGTTAGTATAATATTTTCCTTATGACTGATTACTTAGTGAGCTTGTGAATCACACAGGATCAAATCTGAACTTGTGAAATGTTGCTCAGCTTTTTTCTATCAGGTAAAAATATGAATAAAAGAGGTGAAATGAAGGTCACAGATCTAGATCAGGTATCTAGATATTAAAGAAGTACAATAGCAAAACACACCAACAAGTTTATTAATCAATAACCCCACAGGCCGGGCAATAAATCAGTATCTCAGAATCAGATTTGTAAAAGTAAATTTAATGTGTGAAGCAGTGACATGAACTACTACACTGAGCTCACCACCCAAGCTCATTGTTGAAGGCAAATTTCCCTATTGTGTTTTGGCCTTCTCAATTACTTGCATAATCACTTGCCACAGGTTTACCTTGTTGTTTATCACATTCTCGCCTGATATGTTAATCAGATATCTGATCATATCAGAGGTATCTGATATGTACTCAGAGGTACAAAGAAGGTAAAGGTGTCCAAGGAGAGCAGAATATCATGGATATTTATTTGTGTTAATTTTTGTACATTGAATCATGTTTTATATTTGATTAACAGATAAGCATGTGTTTGCTTATCTGTTAAAAACTTTGGACGGCGTTTCCCTCGCCCAGACGTGGGTCACCGGGGCCTCCCTCTGGAACCAGGCCTGGAGGTGGGGCTCGATGGCAAGTGCCTTGTGGCCTGGCCTGCCCCCATGGGGCTCGGCCGGATATAGCCCGAAGAGGCAACGTGGGTCCCCCTTCCCATGGGCTCACCACCTATGGGAGGGGCCAAGGAGGTCAGGTACAGTGCGAGTTGGGTAGTGGCTGAAGGTGGGGACCTTGGCGGTCCGATCCACGGTTACAGAAGCTGGCTCTTGGGATGTGGAATGTCACCTCTCTGAAGGGGAAGAAGCCTGAGACAGTGCACGAGGTTGAGAGGTTCTGGCTAGATATAGTGGGGCTCACCTCGACACACAGCTTGGACTCTGGAACCAACCTCCTTGAGAGGGGCTGGACTCTCTACCAATCTGGATTTGCCCCCAGTGAGAGGCTGCGAGTGGATGTGGGCATACCTATTGCCCCCTGACTTGGAGCCTGTACATTGGGGTTTACCCTGGTGGACGAGAGGGTAGCCTTCTCCGCCTTCGGGTGGGGGGGACGGGTCCTAACTGTTGTTTGTGCATATGCGCCGAACGGCAACGTTTTTGGAGTTCCTGAAGGGGGTGCTAGAGGGCATACCTTCTGGGGACTCCCTCGTTCTGCTGGGAGACTTCAATGCTCACCTGGGCAATGACAGTGAGACCTGGAAGGGCGTGATTGAGAGGAATGGCCCCCCCGATGTTTTGTAAACCCGAGTGGTGTTTTGTATTGGACTTCTGTGCACGTCACGGATTGTCCATAACAAACACCATGTTCAAGCATAAGGGTGTTCATATGTGCACTTGGCACCAGGACACCCGCGGCCTCAGTTCGATGATCGACTTTGTGGTTGTGTCATCGGACTTGCGGCCTTATGTCTTGGACATTCGGGTGAAGAGAGGGGTGGAGCTGTCAACTGATCACCACCTGGTGGTGAGTAAGCTTGGTCGTTGGAGAGAGTTGGACTCCATCAGGGCTGCCCTTTGTCACTGATTCTGTTCATAACTTTCATGGACAGAATTTGTAGGTGCAGCCAGGGCATTGAGGGGGTCCGGTTTGGTGGACTCAGGACTGGATCACTGCTTTTTGCAGATGATGTTGTCCTGTTTGCTTCATCAGGTCGTGATCTTCCTCTCTCTCTGGATCGGTTTGCAGCCGAGTGTGAAGCGGCTGGGATGGGAATCAGCACCTCCAAATCCGAGACCATGGTCCTCAGCCAGAAAAGGGTGGCGTGCCCTCTCAGGTTTGGGAATGAGATCCTGCCCCAAGTGGAGGTGTTTAAGTATCTCGGGGTCTTGTTCACGAGTGAGGGAAGAATGGAGCGTGAGATCGACAAGCGGATCGGTGCGGCGTCCACAGTGATGCGGGCTCTGCATCAGTCTGTTGTGGGGAAAAAAGAGCTGAGCTGTAAGGCAAAGCTCTCAATTTACTAGTTGATCTATGTTCCTACCCTCACCTATGGTCATGAGCTATGGGTAGTGACCGAAAGAACGAGATCACGAATACAAGCGACTGAAATGAGTTTCCTACGCAGGCCTCCTGGACGCCTCCCTGGTGAGATGATCTGGGCACGTCTAACTGGGAGGAGGCCCCGGGGAAGACCCAGGACACGCTGGAGGGACTTTGTCTCTCGGCTGGCCTCGGAACGCCTTGGGATTCCCCTGGAAGAGCTAGAAGAAGTGGCCGGGGAGAGGGAAGTCTGGGTCTCTTTGCTTAAGCTGACCCGACCCGATCTCGGATAAGCGGAAGAGAATGGATGGATGGATGGATGTTTTAAAAAAAAAAAAAAAGAAAAAAAAAACCCACCAACCTTCTCAGCATAACTATTTTTTCCAGCACGGACCAAGAGGACCCTATCTTTTGTGTCAATACCAAGGTCTTGCAGAGCTCTCAGGTCATCTTCTCGTCCATAAAACGCATACAAAATGGCACCCTGTGAAATCAAATTAATAGCATTGGCTCATTTGTATTACGTGAAATAAGAACGGTTAAAGGAATAAAGCTGAAATACAAACCTGTGCTGTTCCCGTTTCACTGTAGGACAAATAGCCAGATTCGGGATACGTCTTGTTACGGAACGTCACTTTGTTCGTGCTAGCGTTAGGAAGATCCTGGACCTTAACAAAGTGTGTATCAAGCCAGGGATCCATGCCATTATCCTTGAATTTTGTCAGCACTTTATTGGCGAGTATCTCATCTCCTGGGGTTCCAGCTTGGTGATTGTCACTGGAGAATTCACTGAGATTTCCGGAAAGGCAAAGCTCTTATGTCACAAACGTCATTTAAAGAGTGTTTAAAAGGAGCATTAATGTGGTAAAACTTGCAAAATTCTAGAATTACCTGAAGGTCTTTTCAATGCCACTTGTGGTCAGTTTGACCACAGTCTCAGTTCTCAGTTTCAGCAAAGCCATAATGTCGCTCCAGTCAAGAGTGGGAACCGTTTCTATAGGAACCACCTCGTCGGCGGCAGAAGCGGAAGTAGGAGTCATCGTGCAGGAGGAGCCTGGAGCCTCTTCAGTCTTCTTTTAATTTATAATTGATCTAATCAAAAGTCCTGGAAATCAAGAGCATGACTAAATAAATGTTCATTTCTTCATCTCCAGTAAGCACTTTACCCAGGTAAGGGTCACAGCGGATCTAAAGGCTATCCCGGAAACACTGGCCATGAGACAGGAATACACTCGGATGCCAGTTGAGCTATCTGCGTGTTTTCAAAGGTGGGAAGAAACTAAAGGAAACCCGCACAGACACTGGAAGAACAAGAGCCCCAGAGAACCTGGAGCTTCAAGATGCGACAGACTACATCATGCTAACGAACTCAAAAACGGGGAAAAAACTGAAAAAAAAAGTGAAAAGCTTTTATTTCATGTCCTGGAAAATACATTTAAAAAATATATTTAAGAACAAAAGGTGGGAAAAAAGGTACATCTAAGCATTTTATAATTTGAATCAAAATTTGCAACTGCTGTTTACAAGATGATTTATAATAGTTTTTTTTTTTAAAGATAATTGTAATACCTGTGATATCTCAGAAAAGTATATTGTGACAGAATTTATCACAATATCGACATCATATTGCCTGCCTTTAATGCCCAAAGTGATGTTAATATGATATAAAAAAAAATTAATCATCATATTATTATATTTACTGATTTGGGAAAGTTTAGGGGTAAAAATCTCATGGCTCTAATTATAAGAAATAATCTGTGCAATCATATAAGTGTCCATTGACTCCTTTTGTAAGATTGCTTACACTCTTTACACCAAGTCAGATTTTATAGTGATGTTCTTGTATAAAAGACTTCTGAAGAATTAAGGAAGTCTTGATCATTGAACACTATCTGAGCTCTGTTAGCCCAGTGCTGTCTAGAGTGCGTGTGTGTACGTAAAGTAAACTGTGTGCACGTGTTCAATCCTCGGTGCTCTGTTAAGGAGGAGATTTCTTCTTACCAAGCAGGACGCTGATGAGAATAATCACCACTCCCGCTATGCAGAGGTTTCTGGGACTGAACAGGTTGGATTTGCTGACGTAGGCCGGACGAGCACGATTGTGTTTTCCATGATCCACCACTTTTTCCCCTCCGAACTCCTCCTCCCTATAGGACGACAGCTTCATCTCCACGTGGCTGGAGTCTTCCTCCATGTTCTGGGTCAGGAAGCGCGTGTAGGAGCCTTCTGTCCCGTTGAACTGTAGAGATATGAAACATAGTCGGTCGTTTAGGCTGGAAATAATATTGAAAGTGCTCACATGGCATCATATAATAATCTACTGAGCAAAATGTTTGTTTTTGAACATCTATAGCATAAAATGTCTAGAAATCCATACCTTACATTTAATACCTATTTTTTAGCACTAAAGGCAGTCCAGAAGACCAGATTGTAAGCTGATGCTGGACACAATTTGCTTAATGTGTTTAAAACATAATGACCTTATGTAGAACTAGTGAGGGAGCCAGGTAAAAAAAATTTAATAAACATTTTCAACACCGTTGCTACAAATGATGGAAGATTTATGAATTAATTTCCTGTGATTGGCTGATGTAGTAGTAGTCTAAGATCTAGTCAAAGAATCTAAGATCAAAGTTGATCGCCACAGTTTTGTAATTAGGAGGAAACTCTTAGGTCTGAACCTTTGGCGCCAAGAACTCTGTGTACCTACGTCACTTACCATATAGTATAAAACCTATTTTTGATTAGCTTACGCGGTCAAGTCCTTGGAGTCGATATTTATGCACAAGAAATCCCAGAAATTCTTCTGATTTCTCAGACAGTGAAATTTCACAAGTATAAACATTTAGGGTTTAAAACTAAATGAAAACAGGACTTACTATTTTTGTTAGTGTCGTCCTGGCTTGATCCATCTTGCCTTCGTGAATGGCTAAAAGAGACAAAAAAAATTTCCCATTTCTTTTAAAAACATTTCAAAATTCTTTGTTAAATACAGTATCTACGAGACCA
Source organism: Parauchenoglanis ngamensis (assembly GCA_030014255.1). Classification (NCBI taxonomy): domain Eukaryota; kingdom Metazoa; phylum Chordata; class Actinopteri; order Siluriformes; family Auchenoglanididae; genus Parauchenoglanis; species Parauchenoglanis ngamensis. The sequence continues at coordinate 15,367,805 of JAQMYM010000018.1, forward strand.
TCAACCTGGGAACATAAGCAAGAGGACGGCAAATGGGCAATACACTGAAATTTGTAAGCTTAAATAAAAACAAAATGCTTTAGATGAAATCAATTCAGTCAGATGGTCTCAATTTTTTATTTGCCCAATTTATCGGCATATTACCCGAGAGCTAAGAGAATTTAATCCATCTGTTTCAACACCTATCAAGGACTTTTGGATGGGTCACATTTTTTGCATCCCTTACTGATATTTATTTTCGAGTTTTACCTATTAAAATTACTCATTTATTGCAAGGCATAACTACCATCTGTTAAAAATCCAGAGTCTGCACATAGTATCACTTCCCATTTACTGAAACCGACACCTAAAAATGCTCCTGAAACTAAACTAAAATGCCTTTCTTTACATCAGAACCAGACAGTCCGAGAGGATTTTTTTTATTTATTTTTGGAAACAGGACCAAAAAAAAGATCATGTTCCACTGCAGAACCTCATCAGCAAACATGCAGGGGCTGTTATTCAGCTGAGTAAAGAAAGGTCACGCTGAGCACCGGACACGAATTTCAGCACCTCAGGAGAAATGATCAGCACCACAGTACTCCATTACTTCCACTTTAAACACAGTTTCATCATTTGATTCTTTAAGAAAACAGCGTATTTGCTGAAGAACCAGGAATGTGAGGAACTGCATCACAAAACAAAGCAGCCAATCAGGTTCCGGTATGCAAATGAGGGACATGAAACACTGGTTAAATAGGGAGTAGTGTTGGAGCTGTTACAAACAGCGTTTGAAATTTGTTTTCGCAAAACATTTATACATGTAATGGTCATCAAAAATTTGGTGACTCAAATGCAAATTTAAAATGTCAAATATTTGCCATTCTAAAATTTGTTTAAACTCATAACTTTTGGCATCAGTGGGTTTCAGCAACCGCAGGCCAGTGCGAGATATTCAGCGTCTCGTCTATCTAACCTTTCTTTGCGCTGTGATCACAGTTGGATTTAGCACGAGAACATTCCACTGAGGTCACTGCAGTGTGTTGCTGAAGCTTAAATAACTGCGATGTGTTAACTACCACTACAAATCTCAATGCCCCACTTTACTCTGCCATCAAGCCTCCTTTCCAATCATTCTGTTCCTGTGTACGCAATGCAACTAAACATTACATTTTATTGTCTATAGTATGATTTTATTTCAAGTCTGACCATTTTAAACCTAATCTCTCTTCATGCATGGAAAAACGCAAAGCTTGTCGTATTTTAATGCTATTTTACGAATACAAAGGATTACGTGCCAATGGGCAGGGATATAAATAAAATACAAACTGCGGCCATACAGCTGCAAGCCAAAAGGTCTGAATTTGTCCAGTTTTAAAGCTCAATATTAATTTCTCCATCTGATGCATTAAACATTATCTTGATCCTTTTCATTCATTTTATATATGAATGAAATACATTTAAAAAAAATTCTTCATAAGCTAGTATAGAAGTTTGATTTTTGTTAGATTCCTATAACCTAATTCTAAAGGTTTCACAGTATAGCTTACTTCTGATGTATGGAAATCCTTAATAACTAGATTATGAATATTACTATTGATAACTTAAAATAGTCGATATATTGAATAATGATAAACTGTTAACAAGTTACTGACAGTTTCCTCTCCTGTGCTGGACATTTTGATCAGCCTGGCATCATGGAGAAGAAAAACAGAATCTATTGCCAATAAATATTTCCTGCCTTTTTTTATTCTTTTTATTATAATTTAAAGTATCCCGGCCACCAGAGGGCGCTCAAATATAAAAAACTTGCAGGAAGAATTGGGTGAAATGGCAATATGGTCTAATTATAGTGATAACCATCATTACACAGTTTTCCGATTGTGTGATGTGTATAGTCATGATTCAACTCCATTGGATGATCCAACGCCATCCAATCTAACTCCAACGAACAAGCAACAATTGGTTTGGATACGAGAATACGGACTATCTTTATGTTAAGTACAAGACAAATTATTTGAGCACAAGTTATAGCAAATACAGAGTCAGCCAAAAAAAAAAAAATTTTATTCACACTTCAGGAAAAGAAAAATGTGTATAAATATTTTGATACTAAATTTATTCAGACATGATGAGATTAATACAAGTTACCTTTGGCCTCTACAATTACGAGAGGTGCTCGAAGTGGTGGCCGTTAACTTCCAGACATTAATGTGTAGAAGTGTATATAAAAAAATTTTTTTTGGACCATCCAAATCCAACAACAATGGCGTATGCACTTCTGGAGGTCATTAAAAAATAAGAAACACGCATGCAAATAAATAAAAGCATATTTTTTTAAAAAGAAAATAACCCTAACCCTCTGGAAAAATAAGATGATGGCCACAGATTATCAGCAATCATCATTCATTATGTACACCATCATAATACATTTCCGAACACATTGTTCCTCATTCCAAAAACGCTTAAAAGAAAAGGTGCGAATGTTTCCGAGCAACTGAACTGAAGCTGGAGGAACAAGAATACTTCAGAACAATTCTACGTAATTACTGCGCTGCTACACTCCCGTCTCTGCATGCAGGAATACGTGCGTCCGAGAGGCAGAGCAATGGAGCTTGGGTTTCACCCTGCAAGCAGAGTCACATAGATCAGATCAGATCCGATCCAAACTTAAAGAGCTTATTCACTCACAAGTTGTTGTGTGTATATTAGCATTATAGTTAATCAGTCATTTTCTGTGCAACATGTCCTTACATGATCCCTTTCCAGGGAATATAAAACACAAGTCTGCAATGTTTGTACTATTTTATGCTCTACAGGCAAGTGATTTCATGCTATGTCCACGACCATGCGAACTAGCATAATACTTTTCTGTAGGCGTAGAACCCGCAACCTTCCGATCACTAGTCCAATGTCTTAACCACCGAGCTATAAAATTTGTTTGTTTTTTGTTACTTGTTAATGGACAGAAATGATCATAGTAGCAGTTGTAAACATTTTGATGAAGCTTTCCGATTGATATTTCCTCCTCGGATGTGCTTGATAAGTTTATAAAAAGTTGTAATAGTAGTAGTAGCCTATATAAAACTTAACTTCAGGTTACACATTAATGTAAACAAGTTAAGGAGTGATGTGGAAGGTTTTTTTTTTTAAACCACAATCAGGAAGTCATTTGAGGAATTCAATACCACATCATCTTTTTCTTTTATACCTTTCTTTCACCCTCAAACAAGCCGACTGCATAATGAACAAGCAGCGCAGCTCTTTATGTGCGTGTTCCTGATTCTCAAGCCCAAGTCCTGATAAATGCCTTTTGTCCGTTCACAAGTACTCGACCCAAATCCCCCGCACCATGTGACCGTCTGGGAAATGTCACTGTAAGAACACGTTAATCAGAATGTGCGTTTAAATGCAATAAAAAAATTAATTTAAAAAAATGTTATTCCTTTCAAAATAGGCTTTCACTAACAATATTATGTACATAAGTTAGAAAACTTCCTTATCTTTTTAGAATTGATCCTTTTTTTGTTTTGGCATTGGGGGATTAAACGTCATGTCCAGTCCATCATGTGAGGGTCACATCGCAAAAAAGGTTTCACAATGCTGGTGAACACCGACAACAAAATCATAATATAAAATGCATTACTGTATAAAAGTGTAGGATTTTATGAGGAAGTAAGAGTCACAAGCTGGATGATGGGGCTTGCTATTTTTTTTTTTAAATATCTGTTGTTTAATCAAGCGCACATGCACATGTGTGTTAGTCATTCTAATGATTAAATTCACGGACCATGGGAACTAATGCTCATTTTCCACACACACACACACACACACACACAATATAATGGCAGTGCAATATACGACATCTAAAAAAGTTATATAATTACATTTTAAACCTCAAACGGTGGCTTTGTGACAACCTGGGATTCAAACTCTTCCGTGCCCTAAAGGTCATGAAGCCGGTTAAGGTACAACTGTAATTTAATCCCCCATTATAGCAAACAGATGGCTCAACGAGAATAGATGTTTTACAGATCGCCCTTGAACATGCCCACACCAACACTGATTATGTGAAATAATGAGTTAATAATATATTTATATACACAATACATATTTTTTAAATAAAATAGTCATGCACTTTTTTTTTTCTTTTTTTTTTTTAAAGAAAATAATCCATAAGTCCAGACATAAGCCACCAGAAATGTGTAAAAGCTTACAAGTGCTCCAATAATATTTGCCCAATAATAGGTCCATAATTAAGGAAGCAGGAAATGCATGCATTAAGTCGAGGCTGTCAAGGTCAGGTGTGCTAATGACCTGTACTAACTAACCAACTGCTTCAGAGACACCGCACTGCATCTCCAATGCCACACTTTACACCGTGCATTTGCGCGAAATCTGTGCGGTGTCACGTTTTTAATAAACACACACAACCCTGATAGATGAAGCACCACGTGCGTTATATTGCATCATTATTCGTACACACGCTAAAAAACCTGAAATGTCGAACACTATCACCAGCTACACAATTAATAACATGCTTAATATAATAGACATAACACTTTATAACATCCTGTACAATCATATTCAAGTGAGAAATAATCTAAATAAGGTGAAGGTTTGCATTAAAAAAAAAAAAATAATAAAAAAAAGACCTACCCTGGCGTACCGACGCGCTCGAGACGGCGTGCTCATTAAAGACAACCTTACAACACGCTCGTCAACCCCGTGCTATTAAAATACACGTCACATCCGGCTGCGTCAGAGCGCGTACGTGACCCCAGCAGTCATCCAAGGCGCATGCGGGGTTTCTGTTCAAGGTCTGCATGTTCTCGCATGCTTTAATTGCATTGATATCAATTGTAATAAACAAAGTTGGTTCTTTCCCACAATTTATAATCAAATCAGTAGATTAAACCACAGGTTCTCAGCAATAGTCCTGGAGAACCACCTGTGTCCTGCATGTTTCAGTGCTTTTCCTGCTCAATCACACCCAGGAAGAGCTGTTAAGGTGATTAGTTGAATCAGGTCTGTGGAGAACAGGGGAAACTCTAAAGTCTGCAGGGCAGGAGGTTCTCCAGCTCCAGAGTGATATGGTGTTTCATCCTGTCAAAAGAAAATAATCAACAACATGGTGCAGAGTTTCTGTTGTCACTCTGAGGTTGATTAGTTTTCAGAAACAGCTCTACCAAAATGTTTTATTCTTCAGCAATTTGGCAATGATTTATTTATTTTTATTATTATTTATCCAAGTGTGACACATCAGCTTTATGATTTGGTTTAGATTCTGCATTAATTGTCAAAACATATTTTGGATTAAATCTAAAAAAAAAAAGAAAAGAAAAGAAAATATAGAAGTTATCTGGAGATCACAATCAGTGCCCTCCAGGATGCCCCTTCTGTAGACAAAATGTGATAAAGTTCCTTCTAGGGTGATCTTCCAGTGGAGAAGTACGTGCTGCAGTGCCTTAATGGCATGGAAAAAAACATGAATTAATTAATTTATAGAAAATAAGCTGTAACTTGTAGCTTTAAACTTGGGGTTCTAGAGGGAAATTAATTGATTAATTAAGAGCACTGGTCACCAACTCTGTTCCTGGAGATCTACCTTCCTGCAGGTTCCAACTCCAACTGAAATTTAACACACCTCTTTTAGCTGATTAAGAACCTCTTATGGCAATGATTATATGGTCAGTTGGGCACAGTTATGGTTGGCGCTTCAGAGAGGTAGATCACCATGAACAGGTTGGTGACCACTGCTGTAGGGAAACCCTACATGGGAGAAAACATGACGTGCCCTGTAGGGTGCCCTTTCAGTGAAAATACATGAAGCAGTATTCAAGCGGTTCAGTAAGCGCTTCAAGGGGAGAATCCATGATGCAGTGCCCTATAGGCTCCCTCCATGATAGTAAACATGATGAAGTACTTTCTAGGATGCTCTTTAAGTGGATAATACATGATGAAGTGCCCTGTACGATGCTCTTTAAGTGGAGAATACGTGATGAAGTGCCCTGTACGATGCTCTTTAAGTGGAGAATACGTGATGAAGTGCAGTATAGGTCTTTAGATGACGTTAGAAGACTGACAGTGACTCAGCTGTTCGGACATCTAAGGGAAGTTCATTCCACAACCTCGGTGCAGGACAGAGAAGAGTCTTGATGCATGTCTTCCTTATTTCGAAGTCTGTCTCTGCCCCCACTTATTTCACTTGCATACATCAAGTATTTCACATGACTCACTTCATATAAAAAGTTATGAAATTTATAGTTAGGGACTGTTTGTTATTCCTCTTTTTATTAGTTGCGGTGTGTTATTCCTCTTATGACAAGGCAATTTGCCAGTGTTTATTAATGAAAAACATTCGCTTTTTATTATTTAATCTTTATATTTAATGTTGTGGAATGTACACAAGATCAGTGAAGTCCTGTTCACACTTATGTTATAGCGGCTATACAAAGTTGTTCTCTCTCTCTCTCTCTCTCTCTCTCTCTCTTTCTCTCTCTCTCTGTCTGTCTCTCTGGAAGATACTACAAACAAAAAAACCTTGTCATATAAATGAGAAACCACATCTGAACTGAAAACTTTCTCATGATGGAAAACATACTGGCACTGGAGACTCCTTCATAAATAAATGTCTTAATACAGAAAGCCTAACCCATCCATTCATCCATTTTTCTTGCCGTGTATCCATTGTCGGTCTCAGAGGAAGCTGGAGCCAATCCCAGTTGACTTTGGGTGAGAGACAGGGCAAACCCTGGGCAGTTTGGAAAGTTTAATCATATCAACTATTTCCTTTGGTAAATAACAACAATAGGTAGGTAGGTAGCACTCCGCTTGTGTAAAGTAAACTGTTGCTGCTTGTACACAGGAGTTTCCTGATGAAGGCAGCGCAGAGCTGTGTAGCAGGCATGTTTCCCATTGTAAATTTTCGTCCTAGCCCACTACAAATCTGCCCATTAGCTGAACATTCAGTGCTGAATAGATCACTTTATTTCCAGACATGTCTGCTCAGCAGACTTTACACAATCACCTGAAATAGACCGGCGTCTCACTGACGCCAAAAACATCAAACCAAAACATGTTTCTGGAGCTATGTCAGGAAAGTAGAGCACAGACGGCAGTGTGGATTCTGTTGCCGTAATTTTGCGGCACCTGTGAAAACAGAAATGATTTTTTAGGCCTCACAGCTGTTGCTTAATCAGCTTTGTCTACCACACGCCATTTTCACCAGCCTCGTTTTTGTTTCATTTACAGCCATTATTAATGTAATTTAATTATAATACTTGACCAATTAAGCTAAAATAGCTGCAGCATACTGACAAGCAGTTCCATGGTTGTTAATAATATGGAATATGGATGTGTGCCAAGTGTAGTCCTGTCTCATGCTTCACATGCCCACAGAATTACTGCTTCAGGTCCAAACACTGTACATCTCAAGTAGTGATTACAGGCTTAGTGGATTACTGAATGTAATAATAATTTAGGTTTCACTAATGGCCCTTAAGTCCTTGTTGGTTTCAAATGATTGTTTCTCTCAGTAAAAATCAACACATTTGCACACACTTTCCCTCTCGTCTCTTTGTGAACAGTGGCACTAAGTGTTAATTTAGTACTACATGGTCCTTGTATTTTTCCCACGAACACTAAATGTAATGCGAGCTCCTAAAACATCAGACTCTTCTGTTTTTATTTTGCAACGCTGCTAAGGGTCATGAAGCTCAAAGGTAAAAAAAAAATTTTTAAAAAAAGGCTCTTTCAATCAAATTATTTGCATATAATCAGGGGAAATGGTGTAAATTTGTGTGCTTTTTTTTTTGTTTTTAGCAAATTCATTTCTTTCCTAAAATCCTCTAAGCTAATATACATATAGTTACATAACACTAAACTGGTATAAGACTTACTGGTATAACACTAAATGAAAACTGACTATAAATGTTAATTATGTGTTGTTTCTTTTGCAAACTGTCTTTAACTGCACATTTCTATATGTATCATGTTGAATAATGTATATTATTCAATATATGGAATGTGTTTTAGGCTCCATAAACACATCCTGTCACATCACATCACTCCAGTTCTTGTCTATTAGAATCGATTATAGACAACATTTGAATTCCCTATTGGTCAGAAGGTGTTAGTTAACTAATAAATACACACTCGTCCTGGTCTTGATAATAATATTACTTTCTTAATAAACAACCTGTAATTCAGCTGGGGGGAAAGTCGACCTCTATTCTGCAGCTAATAACCAGGTCCGTGCTAACGTGGCTTGGGCCACACCTGTAGCGTCACGTGTGTGTGTGATGGTCACGAAATTTCCCATTTCCCAAATAAACTGTTTAAAGGACAAAAAATATTGCCATAAAGAGAGTAATTTGCAGCACAACAAAATATGTTGCGCAGCATAATATAAAATGATAGAATGATAGATTTTTTTAAATATATTGTCATATCGCACCAGACCTAGCCTCAAGGTGGCTATTTTTCAATAACAGCATATCCTGAAGTCTTTTATTCCTCTTATATCTACCAACAATGACAAATGTATCATTATTAAAAAACAAGAAGTCATACTTATAACCATTTATAGTTACAGTTCATTTTGTGGAACATCCAGAAAGGAAGTTTGATCTTGCATTATTAAACCATAGCAGCTATAAAACTGTAGTTCCTTCACCAGCCTCTCTTTTTTTCTTTCTCTTGCAGTTAATAAGACAGAAATGCACAGCTTGTCATGTTCCAGAGAAACCACACAGCTTAAACTCCTCTGTCCTGAAAATGCTTGAAAGCTTAGTTACAGATTTACCTCTGAACCTGTCGAGACTCCTTCCAAAAATGTTAAAAGTCTCCTTCTGGAAAACTTCACCATATAAAAAAACCCACACACAGCCCATCAAGGTTATTACATTTATTATTGAGTTCTTATTAGCAGCGTATTTTAACCCAAATGTCAAAATGTGTTTGGTTGGTGGAAACTTCAGAAATCAAAAGACCTCTAGCTGAAAAATAAATAGCCAAAATATTATTGTACAAATAAAAATAGCTTGATAATGTTCATAAGATAAACCTGATGGTGGTTAAAGGGGAAACAATAAATTTGAGAAACCATGTTTCATTCACCCAGCACTAAAAAATTCTGATTCTGATTTGATCGCCAACTGTTACTGTATTATTACAAGTAAATAATAATTACACAGATTTGAGTATTACATGAAAACTTGTAGAGAGTTTAGGGATTTTAAGTAGGTGAATGGGCTTAGTGTTAAACAATGAGGCGTATTTCTAGGAAAACCTCCCAGGCATGGTGTGGGATTCATGAGCACACCACAGGCACACACACACACACACACACACACACACAATGTTAGCATTTTCCTCTGCCTTGTCCGTGAGACTGCGTAAATTATTTCTTCCTAGCAGATGGCATTTTGAGGGAAAGAATGTGGAGACCTGTCTTTGTTTTTCCACCAGACTCCTCATGTCCAGTGGAGTTCAAATGCTAACACAGATAGATTTTAAGATTTAAACTCTTCAAAATGTGTTTTTTTTTAATGCAGCAGAGTATGCTATAGCTACTGAGAGTTACATATAAGTCTGATTTGTCTAGTATCAACTGTGAGACAAGTACAGTATGATGTGTGCTATATCAGAGTGATTCCTATCAAATATCGATTTTGGAGAACCGTTCGTTAATAACCTGAACTCATTTCTTGAATACGCAAAAATATAAATACAAACCCTTTTGACTGGCAGTGTAATTACATGAGACTATCTGTGTGTTCTCACCCCGTTCATCACACCACTGAGAGTGTTTATACAAAAATATTAACTGTATAAAGTGTTTGTAGTGATTACAGTTCAGACTGATGGCTTTGGATTTGAGTCACTGTCTCTATTTCTGATTAACCAGTTACAAGAAAATGGAGCATTAGTACACTGAGCTTTGTTCAGGATTAAACCTGACTGGATATGCTGTTGTCATAGTGTTAACTGTTTATTTTATATAAAGAGGAATCAGTCTAATCCGCCGTTCTGCTTTTTGAACGTTTTTTTTTAACGTTTCAGGGTTCAGATCTTCCTGAACAACTCAAAAGTGGCTTTGTGGAAATGTTGGGACTTGAGCTTGCAACCTTCTGGACACTAATGAGCTACAGCTTCCTCCAGGGCCACACACTGATCAGATACACACTGATCTCAGTCCCTAATCCTCACTTCTGACACACACACACACACACACACACACACACACACACACACTGAGCACTGCCTCATATAGGGTTAGTGTAATTATACACTTAATGCACATGTAAACAGTTATTTCTAGCTCTTGCAGGTAAGATTTCTGAAGCCTGGTGAAACATTTACTTTGTTTATCTTAAACATCCTTTCATACGACCTCCATCCGTTCACATGAACTTACTCAGCTGTGTTGTGGGTTATTAAATGTAGACATCTTTTATTAATTGTAGGTTTCTTTCATGGTACAGGAGCTGGATTTCCTCCATGCAGACAAACACACAGGATGAGTTTCATCCTTTTCTGTTATGAGTGCATCCAAAATGATAATTAGCCCCCTGATACACACATGCAAATATTCAGACCCTTGAACTTGTCCATATTTTGTAATACTGAAAAGGATTTGACAACTTTGGGTCTCTTGACTCGAGCTTGCTTTCATCTGGACTCTAACTTGACTCAGTCTTACGTTCATTTGGACTCCATCTTGATTTGGCCTTGACCAGCTTTAGAGTCTTGATTTGATCTTGACTAGTCCTGGTCTTGGACTTGTAAATGATGTTCTTGACTACAGCTTAGTTACAACCTGGACCTTTAATATTATGGGCAATTTTGTGTAAATTCATGACAATAATCCCAGTTAAGTCCTTTTCAGGGTGTAACACTAAAAATGTGGAACAGTTCAAAAGGGAGTGAATACTAATTCAATGCACTGTATGTGCATGTGCATGGTTTTGCTCATTAGCCATACTAACCATGCACGAATGTATGTTTGTATAGTTGGTGTTTGGTTGTGTTTTTGGAGCTCAGCCACAGACACCACAGCCTGTTTAGAGACGTCGCTGACTTACGGAAAGAACTTTAAGTGAGGAGGATCAGCTCCTTTTCAAGGTGACAACCTCATGGCCAAGGCTTTCAAATAAACTTTTAACAACTGCTACACACACACACACACACACAGAGCACACCTCTCGTGGATACCATCCCGCCTTTTTCTTCTGAACAGTATCAGCGCTGTGCATCCTTCACCAGCCCAACAGTGTGCGTGTGTTTTCTGGGAACAGCCTCTTATCTGACTCTCACACTTCGAGCAGACTGAAAGAGCGAGAGAGAAGGACAGAAAAAGAGAGACGCTCTTTCTCCTTCATTCACCGCAGTTATCCAACCGTAACTTTCTCTCAATGCCGTCTCAATTAAAAGAGCAAACGCACAGCATTAATAACGATAATAACATTAACAGATTTAACTTGTGTAATGTTGAAAGACTGTATCCTAAATGTAAGTCCTGGAAATCCACTGGCCTTCACAGTCTCCAGTTTCACTGCAAAAACAAATGTTCCGGAAATTACTCGACATAAATATAAACGGATAAAATTAAGCCATGTCATTCTTTAATGAATCAAAAATTCTAATCTCTGACCAGGTGCTGTGATATAAGAGGAATAAAAGACTTCATGACATAAACGACATGGAAAATAATCCACTCCGCTTCATCACACCATCTCATTGTTGATCATTTTAAATTGAAGTTCTGGAAATCTGTCTTTCACAGTGTTCTTTTTTCCTTCGTTACCATGGAAATGAAGAAATGAAGTGAGAAAAGGCATGAATGATAACACTGCTTTTATGTAAAGTGGCTTTTGTGAATCGAATCCAAATCATAAGGTTGCTGCAATATGAATGAATGAATGAATAAAAAATGTAATAGCTGAAAACCATTTCTGTGGTACAAGAGGAATTAAGCAAAACATGTAGAGCGACTCTGCTTTATCACACCACCCTGCTGTTGATTATTTTCCTATTACAGCACACACCCAAGTGAATTACTCCTTTCACATATCATGTAACAGCATTTTCCCACTTGCACATACACCAAATTTCATGCTCAGCTGTGACTCTTACACTCATCTTACACTCCTTTGTGTGTCACCACTTTGGATAAAAGCTTTTGTTAAAGGACTGAATGTAAGTAATGAGCTGGTGAACTCAGAAACCTCGGCTTACAGGAACCTCGAATTACACATTCTTCACATACGCTGCCTTTTATTAACGCACAGTTCAATCCAAGCAGCTCCCAGAATCAGGTGATAAGTCAGGCTTTAGGAAGTGATATCCTGTGCATTGTTTTTTCGGATTCTTTTTTGTTTTATCTGGCCCAAGGCGATGCGTTGTGAACGTCCATGTAGCAGCAGGTGTCGAGAAATATAAGAAGAGAAAATATTGTTAAAGCTAGAAGGACGGGATGATAGGGTTCGAGCTGTGCTATCTGCAATAATGTGGATTGAACGGATACATAACCTTTAGCCGAGGTCCTTTCTGATATGGTGGAATAAATAAACATTATCCCTGGTTATTCATCAACACTTCTGGATGTTTAAGTAAATTTTTTAAGTGAACGCAGTGGCATTTAATAAGCTGTGGTCCAGACTGATCTCTCACACCCAATCTGTCTGTCACAGATTTAACCACATACAGTATATACGCTAATATACAACTGTGACAGAGTATATACAACTGAGATTACAGTAATGAACATGGACTGGCAGGTGGGTTTATTTATACCTACCACGTGATGCAGTATTCAACTACTCTGACTACACTGAGGGCAAGCGTTTTGCTCAAAGGAGAGACAGATGTTTGGACCCACCTTCTAATTCAATAGTTTTGCATTATTTTTTATTACTTAAAAGTCACTTCATGTCTTAAAGTAATGATGGACTGTCATTTCTCTTTACTTAGTTCAAGTCAAGTGGCTTTTATTGTCATTTCAACCATATACAAATACACCTCCAGGACCAAGGTGCTACATATAAGACAACGCAGAAGTACAAAAGTGCACATGTGCAACAGAAGACAACATAAAGTGCATATGTGCAAACGTGCAAACATTGCAGACATCACAAGACAAGACAAAAAATATTGAGCAGTTAGTTGAGCGGTTAATAGTTGGTTAATAGTTAATAACGGTTAATACTTCAGTGGTTCTTGACATACAGTCCCCTTCAAAAGTATTGGAATAGTGATGCAATTTTGCCTCTAACTGGCCATGAAACCGCTTAGCCGTCAACTGTCCCATTACTTTTGAGCCTGTGAAAATGGAAGAACTGTGAAAAAAATGGCTGTAATTCCTAAATAGTTAATGCAATATTCTTGAATTAATGCTGAAAGTCTACTCTTCAATCACATTTGATTGAGCTAACGGACTGGTGCAAAGTCAACAACCTGTCTCTGAACGTGTCCAAACCAAAGAGATGATTGTTGACTTCAGAAGAGCACAGAGCGACCACTCTCCACTCAACATCGACAGATCCTCCATGGAGATCGTCAAGAGCACCAAATTCCTTGGTGTTCACCTGGCGGAGAACTTCTCCTGGTCCCACAACACCAGCTCCATCATCAAGAAAGCCTAGCAGCGTCTTTACTTCCTGCGAAGGCTGAGGAAAGCCCATCTCCCACCACCCATCCTCACCACCTTCTACAGAGGGACTATTGAGAG
>JAQMYM010000018.1:15381615-15407824 GCA_030014255.1 Parauchenoglanis ngamensis
TAGATATATAGATAAATAGATAAAGAAAATAGGTGTGGGACAGCTTTTCCCTTGATTTCCTTTAAATGTTGAGGTCTTGTGGGTAAACTTGCAGGTGGCTTTTTATAGAAAGAAGAGTTCATGTTGTTTCACTCAGTGTTAAAGTCTTTAAACAGAAGATATTTTGGAAAATTTTGACCCCCCCCCATTAAACATTTTAACATTTAAATGTTAAAATCATTTAAACATTTTAATCTTCTCATGATTTCTCCTTGCATACCAGAAAACTATGTAAGTGAACTTCCCTGTTTCCAGTTTTTCCAGTTTCAGCAACGAGCATCAATGAGTAAAAGAAGGCTGAGGTCTCAGGAGTGTTATCATTTTCTGCCCAGTGATTTTTGTTGAGACCATTAAAAGCTTAATGTTTTGAAATATTGGGTTTGCCTAATTTTTTTTGCCCAGGAGTGTACATATACAGTCATTTATTTTCACTGCTTTACACAATTTATTTTGTGTAACACATGATCTTTAAAAAATATATTTTTTAGACATGATTTTCACTGAATATTACACATTTCATTTTCACTTTTATTTTCCATGATTCATTTATTCCCCTCAGATCTTTTTAAACATTATACATTTATTTACACTTTTGAAATTTTTTTTTTCTGGATCGTCTATATATATCACATGATACAGAATTGAGTCTGTGTGATGTAAGCATGGTAGAGAACCTAATGGTTTGTTAAGTGGTGTAATTAATGTAGTGTGATGCAGCACACAAGAGGGCTGAGATAGTTCATTACATGTTCACGCTGTTTAGAATATGAGAATTATATTATATTATAAATTATAGCGTTAGTGGATGCATATTTACATGTCAAAAAGTTCTCCTTTTCCTTGTAGTGTAGTAGAATTTACAGTAATGGCAGTGATTCCAATTTTGTTTAAAGACACACACGAACATTAATTTAACAGCAATATTTGTATTTGCCAATACCTCAGGAAGCGAGTTAGGTATATTTTGTGGTTTAGGTGCAAAATGGTAAATTGTAATTAATAATAAAAAGCCACTGTTAGAAGCAAAGACACCATAGGGAGTTAAACCCCATTCCAGGAACATGTACTAAGTACCACTACCAGTGTCTTTTGCTTTTTTTTTGGCTTTTGGGGAAAAGCAAAACCATCAATAGCATCAGCATGGCATGTGCAGATTCAAAATGACACAATGGTGCTCACATTGTTCTGTAGCTACTCAAAATGTGCAGGTAAGCAAGATAACGGGTTGTTAAAATTTGAATGGATTTGAACATTTAATGAACTACAGTAGCCATGCTGTTGCAATGATGGAAAGATCATCAAGAGCACCAAATATCTTGGTGTTCACCTGGCGGAGAACTTCTCCTGGTCCCTCAACACCACCTCCATTATTAAGAAAGCCCGGCAGTGTCTCCACTTCCTACGAAGGTTGAGGAAAGCCCACCCCGCCACCCATCCTCACCACCTTTTACAGAGGGACTATTTAAAGCATTCTGAGCAGCTGCATCCCTGTCTGGTATGGAAACTGTACCGTATCAGATCGAAAGAAACTACAGAGTATAGTGAGAACAGCTGAGATCATCGGAGTCTCTCTTCCCTCCATCACTGACATTCACCACACACGCTGCATCCACAAAGCCACCAGCATTGTGGACGACCCCACACACCCCTCACACAAACTCTTCACCCTCCTGACACCTGGCAAGAGGCACCGAAGCATTCGGGCCCTCACCGCCAGACTCCGTAATAGTTTCTTGCCCCAAGCCATTAGACTCGTGAACACTCAGGGACTGGACTGACACACACACATACACACACACAAAAATGTACACTCATCTACCTCTAAAATTCTGCACATTTTGCACCTCTACCATTTTGCACATTACATTTGGATTAGCGGTGCTCTGTCTTGTCTCATGATGTTTGCACTGTCTCGCGACAGTGCCTTTGTCTTGTCTTGTTATGTCTGCACTGTTTGCACACATGCACTTTATGTTGTCTTCTGTTGCACACGTGCACCTTTTGTACTTCTGTTGTCTTACATGTAGCACCTTGGTCCTAGAGAAACATTGTCTCGTTTCACTGTACCACATGTATATGTTGAAATGACAATAAAAGCCACTTGACTTGACTTGATGGCTTCTTTTCAAATCCGTTGTGCTGGTGTACAGAGGCAAAATTACGATAATTGGGTCGCTGTTCCAATATTTTTGGAGGGGAATGTGATATGGATTACTACAGTTGTGGAATAGGGCTATTTACTGTATACCAACACTATCTCGACACAACACAACTGATGATCTGAAACGCATTAAAAAGGCAAGAAATTCCACTAATGAACTTTTGAATAAGCTCAGCTGTTAATTGTAAAGCGATCCAGGTGACTACCTCAAGAAGCTGGTTAAGATAATGCACATAGTGTACAAAACTGTCAGCAAGGTATACGCTGCGTACTTTGATGAATCTGAAATATGAAACATATATTTCTTTAGCCACATAATTCCATATGTGTTACTTCATAGGTCTGATGTCTTCAGTATTGTTCTACAATTTAGAAAATTGTAGAACGAAACCGGATTAGAAAAAGCGATGAATGAGCAGGGGTGTGCAAACTTTTGACTGGTACTGTAAGTTTCATCATGTACCTGTCACGTAAACGCTGACAACACAACCACAGCTCCAAAATGTTCTATTCCATCCTGACCAAAGCCGCTTTGTCCTGTACCAATGATTTTGAAATAATATTTGAAATGCAGGATACGGGCCAAAGATTTGGTCCAAACCGGACGAGAACCCAAAGCCAACCACAGCAATGTTCCAATAACTCAAGTGACGTTACTAACATACCAGGTTTTTAAATGTCTTTGGAAATAAAAATTGAAAGGAATACAAAAAGCAGAGAGAAATCTGTGAGGAAAAAAATCATCACAAGTTTCTTCAGTTATTACAGGTCCAAATTCATTAACTATTAGTTTGTGTGGTGAACCAGAGAGAAACTGCTACCTCCTGTACTGGTCCAGGTGATATTCACTATTCAATTTAATATTAAATATTCAAGATATTAAACATTTCCTTTCCATTTTTTTTTTTTTATAAAACAAAATGTAAAATCCTTCTGTTTGTTTCCTATTTTAAATAGAAAAAAACCCAATATACTGGTAACCCACTGTATCTTCTGTGAGTTGAAGTTATGTTTTGTGTAAACACGTGACCCTGCGGCATCATTTAACATGTAGTTTAAAAATTAATTCATTCATGTTAACATCATGTCAGTGTAACACTCTCAAAGCACAGTTTCTCTCAGCGCTGAAAAGTCGTAACTGTTATGCAGCGCAGCGGAAACACAAAACCGGATCTGGTACCGGGCTTTAGCTCTCACTCAGAACAAACCTCCAAAGGATGAGTTCCTAAAGCTGTAGCAGACACTGAGTGACGTGAGACGTCCCAGTGTAAAATCTAAACTGGGACCTGAACCCAAAACAAATCCCTGCTCAGGTTAATCATCCTCCTGCTTTGCTGTGAAAATACAGACACGATCAGGTCAGTAACAGCACCAGGTGGGCTCGCTCACGATCCACTTCATCTACCTGTAAACAATCTGTGATTAGTCCCAAACCCATGACACCAAAAGACAGGTATTTTTAATTAGAATTAAGATTAAGAAAGAATTATTCAGATAATATTAAATGAACTTTTCATGTCATAATTGGCACAGTGATTCATAAAAAAAACTCCTAGGGCCAATTCGGAGTAACCAGTCCACCTACTGCATGTCTTTAGGATGAAACCATTAACACACACAGAGATCCTGCCCTAGTCCTAAAACCATAGTTTGTTGCATTATGGGATGGCTGTAGGTTTTGTATCTAGCCTATATCACACTATCCCTCACTTGATGTTGTGATGTTGGTGGTGAACTCTGTGGTCGCTCCAAACTCTACCACAGCTGTTCTATCAGGTTGAGTCTGATTTACATCTCGATTACGCGACAAAGATCCTACCAGTCACGCTTTTCTGTTGCTGGGAATTAGTTTGTAGACGTGTTATAATTTTCTCGCATGCTACCTGCACATTCATCACTGCATTCTGGGAAGTTGGGTAGCTAAAATTTAAAGCACTCGTCAGTCTTGAGTGGTAGATCATGGAGGAACTGTAAGTGTAGGGAGGGAGGACACTGAAATAAACCTGGGCTGAGATAAACCCTGTCTACCGTCCCAGCTTTACAGAGAAAAGTGTTAACTCATTACCCCACCCAGACATAAAAAGATCCTCAGCACACACCACGCCTCCATCCACCTTCTACCACAGGGCATGGAGACGGTAGATGATGCAATCCCTGAAGCCACACTGGTTCGAGGAAAGGCCAGAGAAGGTCACGTTGGGACTGTTTCGAGCAGATAAAGTATCAGTCCAGGAACTCCTGAAGACCGCTGATTTATCTGCATCTGCATGTCATTCACAGAAAGCAACAGAGAAACATTTTATTAAGATATTCATTTACTACATTTTACTTTCTTTACTATTCACTAGAAGGTGGTGATAGAACAAGGACTTGACATTAAAATGCAAACATAATAATAAAGAAAGATGACCCATTATGGACCATAAAGCATACTGAAAAGGAGTCTTAGCACATTCATATCACACGCAAAATACACGCAAAAGGCGTGTGGAGGTTCACTTTGTGCCATCAGCATTTCCAAAAACGTCTTTTTCTCATCCACGTGGTTTAAAATTTCTTGACGTCTTTCAAAAAGCTTCATTTTCAGAAAACCTGTAACACTGTATGATGTACATACATACATACATACATACATACATACATACATACATGTACATGTAACAATGTACTGAGCATATGCAAAAAAAAAACCTGTTGAAAAAAAAATCTGTATTCATGTCTACAGGGCGTTAAAGTTTCCAACAAACCCTGTAAAGTTTACAAATTATTATTATTATACACGATCTTCATGGGTTAAGTTTGCGTTAAGCTACGCTTTAGTCACAGAGCTAGCTACTGATTAGGAGGTTATGAGTTCAAGTCATGCCATATCAGATATATTTTTTATATCTTAGCAATTAAATTGGCACAAAAATTGAGAAAATTTCAGGTAAGAATTGAACTGTAGTGAAATTTGCCTCTCTGGGTGTAAAACAGGAGAATAAATCTACATTTAAAACTACACACGATTCTCCAGAATAATTACAGATCTCTGTTATAAGTCATTTAAAAAGCAACACGAACAAAAGTTTAACATGATTTATAGCGTATATATTTATATTAGAACAAACTTGGTTTGCTTTAATATTGTCAACAACATGGAATTTTTATTCCATGTCTTGATGAACAAGCTATACACTGGAAGAACACGTTTACGTGTGACGTTTTATTACCTCTCCAGCCCTACAGGCGTCACTGTAACGTTTATACTGCTGAAAGCGCTTCCGGTGTACCGCCATATCGTGGCTCTCGTGTACATTATGAATGCCTAGGACCCCTTTTGGAGCTTTCATGTCGGCCTGATTTAAAATCCGTAAACGGTATGGGTTTGATTTCTAAACATTCAGCTATAAATCATTTTGAAAATATTTGCTATTTTGATTGAATGAAGTGCAGGTACAATTCAGTGTATGATTTAAGTAGATGCGATTTAAGATTTCAAAAATAAATAAATAGTTGAGCAGAGAAAACATTTGTAATACATTTGTTGTTGAGTGAAACTTGCTAGGAAGGTACAAAAAATTTAATTGCACGATCCAGATGTTTGAGTGCTACAATTTAGAAAACAAACTAGTTTGGTTTTTATTTTTGTTGGTACTCGTAAATTTACTTTAGTGGTCCAGGTGTTACTTCTCAACGGTTTGGTCTACTCCGGGTTTCAGTTCACTAGTTCTTAAATGTACATTCATGTGTGCAAAAACAGTTAGCACACTAATTATTCCAACCTGTGTAAATTGTTTCACTGGCACTGTTCTAATGCTTCTGTATTCATTTCTGAGAGACTTTTAAGATTAAAACGCTACTCAGAATCAGGCACATTGATCTCTACCTATATGAGGTCCTCCGAACGCGACAGGAAACTAAAGGATACCGGAAATGCTGAGAGAGACTCGATATGACACAACACCGAGCGCTAATCGAGCTCTGAATAGGACCTTGACCGCTTCATAGGTGAGCTTTTTTACGTTGTAATTATTTATTTCTTGTTTCTGACGCCCATAATTCAGTTAACGTCAGTGTGTTTGTGTTAAACAGCGCCATCATGGTGTTACGGAGGCTTCTGTGCGCGTTAATAAACAATGCTCAGCTTGTGGAGAGGCTAGCCGAGTCACGGCCCATCCGGCGCGCGGCGCAGCTAACTGCCTTCGCGATGACGCGCGCGCAGATCGCCGGGAAGGACGTCGCGCGCCAGATCCGCGCAGGAGAGCTGGGCCAGACAGGCGCGCGACTCCGGGATACTTTCCTCAGAGAGGTGAAGGATGGGATGAAAGAAGGGATGAGAGACGCGTCCAGACAAATTAAAGAGAAGAAGTGACCAGTGTGGATCTAAAACTAGGGACAATCTGTGAGAACTGACTGAGCACGTGACGGATTTTCTAAATGAACGGCTTCCGGTGTTGTAAATAATGATAAAAGTCTGATAGTGTGTGTTTATTTAATAATAATTACATATTTACACATCGACACGTGTCTCCTGTGTTTTCCAGTCCTTACACTGACGCACGCGTGTTGCTCACACAAGGTTGCCAGGTCTCAGCAAAACTAACTACTTCCCAAAACCTAAGAAGAGACCAGCTCAGGACGCTCTGACATTAGAAAAATGGACACACATTACTTTTCTTTTCCTGAGTCTTGCATGAGAAACAAGTTCACTGTGGTGTATGCTCATTCCTCTGATATAACACACACACTGACCAAAAGTTTGTGCACCCCAGTCATCTCACCCATATGTCCTGGTTGAACACCCCATTACAAATAGTTCCTCTTTGCTGTTATAATGAACGCCACTCTTATTTTGGAGTGGGGATTTGTGTTTATTCAGCTACAAGTGCATTAGTGAAGTCTCCTCTTAATCCCCTTTTATCTACCAAACTCTTTACAGTATCCTAGGACAGAAATGAGGCACAAAACATCATGGATACAGTTTGTTTGCCATGTTTGTGTTTTTAGATTTAATTCCAGATCTTTGCTGTAAAACAAGCTCTTGGTGACCCATTGTGCAAATTTTTTTTCCACCAGCAACCTTGTTCAAAACTATCGCAAGTTGGTGTACAAAATGTGACCGTAGCGACAGAACATAAGCAGGTCCCCTTTCCCACTTTTCTACAGCTACATAAATGTATAGCACTCTGATCACTCCATTCCAATTGCAAAATGAGACATTACACATCCATTATAAGTATTTGATTATTCTCGGTGATGCACAGAACTCAGTCCTGCCATAAGAGACTGGCTCTTTGCTTTTCAGCCACAAAGCCACTCATCAGCACTCTGCCTTACTGGCTAGCAGCGACCACACGACCGTCTTCTTTGGCACATTTCAGCTCGGGGATCAGTTTTAATCCAACCCATTTTGGAAAATGGCTTTTTTTTCCCGTTTAAACATTTACTTTCCTAAAACACACATCATATGGGTTTATGTTCATCCATCTTTTTTTAGTTCCAGGTAAAAACTCCTAGATTACACAGGAACACTCCCAAATTTATTCCAGATTCTTTGACTTTACATTCATATTAGGCGTGCTGATACAATTATAGATACTAAAGTTACATTTTTTTTGAGAAAAAGAAAGAAAGCTCTATGACGCCGAAAAGAACTGGAAAATCTAAATCATGTTCATCAAATAACTGTGTACTTACAGGGATTTTACTGGTTAGTGGACTGTTCAAAACAACTGTACCTGATTTACTCATAGCACCTGACAAAAATATGTAATAAGAGTACAAGAAACTTGCAGAAACTTTTTTTTTTTTTACTGATAACTGAGAAATTTTCTGTCATGTTTATGAGGTACTGAAATACTGAATATCTTGAGTTACTGTAATAACCAGTGTCAATACAGAAAATATTAATAATAAAAATTTCAAAAGATGATGTTCTATTTCTAACGAATAATAGCTACTCCATCTACTGGCATGTACACAAGATTTCCCCTCTTAAATGACTCACACAAACACGTTGCTGTATGAGAAACTGGTTTATTTGTTGAATTAGCCGTCCCCCCTCTGGTTCGCTCAGATCAATGGAATGAATCAGATCAGTAGGTTATTTACATGGATTTATTTTTCAGTCCCAAAGTGTCCCTAAAAAGCAGAGTTGGTGAGGTCGTAGAACGAGCAGTCTCGGTATAGAAACAACCCGGTGCGTGAGAAGAACAGGCAGAGTAGCGCCCTCTCCTGGACGGCTTCGGAAAAGCAGGAGGTTTGGCCCGGATGCGTTCCAAATCTGAGCATCTGCGCCAGACCGAGAACGCAGCCGAGCGTGCCCGACACCGGCTCTCACAGCACAGACGTTTACAGAGCACGCGGGAGTGGACAGAGCTCAGACGGAGGTCAAGACAGTGTGAGAGTTCGCCGTTCACAGTGACACACCTCACTTCCTGTCACAGTACGCTGCCTAAGTGTAAGAAAATAAAGGCGGCCAACAAAAAAAAAAGGGAAAAATATATATCCGTATTATAAGTCTTTGAAAAATTCCTCGTTCCTTTTTTACGTCTTACAATATAAAGAAAATAAACCCCGCAGTACTAGTGCTTAAGTAAAGTTCACTATAGACTTTTATTATAACAAAATAGGCAGTTCATGGAGGGTTAAATATCTGTTAAGATTTCATTGTACAATAAATTTTCTTCCAGCTACGCGTTGGCGTTTTAGGCCACAGATGTACACAGACATCTCTTAAAATGGCAGTTCCTTACAAATGGCAGACTTCCCGACATGGAAAAATCAAAGTAAAATTGATGTTCTGTATGAATGACACTGTGGAAGAATGAAAAGGGAAAAAAATACAAACAGGCTTGATGCTGATGACTGCACGTGACTCGTTCCTGTACAGATGCGTTGTGGTCAACAACAACAACAAAAAAAAGTTCTCGAATACAGACAATTAACAGAATGTGTAACCAAAAAAACCTGATGTATGTGAAACATGGAAGTACGGTAGAAAGGAAAAACGAGAAAACTGAAGGTCAAAGACGACTTGCTCTTAAAGATATAACGTGCAAAGTTTTGCTTTAGTAAAATTTTTTTCTGCTATCTTATGATTCCGATGCCTGAGATTGAACCTCTGTATCAACGTCATACACAATGAGGGAAAAAGGAAAAGAAAGGATCCAGCTCAGTCCACGTATCTCTTCTTCTGTAGAAAGTATCCTCCCTTAAACATTAAGGAACTGTACCGTTTCCAAAGTCCTGTTGATGGATGTTAGGTTTGGCATGAGCTCGTCCCCTCTCTGTGTGTAAAACCGGAAGCAGTGGAGATCGGAAAGGGGACAACGCATCCAGCCCTGTGGGACACCTACCCAAGTGTCGCTCTGAACTGAGATTGGGGCCAGACTGAATCAGGGACAGGGGTTAAATTGTTAAGAAAAACAAATACGGAGAAAACAAAGAATAATAAATAAAACAGAAAAGGGAGAATGTATTTTGCTTCGCAGCGCTTCATAGTTTCTCCTTGGATAGTACCCAAATGTATGGTCCAGACTGCTCCTCAATGATCTGCTTGACTTGATCGTAGATCTCTTCCAAAGTGTCTCCCTGGACAATGGCTGAAACACACACACACAAAACAATGTGACTATTCCATTACACCGAATTAGTCTGTACATGTTGTTAATATCTATTATTAGCATTTTTTGTCCACTTAGCAAAAGTTTTAGATAGGCATGTACCAATATATTGTGCATCAATAAATCGTGATACAAATTTATGACGATCTGAATTAATGGAAATGAAAAATCATCCACAAATAATCTTAGTTTTTCCTAGCAGTAATTGCATTATTTAGACAGCAGAGGGTGCAATAGCGTACGATAGCGGGAATACAGACAGCTCGAATGCCAAGAAAACAAACAGAAAATCAGAAGAGCTTTTTCAGACGGCTGAACCTAAAGGAAAAGATAAACATATGGATGAAGGTGTTTTATGTTTAAGCTTTTTTAAGAGAACTTTAAAGATAAATTTTAAGATAATTTTAAGGAAAAATTATATTTTACTCCAACCTTTACAAATGTTTGTAAATAATTATTGTAGGTTATTAAACAAAATTATATCTTTTTTTTTTTATCTAGCAAAAGGAATAGTTCAGTTGAAAAAAAAAAAAAAATCCCCCAAAAAATAGATGTTGCATTGTTTGTTAATATTTTCTTTTAAATTTCTTATTATTCCCCGCCCAAAAATATCGTGAATCCAATATGGTGAATCGAATCGAATGGTGAATTGGGTGAATCGTGACATGCTTAGAAAACCACGTGCTCTGCATGCACATTAGGTGTCTGACCCTTCACGCCATTTCTGCCATTTTTTGTTTGTGCATAAAACAAGTTCTCTTACACACAAAATAAGAATTTAAAATAATACAGAAAACCGCATCATTGTAAATTCCACCATTTTGGAATTGTGGAAATCACATTAAAATGCATTCCTCAACAGTGCTGGAAAGCTCCGTTTTTCACAGTAGTGTGAGGTGAAAAGAAACGCAAACCATAAGAAAAGTAGAATTCATTTTACCCATGTTAGTAAAGAGTAGGCCTCAGTTTAACATTTTAATATGACGTACAATGATATTTAGTGTTGTGTTTTGATGTCTATTGCAAAACAGTGTTAAATTATGCGCTGGGATTATATGTTGAGAAATAAACTGCGACTTGTGGCTTCTTTTACACAGTAAGGTGACTGACCTGTGAAGTGCTCTGTAAACTCCTGCTCCAGCTTCATGGCTCTATCGTACGTTTTTCTGCCCTGCTCGTCTGTCAGCCTCCTGTTCATCTCCCTGACACACACAAGAAAATGACCATCTTCACCCAAACCATAACCTGTTATTTACAGCAGTATGGCAGTTTCTTAACAGTCATTGATCAGGACTTGCTGCTGAGTTTGCTATCATCTGCATACATCATATACATGCATACCAGATACACCTTCCTGAATTTTGCAGAAATTTCACTACACTACACATAAATAAGTGCACTATAGTTTATTGCACCATTGTGCACCATGCGTGTGTGTGTTGTGTTTTATTTACATGATATTCTCCACTGATTTTGGTTTGATGAAGATGGCAATAGGATAGAGCTGAGCAACTTGTAGTCTTTTGATGGCGTTGCCCGATACATCCAGTATGCAGTGTTTACCCTGACGAGAGGAAACAAGAGTCACATCATCATAATTACAGATTGCAGTCCCACGTTAAGCCTTTAACACATCATCCATCAGTGTGTCATCACTGCAAAACTGGATGTGGGGGATAAAGGCTTGTTTATCTAACAAAGATAAGGATGCCTGCTATTGTTGCTATAGTAACAGCTCAATCACAGGTACTTGTATGTAGATGCTCCACAAAAACAGATTAAAACACATTACAAGTTTTCTTGTAAGGCGACGTTAAGTTTTATAATTCGTGGAATAAGTCTCCGGTGTCAGTGCTTTCTAACCGCCTTGAGGACAGACGAGTTACACTTTGTGGTTTCTCAGCAACATGACAAGCTGCATTTTTTTCTTCTCCTTTGCTTCAAGATAGAGGAGAGAAAGAGAGTCTGGTGAGGGAACGACTGTTTATTGCGCCTTTCCACAACATTAAATAGTAGGCGTGTAATCATCAATAAATCGCAATACAAATTCATGATGATTCGGATCGATGGAAACAAAATGAAATGATTAATCTCTTAGATTTTCCTAGCTGTAATTGCACCGTTTAGACAGCAAAGGGTGCACAATATTGGGAATATATGCAACGTCGCCGCATTGCTAGCTGTAATGCCGCGAAGACGCGCGAAGAGCAGATCTAAAATGGGAAAGAGCTTTTGTGCGATTAGCTTTACAAACAGTAATCGGAGCTTTAATCTTTTTACAGACTGCCAAAAACTCAAGTTGTTTTATGTTTAGGCTTTTTTCATTTTTAAGAAATAAGCTTATTCTAGTTTTTCATTTATAATAAAAGGGACATTTTAGTTAATAGGCTATTCCTTTACAGATGTTTGTAAATTATTCTTAGTTGTTAAGAAAATGAAACAAAAGTGCATTTTTTAAAATTTAACAAAATGAATATTTAGGTTAATAAAGAATAGGGAAATACATTTTTTTGGGAGGAATTTTATTGCAATTTTCTTTTTTTTCCAAAATATTTGTGACAAATCAAATCGTGAACCGAATTGAATCATTAATTGGGTGAATCAACATGTTTAATAAATGGATAAATTGTATTGGTTATGTTTAAATAAATATAAAATGTTAATGTTGGCAAACCGCATTGGTGTAAGAAGAATAAAAGTAGAATAAACAGTCACATGACCCTGCCAGTTGATTGTTTTCCTATGCGTTTTATTTTTGTAAATATGCTGCCCTATTTTTACTCAGCTATACTTGTAATATTAAATCGTACTTTTTCAGCCACTTCGCGTACAGACTGCACGCTGGTGCCGTAGAGGTGGTTGTTGTACTGGCCCGCCTCGATGAACTTATGCTCCTGTATGTCTCTCTCCATCTGCTCTCGAGACACCACAAAATGATAATCACGCCCGTCCACTTCGTAGTCCCGCTTCGGCCGTGTCGTATCTGAGACGAGACAAGAGAAACACGGTTTGAATCTCCGCACATCCAGATTGATCATATCATAAACTGTAATTGTAATTAATTGATGTTTAGTGCTAAAGGTTTCAGTTGTGACACTAATTTTAAGTTGACACAACGAGATAAGCCTTAAAAAAAATTCCTTCTAAATACATTACAAGCTTTTAGATCGATTCTGAATTCTAAATTACATACAAAGCCTGGAGATACTCACGAGGAACACAGGAGCCAAATTTGTCAGGGAACTCCGAGATCAGATCGTCGTTAACTCGGTCCTTCATCGGCCCCAGGATGATCACTGGACGAGTGTAGTTCACTGTAAAGAGAAATTAACGCTTAATACTCAAGTCTAAATTCATTACACAACAGTTTTCCATGACTCTAATATACCGATAACTAGACCTTGGATTAAGTTTGCGTTACAGAAGCTGTGTTAATATTCTCACCTTCTTGCTGACACACTGGCTCGTAGGATAGTACATAGTCCTCTTGGCCACCTGAGAGTCAAACACAACATGATGGTTAGAAATCAGCATCTGCTCATGTGTTTATGTTATTGTGTTGCAGGGTTTAGTACAGTGTTTATGAGTATTAGGGACAGCGGTAAGGGACACGCATTTCAGTCCATTTCAGGAAAGATTGAACATGCTCCTCTGGTCACTGGCGGTCATCTGCCTCGAAATCTCAAGCAGGATGTTTCTGCACGTCTCCACGTCTCTATGAATCATTCGTTCATGGATGTCCTAGCATCCTTCGCCATGCAAGATAAAACCGATCATACGATCAAAGCTTTCGGTAACATGCAGCACAAAGCCAGGTTATTAATAAAATATGTATTTTATTGGTCGATAAGTCTCGAAATTAATGTGAAATGAGTCATGCTTCATTAATAAGCAACTCACAGACATCTTAATTGTTATTTTAATTCCTCAAAGAATTATTTAAATGAATGTACCTTTTTTCTTGGGTATTTTTCTTGAACTTTAAATTGGCATGCGAAGTGCTGTAGCGCATTTCTGGATCACGCAAACGTGAATCTATTGACAGTCTCTAAGTAAACAGACGGCTGTGGAAATGTAAATTTTGGTTTGTGAACAGAATACGAACATTGTATAGACAGAAATCAGGATCTGTGGATCGCACTCGTAAAACAGTCACAGTAAGAAGTCTGATTACGGATTTGTGATTTATAATAAGATTTCATGGTGCCGTTTATGTATGATTATTTTATGGGACTGTGACTCAAACATATAATCTGACATTCGTATATGATTATTATTATTTTTTAAATAAATCCATATAATATATAATAAATCCATATTGTAAAATATCCCGAACCACACCTTACACAAGTATATAATCACATGACTGATATTACATCTGCTAATAACAAATAAAGCCACAAGATCGTTTAGAATCGTTTTATATTATTTATGTTATCTTATCTCATTTAATGTCTAATTTAAATGTTCATATTTTGTTAAATTATTTAAAGGTCCACTATGCAGGATTCAACCACCCGAATGTCCCCCTTTCCAAGTGTGTGTTAGAACATACTGTGGCCATCAAGTGTCTGTAGCATACTTCTGTTATTTACATTCACACTCCCTTGCATTTTCCGTGCTAAATAATAAGTATGATCCTCTGTTGTCAAAATTTGGGTTCTCAAATTTTGTTTGCCAGCAACAGCAAACACTGATTCCTCTCCCTTTCTTCTTCATCATCGTCCTTCTGCTGCTTCCTAGTGGATTCACGCTGCAACTTGTAGTAGTTACAGGTAATTATACACTAATGAAAATATACCTATGAATATTTATTCCACTTCTGTTCATAGATCCCCATAAATCCTACACAGTGCACCTTTAAGAAAAGGAAACACAGCGTTTATCAGGACTACTCCAATAGGGTAATAAAATCTGACTATCCACAAAGCTACTGGATTTGAAACATAAGCAAGGTTACCACCTCACTACATGAATGTTTACCGAATTATACATTGAACCTGCGTTGAACTTTACTCCTAATTTCAGGTTTAGAGACTCTGTTCTTAAAGCGGTCCATAAGGCTGGGCGTTATTCCGGTCAAAGTGACTGCTAGATTTTTATGTTTGTTCGTGTTTATCTCGGACTCTCTAACTTTATGCTAAATGTGACGTCTCTGAATAAACACTGCACGAATCAAAAGAACGTGAAAATCGGTCCAGCCTCATGATTCATCTTAGCTGTATTTATAACTAAAAGGACAAATGAGTACACAGTGGTTTTGTACAAAAGATCAAAAGTGACGCCACTTGTCATTTTGTGTAGGACGCACTTCAGATCTAACTCGGCTTGTCTGTCGAGAGAGAGAGAGATGGACGAAAGAGAGGAGTAAGGGAAGCTCTGTTGCTATGGAGACCATCCTGGGGCTGGCTTTGCCCTTGCTGATTGATTTCAGTTTTGAATCTGTGCATTTGCTGCCTTCTCGAACATTCAGCCTCCTCTTCCTCACTGCAGTGTCGTTCCCACGGAGAGGAAATCAGCCCCACCTTTCCGACTAACAACGTTATTTACTCAGAATCAGATTCACAAAGCACGAGGACAGTGGTTTGTGTGTGTGAATGTGCTCATATAGTGTTATTGTGTGTTAGTAAGAAAACATCAGAGATTAAAAGTAAAGCCAGACATGCAGACAGGAACGGCAGGTGACATGGAGGGGGGAAAGATACAAGGAAAACTTACGGTAACTACTTTCACTATCACTGGCATTAGAGGTCACATGCTCTGAAATCACAACACGGGGGAACAGATGGTGAAAACCCAAAAACACACAGACAAATACACACGGAGTCAGAGTCAGATGGAGGGAGACCCCAGCATTTTTTCTTTTTTTTTGACAAAGCAGAAAACCTTGAAGAAACCCAAATGTAAACCCAGTACAAAGAAAACACACTTGTACACCACAAAGGTGAAAGTCCAGACAGAACCAGTCACACTTTAGCGTTTCCCTGCATTAACACACCTGACTCAAGCCATGAGCTAACAGTCAAGCCATTCTGAAGCTGTATTAGAGCCAGGAAACGCTAGACTGTACCATGATGTGTACTTGGTAACGTGCATAGCTGAGTTTTAAATCACATACATTCACTTCTTTTACACTTAAAATAACTCTCTGTGTGCTAACCTTGAACAGACATGTTTTTAAAATTCAAGCTTATGAATAAAATGTACATGATAAATAGTCCTAATGCATTCCGCGTAACCTGATGTTAGCAGAGAAAATGCATTTGCTTAGCGAGTGGAGTAATTTTTAATTGAACGATCACAGTGAAATGGTGAACGAAGTGAAGCCACCGTACTACCTGTACGTTAGCGGTGTTTCTTCTCTTCGGTGGTGCAGTTAATAAAGAAACTGCTGATAAATACGCTCCAACGTCCGTCTCTTTTTATGCCGCTTGCTCAGATTTTTCAGTCTAAATGCAGTATTCAGAGGCAAAAAGTCTTGTGATATGAGATTTAGAAGTTTTAGCTGCTGTTCAAATTTGTCATAAAGTTAAATTTCCTTCTTCTAGGAGTGGATTTGGACATGAATTTGGAATAAAACGCTCGTCTTGGTCTGTCCAACACTAAACATTAAAATGAGTTGATGGTGATGAGCTACGAGAGTGACAGAGACAGGAGGACGTGACGGACAGTATAAGAGTGAAGCAGGAGGAACGTGTGCATCTGGAACAGCTTGCACTTACTCTGGCCTTTGGATAGTGTGTCATCTGGATTGTCCTGTTGGTCAGTTAGCGAGAGAGAAAGAAAAACCAAAACAACCACAAGAGCACAACAGGTTACTCACATACACATATACCGGCTCCTACCACTGCATACAGCAACCACAGAGCAGTAGAGCTGATCTGACTCGTTTATGAAACACCCCAGTAAGCTCTGCTTCATGGCTGCTGTATCTGGTGGTGTGGCGCCCCCTGCTGGCCCTGTGCCATGTCGCCCTAACGTTCCTATCCGAACACTTTTCTGTCGTACTTACGGTCCACATCGCTTGTTTCCTGCTCGCTCGCGTCCTTGTTCTTGTAGAATGGGAACTTGCGGGAAAAGAGGTTCTTTCTACGCTTGTCATTGAGGGACTGCTGAGGACGAGAAGGAAGGAAGGAGGGAAGGAGGGATGGAGGACAAAAAGAAAAAAGGAGAGGGGAGAGAGAGAGGTGTCTGATGTGGAGGAAACAACAACTTGACAGTTCAGTGCTGACCTTGCGCATCTCGAAAATCCTACATTCCCCAGTTATTAAAATCTGTGTGAACGATGCATAAAGTCAGCACAGACCGTATTAAATAAAAGAACTAAATGGACACTAAAAGTTATCACCATGAGCCACACACCTACACGAAGATCAACACAACCAGAGTGAGAGACTGCGAAGCAAGAGAAATGGAGAGAGAGGTGAGAAAGTGAGATGAGAGCACCAAATGTTTAAGAAAAAAATAAATTAAACTGCCAGCACTCAAGAAGCTTGAAGCAATCTGGATTTGCATAGTTTTGCCTTTTTTCATTTGAAAAACAAAGCAATTATTTAAAAGGCCACATTCTTAATTCTCCAAATTATTTTCAAAAAAAGGGAATTAACCAGCTTGAAGTCGATTGGCGCTTATATTTTATGATCTAATAACAGTTTGCTTGTTACATGTTTTGCTTTTGGACTCATCTGTACTCTCATATTAAGGATTTCATCACAAAAAAAAAATCCAGATTTTTGCGGTGCTCATTGAGAATGCCAAACAGAAGCATAACCTATGGTCTTTTACGGTAATTGAAAAATTTTAAAATATGCAAATACAACAAAAACAATATGAATCTGTCTCACAAACAATCCAGATTAGCGCTAGTTAAAATAAAAATGCCCCTAAATTCGCTAGGGGTGAATTTTGATTCACAGGTCAAATGAATTAAAACAGATTAAAATCTGGTATTGCCTGTAAGATAGCAATAATTTGCACCGGTTTCAAATAGTACACGCATGCAACCACTAATACTACTGCCCCAATAGTACCTCAGACACACATTATTGTATATGTGCCATATGGAAAGAGGGCACAGGGGCTTTGCGGTTCCGTCAGAAAAGTATGTGCATCTGTTACTGATTAGCAATGAAGCGCTTTCCTTATCGCCAGAGAAACACAAAAGAAACCCCCAGCAGGAACGTGTTTCTGCCTACCAAGCACAAGTGAAAGAATGAAAGAAAGAACATGATGGCAAAAAGATGAAAAAGGAGATAAGACTTCAGCAAGTGGGCAAAGCTATAAAGCCTCCTTTTTTTAAAAATTATTTTTACTACAGCACTACTATAGGAGTCTTAAAGCTTATTTAGAAGACCATTTTTTATTTTTATTTTAATTATGATTGAAAATTGAATAAGACGATGTTGTCATGGTGTTTCCTAGGGGGGAAAAAAACGCCATTAAGCAGCAAAACACTTATTACCTTCATCAGGCATTTTAGATTTGTAGAACTACAAACACCCTGCAGACTTTGATGATTTACAAACTCTTACAAATTATCATGTTTATTATTATCATCTGAGATTTTTCACCATCAAAACCATATCAGCGACAATTTCACATTATAGTAGTGTTCCAGTGGAAATAAAAAAAAACATTCAAGAAAATTCATCCAAAGAAAAAAATGATGCACATTTAAACACATCCAGAAAAACAGCCAGAAAGTTCTGGTCCAGTAGTCAGTAGTTTGTATTTGACAGACAGCACAGCATAGCACAGGTGAGTGGAGGGGAGGGATAGAGTGAGGGAAGGTGAGTGAGGGATGAGAAAGACGAGTGGTGTACGATAATCGAGCAGTCTGACATCAATGGCAAGTGTATCGGTCCTGTTTTCTGCTCATGCATGCCTGATTGGGAAGTTAGCTTTAGGGTGAATACAGTTTAGGTGCAAACTCTGCTGTTATTGGTGTTATAAAGAACTTTAAATATTGAGTGGGCCAGCAGGAGGCGCTGTTGGACATGCTGTTAACGCATCACATACATTAGTGCATTACAGTACATTATAAATAATTACTTGCATGAGTTAAAACTAAAAACATCAGAAGATAAAACATTCCTGGTGTCAGCTGTTAAAGATTTTCTGATACAGGATTAATAAGAAGCTGTATTTATTACCATGTTAAAATAAAACCTATAAAACCAAACTCTAGCCTAAACGTAAATATGAAGCTATACTCCAGCCTAAATTTGAACTTTAGCCAAATGTAATTATGAAGCTGCACTCTATCTGAAATTTAACTGTGAAACTATACTCTAGCCTAAATCTACAAAGCTATACTTTAGCCTAAATTTAATCATGAAGCTATATTCTAGGCTGAAATTAATTATGAAGCTACACTCTAGCCTAAATTTAATTAGGAAGCTATACCTTATCCTAAATTTAATTATAAAGCTATACTCCAGGCTGAAATTAATTATGAAGCTACACTCTAACATACATTTAATTGTGAAGCTATACCCTAGGTTAAATTTTATTAGGAAGTGATACTCTAGCCTGAAATGAATTATGAAGCTATGCTCTAGGCCTAAATTTAATTAGGAAGCTATACCCTAGACTAAAGTTTTCATTAGAAAGCTATACTGTATCCTAAATTTAATTATGAAGCTATACTCTAGGCTGAAATTAATTACGGAGCCATACTCTAAACTGAAATTTAATTATGAAGCTATACTCTAGGTTAAATTTTATTAGGAAGCGATACTCTAGGCTGAAATTAATTATGAAGCTATAATCTAAACTGAAATTTAATTATAAAGCTATATTCTAACGTACATTTAATTGTGAAGCTATACCCTAGGTTAAATTTAATTATGCAGCTATACTCTAGCCTAAATTTTATTAGGAAGCTATACTCTAGGTTAAATTAAAAACATGCAGCTATACTCCAGATAAAATTTAAATAGGAAGCTATACTCTAGACAGAAATGAATTGTAAAGCTACACTCTACCCTGAGATTCCTCCACTCCTACGTGGATACCAAAGAAATTTACCAGAGAATCTAAGGAGACTTCAATTCAACTGA
Organism: Parauchenoglanis ngamensis; assembly: GCA_030014255.1. NCBI lineage: Eukaryota > Metazoa > Chordata > Actinopteri > Siluriformes > Auchenoglanididae > Parauchenoglanis > Parauchenoglanis ngamensis. The sequence continues at coordinate 15,401,484 of JAQMYM010000018.1, forward strand.
ATTTTATTTGTATTGAGCTTTTAACTTCAAAGTGTGTTTAACTTTAAACTTCAAGTGTGTTATCCATTCCTGTGTGAATGTGTATATGCTGAGGTGCACTTACCCCTTTATCTCGTGATTTAGAGTTGAACTTGACTGTTTTTAACCTTGCTCTCTCTTTTTTCTCCACTCTGTAAGGGACAGAAAGGTCATATGTCACTAAACTATAATACACTTCTGCAATACAACGGTCATTGATAGACTGATCATCCTGTTGGCCTGCAGTTCGCAAAGTCATGTGAACTACATGATTTTTACGATCATGGTGGTCACTATTGAATATGAATGGTACTTCCAATTTATGTACTACAGCTCAGAGGGTTTGGCCTTTCCGGACAACCCCCATCCCCAAAAGAATTTTTTTAAACCTTTCTAATTAACTATATATTGAAAGAGAAAACACAAAACATAATGGAATTTTATATCTATACACACGTTTTCACACTTTCCAGACCTGCAAGAGAACCCTTGTAAACATCATGAAGGGTTTTTGATTCAGGAAGTTGTTAATTTCCTAATCTAAAGCCCTGAAGCATACTTAATGACAATTCAAAAGTTGACAAATTAGAAAATGTTGATATGATATGTAATTGAATCTACAGTTTAATTCAGGCAGGGATCTGCAGGTGGAAAATTCAGGAATTAAAAATCTATTTTGCACACAAGAATATCTGTTTTGTTTTTATGGTTAAATACCATTCCACTTTCAAACGTTGGAAGCCTTTCAAGCAACTGTATTTTTCTAATATCTTACTAATTGGATGAAAGATGCAAAATAAATTTGTGACCAAGATGGTATGTCCCAAACAACAATCTAACTTTCAAATTCCCAAGAAGTAAGTTGGTAAAGATGGCTGGCTCATAGTGTAATTATTACAAGCTAGTTTAGGTCTGTGAAGCCTGACCTCCGTTTGCTGGGGATGACTCCCATCTCTTCGACCTCACCATCTGCGGTGACCTGTCTCGCCTGCCACCACTCATCATCGGAGGCGTTCACCACGTGCAGGATGTCACCAAATTTAAAGTTCAGGCCCTGACTGGGGAGGCCGGAGTCCTTGGTTTTATCGTAGTCAAACAGTGCCCTGGACAGAAAAACACCACACCATGAGGGGTCAATAAAGCATCGCCCGGTGGACTGAGATTCAAAAATCACAACCTTGAGTGTTATTTTTATATCATTATATTCATCATTGAGTTTTCCTAGTTGGCAGCTCCTTTTATTGGAACAGACATAACAAAAAATGTTCTTTCTGAAAATTTCTGGAACAGAAAGGTCTATGGCAGCTTAAAGACAAAGCCTGTCTGGGATGTATGGTCACAATTTCAGAAAATATTCTAAAAGGTATTTACCTGGAAGAGGTCAAAAAATTCAGATAAACAGAATATTTGCTGAATGAATATACAAAATTGTAGCAGGAGTGGGCGTGGCTTAGTGAGAGGGCAGTGTTTAGATGAGCTACAGGTGTAACGGGACAGGTGGGACAATGAAGGCCTGTTCTCTCCGCGTATAATGTGATCTTTCTTTCTCTTCCTGAGCAGTGAGCTAAGTGTGTGTGACAATGAGCAGCGCGAAGCAGAAAGTGATGCGCAAGTTATGTGAATTGAAGTGTTTCAAGTTAGTGATGGACTATTTTGTGATCTTCTCTTGTTCCACATGGCATGAGGCTGATATTTATTTACACTTACATGCTACATAAATAATTTAAGCCATGATTGCTTTCCTTAATTACTTAACCTTAAGGCAAAATGTTTATTTAAAAAAAAAAAAAAAAAAAAAAAAAAAAAAAAGGACACTAAGTGGCAGTTTGAAGTTTGATCTCACTCTGTAAGGTAGAGCTGAAGTGTGTGTGTGTGTGTGCGTAACATGCCTGACATATAGTGATCTCTTCTGACTGGTCCTCAGGGAACCGGACCCGGAGCTGATACTGCTGTTCATCATCTGTTCCCGCAGGTCATGGATCTTCGCTTCAAAACGGCTATACTCTGCAACACACACACACACAAACATCTGTAAAACACAATGTTATGACCTATAGTCCCTGCTTTGTATGGTCTTCAGTCTAAGGTTAGAGAAGAGAGTGTGCCGATGGCATTTTTTCGCTACCAGAACTTTTGGCGCTAAACAAAATAAAATATGCGTGTCACATTGGCCACTGGTTCAATACCAAATATTCCAGCTGTGCAGCTTTTGTTAACTGCCCAGGACTAACATCAACAAGAGCTAATGGTACCTGGGGGCGGGGCTAGCAGGACTGGTTACCTGTGCTTTGTTACATAATGTTCAAATGTAAATAAAAACAAACAAATAAATAAGAAAGGATAACCAGGGGCTTGAGGCTAGTTCACAGTTGTGGTGTTCGGAAATGATTATGTTTGAAAGTAATCATCACATGTTATTTTGACCACATGAAGTGCCACTTTGATAGAGATTTACTGTACTGGTTAATGTTTTGCTTTATTTTCTTCAGCAATCATTTATCATTAAATCTGTATTACTTTGTTCGCATTATTGAGTCTGTGTGTTACTGATAAAATCTTCCCGTTAGTAATTTCACTGCAGATGATATAAGCTGATTAGATCAGAACAGGCATATCAAGCAGCAGAGGTCAAGAGCTGTTTGCATGCATGCAGAGCTTTGTAGGGTTTTGTAGAGAGGCTTCACACATGGTCAGTGTCGTAACACTGTTGAGGCTTTTAATGCTCAGGAGGGTGTGGACGCTTACACGAACCTCTTCATTTAAAAAAAGCAAGCATGAGAGAGAGACACACAAAAGCCTCTTTCACACTCCAAACCTGGGTCATTATCAGCAGTCTTCAATGGTAATGTTCAGCGTTTGATCAGGATGCACTCACTTGCACTTGAAATTAAACAGGAAGTGGTGGTTAAGGCTAATTTTACTCCTAGGTGTATTTTCCTTAACCGCAGGAGCCCACACAAAGCACGTGCGAGACAGGCAGAATGGTGCAGGGTTGTTTTTAGTCATATTTGGAAAGAAAAAAAAAAAGTTTCACGTGACCAATCAGGTCATAGATCGGCGGCACGAACATATATTAGGAAGCAAATATAAAGAGATTCATGGCATGTCAAATAAAAAGAACAAAGCCTCATACACATATTTAGGCGTACTATTGAGTAAGTGATCTAATATTGGTGCTAATGGATTAACCTTACAATCAGATCGCAGAAGTCATAACTGTCACGTGTGCATGTATATTAGCATGTAAAGCACATATAAAATTCCTGTAGGCAGTTCTTGTAAGAAGTGCTTAGTGCATTGTAGCTCGGTGTTTAAGGTTCGTAGAAGGTTACGAGTTCGAATCCCACCACAGCCAAGCTGACACTGCTGCGCTGTTGAGCTAGGAACTTATCCAAAGCTATTTAACCTGCTAGAATACACACAGAAAAATGTAGCATACTGAACATACCTGTAAACGCAAACGTGCAAGTAAATGAATGGATTTTTGTAGAATTTAATTAGAATTTACAGAGAGAGATACAGACACAAAGAGAAGTGGAAAAATGAGATGCTATGTTCATTAATCTTTAAATAAGACTACTCTGCGTTGGGATGTACAGCAGCTGTGCTCTAAAAATCACATTACACGACTTGAAAGATGGTTCAGTATCACATTTCACTGATCAGGTCATGAAATATTTATGCGTTAAGTGAAAAGCGATAGGGTCATATGAGGCGGTGTGAAGCCCAAAGACTACAGCACATCGTACCGGCCCTGGGGGTGTGCTGTTTTGTTTGCGATTTAAATGTAAAATGAGGTGACGATATGCGAGTGAGGAGTGTTATACAGCCGAAGGCGAAAGCGAGGAAGCTCCTTAACATTAAATAATAAAACATTACACAAAGTGGAGATAATGTTCAGATATTTACGCTATGCAATTAACCAATTTACTTCCTCAGTACTTACAGTCTGCTTCCTGCGTCTGCAGTCAGTCCTTAAAGCTTCAGAAAGAGTACACTTTTTCACACGCTACCCCCTTCCTCGGGTTCTCCTGGTGATCACGGCTCTCTAAAAGGCAGCACAGCTCCATGTTCACTAACTCTCTCACTCGCGCTCCATCCAGCCTCTGTGCACTCAACCCCTCCCACCCTGCTCATCCCTCTCTCTGCGTCTCTCTCTCCATCCCTCACTCCCTCACTGTTCAAGGCCACACACTTCACTCACGGTGACGCTGCCCTTAAATAAATGTCAGCCTGGGGGGGGAAACGATGTGCAAACATTAGGCACTTACACACAGCAGCTGGAGAGGAGTTTATCAGATGGTGTGTGAAAGACAAACAGATCTTATCTCTAGCCAAATCTAATAATAATAATAATAATAATGTACAAAATAAAATTAGAAATAAACAACTAACCAAGCAAGCTTGAAACCAATTTGTGTGATGCATTTATGCAAATAATTTTTGATCCAACTTCAGAATATTTTATGATCGTTTTCTCCTAAGCAAATAATTGAATAAAGGTCCGGTCACTCCAACTCTAGCATGACGCAACCCTCATTATTTAAAGCACTTCTCTAAAAAAGAAAATGTACTTTCCAAGCCCTTGGTGAGGTTTAGGCATGACGCCAGTATAAAAATGGAGGCATGGGTGCCCACTAGCCAAGCAGCACAGAACACACACAGAAAACCGACTACAGGAACCACCAAGCACACCTACTGCTGCGATGAAATGTCCCGTGGTACAAATTTAAATCCATAATGCACCAAAACACAGCACAAGCACTGACTGAATTCCAATCGGGGAAGTGTCCAATGGGCGTGGCCTAATATTCTAATGAGCACACTTTTACTTGCAGAACTAAACAAAGCAGGAAATGAGGGAAGTCACGACTGATTAGGTTTAGGATTGGTGAGGTAAAGGCACTTTTTAAGAGACCAGCTCCGCCCACTTCACGCCTACAAGTCCAAGATTAATAATAACAATATTAAGAAGAAGAAACTAAAGAGTAGTAAAGTGATTATTCTCTCCAAGAGTGTATTCCAATATTTTAGTAAACCAGAACGAGCTTTAAATTAATACTAAGTACAATATTAAGTATACAAACAGGCTCCAGGTGAATCCTTTCCTCTAACACGAGTGGATTCTTGCTGGTCATGGACTAGTGTCTCGTCCTGTGTGCTGTTTCTGGTCTACAGCGCGAGAGACTCACCCTCTGGTCTGAAGTGGGCGATGATGGTGACTGTCTGACCGGCGTTTTTGAGAGCAGCCGCTGCCTGTTCGTGAGTAGCACTGCGTAGGTCCACTCCATTCACCTGCAGCAGAGAAAACAGGAGGTAAAATCATGTCTATGTGCTGCTGATATTCTAGTCTCAATCTGACTTGCCATGGATTAAGCAAAATCCAATCCTGAATGATTTCTACACCGTCGATGGTTTTCTTGCATCTAATATTCAGCTCTTTTTAACCCCAGCTACATTAACCTCATTCAAGAAAATGAAAAAAGAAAAGAAATGACGAAACCATAAGCTTTAAGTAAACATTCATGCATAAGCGTTCACCTCAGCGGCCAGATATTTCTCGTGTAAAAACAATAAGAAGTTCTTGCACGTTATCGTTTTCCCGATAATTAGCACACAATCCTTAATGAAGTATTTTGCTAAAAGATATTTAACACCATTTTTCATATTCCACAGTGTGATGTTACTGCCAAAAGAAGCCTGAGAAGTAGTACAAGTGTCCGTTCTAGGCAATTCATTCCTGCCATGTCATTTCAGTGTGGTTATTTGATTTAGAGACTAAAGATGAAGGAGTTTTTTTATTTGGAACGTGCTCTGCCTTTCCCTAATTATGAGGAACCGACCAATTTGGTGACATGAAGCCTACATGAGGGAGTATTTCAGAAGAAACCAGCCCTGTGTGAGTGCAGAGAGAAAGCTATAATAGATTTTAGGGTGTGTTCCAGCTCTCACCACATAAAAACCCATGAAAGTGTGTGGGAATGAAAGAAAGACAGACAGACAAACAGAGAGACAGAGAGAGAGAGAGAGAGAGACAGAGAGAGAGAGACAGACAGACAGACAGACAAACAGAGAGACAGAGAGAGAGAGAGAGAGAGAGAGACAGACTGACAGAGAGACAGAGACAGAGCGAGAGAGAGAGACAGACAGACCGAGAGAGAGAGAGAGACCGAGAGAGAGAGAGACAGAGAGACAGAGAGAGACAGAGAGACAGAGAGAGAGACAGACAGACAGACAAACAGAGAGACAGAGAGAGAGACAGAGACAGACAGACAGAAAGAGAGACACAGACAGACAGAGAGACAGAGAGAGAGAGAGAGAGA
>JAQMYM010000018.1:15416623-15434604 GCA_030014255.1 Parauchenoglanis ngamensis
GAGGGAGAGAGAGGGAGGGAGAGAGAGAGGGAGGGAGAGAGAGGGAGGGAGAGAGAGGGAGGGGGAGAGAGGGAGGGAGAGAGAGAGGGAGGGAGAGAGAGAGAGAGAGAGGGAGGGAGAGGGAGGGCCATTGGCATAGTCAGGGTTTAGGTGTCTCAGTTGTGTGAGACAAGATGGTGTCGTTTTATTTTTTCCCCTCAGTAAATAAGATAAGGCAGCATAGCGCAGTATGAAGTGAGGCCGGGGCTGATTTCTTTCTAGCCCAGACTGTAGCTCCATGCTGCAGGTCAGTAACTGTCGTGTCAGGTGATTACTCAGAGATTACAATGACATGATCTCCGTTTGCACTGATCACCAACATGTCATCAGCAACACGAATTAGGTGCAATACTCATTCCATCATCCATTTTTTTCCCCTCAACTTCAAATGAAATTGAATAAGAAACTACATGGACGTGTACTCTGACATGCAAGCCATAAACTTATGACTGCGGTGTGATAGGCTGTTAGCATTATCCCTAGAGTAAAATGTCCAAAGTTTATCGTCGTTATTGACACATTTGGAGATCGTTTCATCACCCGGCACTTTTAACATCTTAAGTGATTTTGCATAAAATGGTTTAACTACAAAATTGTATTGTATAAAGACAGCGATATTGGATGGGTATCAGTATCTGACTTTGATATCAGAAAAGGAAACGTGGTATGCACCATCTCTATTAACTACTATTCAGTGTACCGTGATTGTTATTCAGAGAAAACACAACATTTACCCAGATGAGCATTACGGGCTCCAACACACTCAGCTAGCGAACTTGGATTGGCTCCTCACGGATGATGCACATGAGTAGATTCGGACAAACCTGTACTACTGATTATTATTACGGATGCCAAATCATGTTGTTCCTGTTCAGGAGCCTAACACCAGCATGAACCGTCCCACTCACCCTCTCCAGCGTAATCTCCTCATACTCGTAGTCGGCTTCTGTGCCATTCACCTGCAGGACAAAAACACACAGATAGAACACATTAGATCCAAATGAGCACCAGCAGTCACGGCTCACACTTTTATGAACAATCTGACCAGCACAAAGCAAGCGACGAGGCAAATGGAGCATAAAAAATGGCCATTTCAGATAAAAGCAAATGTCCGTTATCAAAGCCAGGCTTAAAAATAGACCTACAGCACAATGCTGCTCATAAAATGAGAGTGAACGGTGATGATGTTCGGCTCCATGTTCTAGCACCGAACTGGAGTCATTCCTGTCCATGCTACAGCTGAGATAACGCTCAAGGCTAATCCGCTGGAGCTTCCAGAAAGGAAGATTAAATACAAACAGAAATAATTCGATACTTAGTGAAGGACATCAGTATTTCTTAGCGACTAACATGGACAACATTCAACTCTTCTCGGACACGCACACCTCCCCCAATGGAGTCATCGTATTTCTACATTGGCTATGTTTTGCTTTATAGCGTTACTGCCATATACAGGATTTTAAAATGTATGGCGATGAGATCGTCGAGCGCAGACTTGCACCGAAGCCGGATGCGGATGCCCTGTGACTCGGATCCGCGCCGAAACGTATCGTGGTCTTCCATCATCCTGCCACCAAGTTTTATGAAAATCAGGACAGTGGTTCTTGCGCAATCCTGCTTAAAGTCAGACAGACTAACTAACAAACCACACTGGAAACACAACCTCCTTGGAAGACGCAACTCATGTATGGCTGTGCATGAAAGGGTTAATATTAATATAAATAATTCAACATAGTAAATTGGATTTCCATCCAGGTTACAAAAATGGAGCCACTGCAATGAAAATCTCTATTTTATCTCCCACAATTCAAATAGACTCATGTGTATGTGTGTGATTATGTGTATGAAAGCAAAAGACGTGTTTGTGTGTGTGAGAGAGAGAGCAGGTTTATTCACTCCATGATAACTGGACGATAAGGTCATTACTGTATTCCTACAAAGCGGTGCTAATGACAGTAATGATAGCAGAGCAGCAGAGGCCATCACACACACACACACGTGCACGCACACGCACACACACACACATAAAACCATGCATCTACTCAACAGAACCCAGATTTTAGCTCCAGAAGCAGCGTAACTTTGTGCATAACTTTGATTGATTACATTTATTAAAATCCTATGACGAGAAATAGTACGAGCTAAATTTTTAGGCTCCTTTTTATAAACCTATCATTGTTACACGGCTTTGTTACTCGATTCTGTTCGGTCAGTTACGGCGTTCCGTGCTTGGTATGAATAACAGACCATCGCTAAGGACAGGTCTGAAAATAGTCTCTGGAGGAGCACGGCCAATCATATCGATCTGCAGGAAGAAGTCTGGGAAGGGTAGTTGCTTTAATAATAAATTCATAAGGTCAACTCGTTTGCGATACAACATGTAGAAGAAAAAAAAATAGGTAATCCGTCAGAAAACACAACAGAAGATTTTTTAAATATTCATTCTAATATTCAGTTCAGGTACACGCTTACGTTAAAGAAATTAGCTAGCGGTATGTCCGAGTCAGAGCTTTCTTACAAAACGCACAGAAAAATCGTACAATTTCACTTAACGGGCGTTAATGGAACCAGACCAGACCGGGGGCTCGAACTGATGATGTAACGGCAGAGCTGAGGGTAACCGAGCAGCAATCTGTTTTTTGGAGAAACCAACGAGATGGAGTGCAATCAAGTCTTGGTTACACTAGACAAGCATCTCTCCTATGAAAGATTTAATATTTAAGGCAATCAAAAATCAATAACTATGGAATAACCCACTCTGGGTTTTTTTTTTTTAAGGAAAACAATCAAGCACAAAGTGAGGTCATGAAGCTGTTACACTTCACACGCCGCCGCTGATTACGTTCCCGTCACGTCCTGAAGTGTTTTACCACAGCAGCTTGAGATTACAATTAGTCTCTGTTGAAGAAAGACATTAATACTTTTCACCCTGGATGAGGCAGGAAACTACAGGCTACGGAGTTCTTTTACACTTTTATGAAACTAAGAAACACAAAAGCAGGAAGTAATAAAACAGCGTGTGATCTTTTCTAACAGTAGATCTTACAGATACAGAGATGCTCAGATTGCTGAAGTCACCGTCATGTCTTGGCTGAATCGCTGCAGGTGCACTGTACATATTTAGACGGGTGTAGCGTCAATCATGACCGATCACTTGCACTCCTGCTTCTGAACACAATTAGCACACGGAGACCAATTACAGGAACCCAATTATAAAAGACAAAAGGCGCCAATTCCCCCAGGCTCAGTGTGGTACTCGGAGGCGGTGCGTCGCTGCTTCAGCACAACAGCCAACCTGAGGGCTCCGTGTGTGTGTGTGTGTGTGTGTGTGTGTGTGTGTGTGTGTGTGTGTGTGGGGGGTAAGAAAAGCACTCAAGCTCCCTAAAGACGCAGATTAAAGACGGATCTAGCCTTTCCCCTCTGCAGAAAGTCTCGTGGGACGCTGCAGTGGAAAGCTGAGAGTAAAGGAGAACGCTGCGCGGTAACTGTGAGAGACGATAATTCTTCATGCTGTGCTAATAAACCTCTGAAACCGGAGACTTGATCGAGGCTGGTGATTACACGTTCACCTTTTACTTTGTTTTCGATATGCTTTACAGCGCTCAGTGACCGTGTGCTTCCTGGAAGATGTTCAGACCAATCAGAGACAACCAGTGGTGAGCCAATTAAAGCAACACGTTGTTTTTTCAAATGGATGGAGTCTTACTCCTAAGGGGTACTTGGAGCTAGTACAGGACTGAAAAGAAATAAAATGGAGGGAAAAAAACCAACCACATTTACCTCATTGGGAACAGCTGAAAAAAGATGCCGGTTTTCATTAAAAAAAAAAAAAAAACACGCTATGTGGACACATCCTTAGGGATAACGTACAGCAAGTCGGTCATTATTGCAGAATAAACGCCAGCAAAGTGATGCATGACCCTGACGAGAAGCGGGGGAGTCCTGAATCACTCTGATGGGGTTTATTTCTCAATAATGACCAGCTGGCTGTAAAATATCCTGCTTATTATAGGACCACTTACTAAATAAATCAATAATGTGATGCAAAATATTGATTTCAAAATGGTTTTATTGATTCAAAATCAATAAATAAATCTTTTTTTTTTTTTTAAATGGAGAAATTGTATCGCTTCCACTAAAGACGTGGTCCGTAGCGACGGCCTGTTATACAGAAATAAATAACCGAGCGTGGAATGGCGTAATCGGCCAATCACAATCGAGTATTAAAATAAGACGCGCCGCGATGAAAGTGTTATGGAATTGAACAGTAAAACAAATGGAGATTTAAAACTTCTGTCAGGTTTCTTATAAGTATCCAGAGAAGGATAAGGAAATTAAACTAAATGACATTTAATAAATTAAAGGGATTAAGAAAAGAAACTAAAGCTTTCACGCCACTAAACAGGCACTGGGCTTTAAAGATCTTAGTCAAAAAAGTAGCGTCAAAAATAATGTATTGAAATGAAAATTTGTGGCCGTTTTCTCTTCCGGGAAATGCTTTAATACCCCAAGCAATGACTTAAACACATGTACAAGTGGGATGAGATTTCGGCAGCACATTTGTGTATAAAAAATGAATAAATAAACTCACATATGGCGCTGAATCCAGGCTTTCCGTGTTCACCACGACAGGAGGAGGATTTGCCTGGAGGAAAGAGCAGCACAGTTAAACATCCGTAAGATGCATGATGTGTTCAGTTTGCAGTGGACGTGCCGACACCCAATAACCAACATCCTAATACATTATTCATGGTGAGACTTGCTCTGCTCATAACGCTACAAACACCAGCTCTAGCACGCACATGAGATTAACACCAGTACATACTGCATGATATTTTCATGGTGCAGGAAATGCAGCATTAGTGGAGAAGGAATGCTTCTAGTTCTCAAAATGGCCTAAATTAGATCCTGTTTTATTCATTTCCTTTGGCACTCAGACATGTGAGATCGAAGCTTGTTTTTTTTCTGGAGCCGCTACATCCTCGTCAGGCGAGCAGTGGGATCAACAGAAAAATGACCAACAGAAAGGAAGGAGAGTGGGTGAGAGAAAGGAGGGGAAAAATAGGAGAAATGGGTGAAAAATAAAAAGACCTGTGACGTTGGTGAAGGGATGACCGCGGCCTCCGCAGGGACAGGCGAGATTGGGATCACGGGGATTATGGGAGTGGAGGGAGGGGTGGCATCTGTCTGCTGAACAACAGCATGGGGAAGAGGTCAGGTCACGCACATGGACATACACACATACACAAAACAAAACAAAAATATACAGGAGGGCAATAGGGATGGGAGAGTGCATTTGTATTTGCATGTATTCGTACATGTGTGGTAAATCCCTGTGTGTGTGTGTGTGTTGGGCTGTGATGCTAACACATTGACGCACACAGTGAAAAAAAATTCGGAGTTTTACTGCGTTGATGCTCATGCATAAGCGTAGAGATAATCCTGAAGAAATCAGCCATACAACAAAGACTGACTGGACACCGTTTAAAAAAACAAAAACAAACAAACAAAAAAAAACAACCCCACATACATACAGTGCAATTTTATTACACCTTGTTTGTGGCCATTTTAGCTCAGGTGATGAGACGGACACCGCTACGGGTGATGCTGATAACCAGACTGAGATAATCATTTCCATTGTGAACCCATCATTCTTTACACTTTGGCCCTGGAGGCATGTTGGAGTGTTTAAAACAATGTTAAGTGGTGGGGTTAAACCAGAACATGTCATCCCAAAGAAAGGCAAAATTTAGTTCTCATCAATGGCATCGATTGGAACTCTACTTTACCGTTCCACGTTATGGCTGTAACTGTGACTTGCCGGGACAAAAATTCAGCAAATTCCTCTGTTCTAAAACATCCACTTAATTAATGAGGTTAATCTGGTGGCTTTGATGTAAAAGATGGCCAAATTTGGCTCGACTTAAAAAACCTAAAGGGCTGGCAAGACATGGCTGCGTGAGGCAGGAGTTGCTCGATGAGCCACCACATGAAACTGTATAGGCTACTGCGAATTCAGCAGCAGGTCGAGCACCTGGGCCAGATGGGATTTCCCCATGTTCCTCAAATGGATTTGCTGGCAACAAACATACAGAAGGAAAAAAAGAAAGCTTGGCTACTGCGTTGAATGCAGATGTAGCCCCTCAGTGCCAATAATCCTGTTTGTCAAGCCACTCAAAATCCGTTTACACTGGGTTTAAAAATGTGTCTTGGCTGATCAGATCACAAGTAAACAGCTCTTAAAAAAAAAAAAAAATGCATGAACCAAGACACATTTAAGACACATTCTCTCAAAGCACTTGCAGAAGTGGTCTGGGACGCATTTGACCACATATCTATGCATACCCTTGTGATCCGCAGTCCCTTTGCTCATCATGCTTCCTACGGAATTAAACAATCTGGTGTCGAGCAAAGGAGAATGGGTTCTGTCTCAGTTCCCATCAAAAACAACCACTTTGATAGTCACACCCCAAATGAGAATGTCATCGAGTGGATTCAACAAACAAAAGCCTAGTACAACCCAAAACAATCTCAAAAAGTCAAATTCTGGAATTTTGCAAGTCTGTGTTGCCCCATAAATATATCCATGAAGGCCAGAGATTTTGCAAGGTTCTGCTGTTCAAATAGTTTTCAAGACCATGGAAGTCCAGAGCTGGTGTTTGAATCTACTGTTATGTCTACTGAATGGAATAAGGAACTATTTGCACAATACCATAAATGGCATACTAACAAAATTTTAAAATCAGACCAAAAATGCCTTTCCTAACACCCACAAGCAGAGACAACAAACAGAAGCACACCAACCAAAGGTGAAACTCCAAAAGTCCTACTAGGAGTCAATCTAGAGCTTGTGGTCCCTCGCATACCTTCTCAAAAGCCACTGAAGTCCAGAGCAGGTGCTCTCTAGTGGAAAAGCTCCGCACTGGGCTGCTCACTTTAGCTGTACTCTTCGTGGGACTCTTCTTCACACTGTCCCGCAGGTTCAGAAACTTGGTCTTGCTCTTGCCAGTGTTGGTGGGCAGCATGGAAGAGCTGTAGCAGACAGAGTGGGCAGGGTTCGGCTGGGGAACAGGCGCTGGTATAGGTTGAGACTGAGCGGGTTGTGGTCTAAAGTTTAATTTAGAATTCTTCACATCTGGAATTCCACCATTGGCTCTACGGGAGGTATAATCCGTGCTGGAGTGATATGTGGTCATTCTCGGAGATTAGCAGCACGAGAGAAAGGTGAAACAGTATTCAGTAATGCTGAAGATGATTTGCCGCTGCATGAAAGAAAAAAAAAAAAAGTTGTCAGGATTCTGAAGAGCCTCGGGGAAACAAATAAGCCGACGAGAATCCAGTCCAGTTTCATGGATCGTTTCAGCTGTGAATAGGTCGTACAGTCATTCCTTAGCATCTAGCACTTTTGTGTCTCTCGTGCTCATCTCCTCGTGTTCGTGCCAATTAGCGAGCTCCAATAGGCACAGCCAAGAGAAGCTGTGGGGCTTTTTCCTGGCATGAATAATCAATGGTGAGCTCGATTTCACATCCACACAGCCAACTCGCACAAACACCCTTGCCTGTACATGTGCATGGGATCACGGAGTGTGGCGCGTGTACAGCTCGTCCTCATGCTCGAGATACTCTTAAAGCCAGGACGGCTCTCTCTAAGCTTGCTTACTCATTCAACAGACAAGAGTGTATAAAAATCTAGGCCTCTCAGCTTTTACGGATTTTGAGAAACACTTTCATTCTGGTATCAGTGCTGATCTGAACACAAAAACCCACAAAACACCACATTCCTGGCAGTGTCAGGGCCTTGATGACAGATGGCTTGTCACAGTGTGTGGATCCAAAGGCTATTTACACCGGGTAAATTATGAACGGAGAGATAAATAATACAGCAACAGCCGAGATAGTGTTGACATGACAGCTCGAGTTATTGGACCGGAGAAGACGCGAGTCCGGATTTGATGAGCTTTGATGAGACAAGGTGAATTTTTAACTTGGTGAATGCTTGAAGGTTGACGCAACAAACTTTGCAGAAAACATCTTAAGGTTGAATAAGAATTAAGATCAGCATTTCCCATTCCGAACAATTCATTATGTGAATATCTGTGAATGTAAAAGTTGGTATGTTCAAGTGGCACCGCCACATTGATGCACATTCCATGCGGCTTAATATGGGAGCGGGAGAATAAAAACCTAAAACTAAATCCGGACTTCATGAGGATTAGGATGACCCCCTTGGCAGTCTGTTTCACGCCAACAAATAATTTAATTCTAGTGCCATCTAGTGGCATACAGCACTGGCACAAAAGTTTCACAAGTGTGAAATTGTGCTTTACTAATGGTGAATCCAAGGATGCTACGATTTACTAATGACTTTTAATTTTTATTTAAAAATAAATTAAAATCAAAGTAGCTTTTGGGGATTTGGAGGAAATGTTTTTAAAGGTGAACTAAAGCATCATGGGACTTGGGATCTATGATTACAATCAGTTAGTGGGTATATTCTGACTTATGGGATTAAAAAGTGTGGTGCTGGCAAATTCTACATAAGAGGGGACCACGCCAGTGCTTACCTCTTAATAATATCCGTAACGTAAGCACAAATAGCAGGGAGGTGGTTATTTAAAAGACACATATTAAGGACACCTGGCCTTACAGGAATCAAACTGAATTGTATGGGGCCTGCAGAAGCTGTGCTGAAAGTGTTACATTTTCAATTTTGCTTTAAACGCCATTCATTAACAATTTGCACCCCTCAGCAGCGGTCAGCCAAGAGGTCAGCAAGTTATGGATAATCTAGAGTCCCAGGATTACCCCAGCAATCATGGATCACGCATTTGAGAATATTAATAGGATTTAGCAGCTCCCAAGGCATTATTACACATAAATCGAATGTTGCACATAGATTAGTGACACGGACACTGAGAGAAGACATTTTACGCTGCCTCTCAAGTCGTTAACCTTTAGCTTTAAGGGCACAGGGATCTTTGTGAGATGATTATGAAAAGGTTACAAGAATATACCGCGCGAGGCCAAGTCGCTGATCGAGTTCTTAGCGGAATATCAGAACAGAATGGCAAGATTGAATTCTTCTGGCATTCAGGAAGTAAATAACATAGCGCACTCGAGATTAAAATTCAGTTCCGTTCAGAAACATTTGAGTATCACCAATGCTTAATTTTGACTGTCAACAAAGTGAAAAAGGACTTGGTATAAAAATTCGGTTAGCCCAAGTGGAACGCATGCACAAAAGAAATTTGTAGAAGCAGACAGAATTCCAGCTGTTCACAATGTTGTTGCACCTTGCACAGACCTTAGTTAAGTACAGACGTACTAGTAGGTAGGAACCTCGAATTTACATTTAGTAAGCCTTTAAGATGAATTACGCCCAATGATTTGACCAAACCAAGAGACAACTCTGATGAATAAAGCAGTATCCTTTCTGAAATGATGCAAGATACTCGCAAGTCGTGCAACTGACATAGTAATATGCAAGACTAAATGTACGATGACATCTTGCATAATATAAGCGAGACACCTGGAAAGAGCCAATAAAATATGAGGATGGAAAACAAATTCACTGCTGATCAATCTCGCTAGCTGAACACTTGATCAGCGAGAACAAACAAGTCTCCAAAGGAATGAGTATCAGAGCAGGGAAGCACTGCACTAACAGCACTCTGGTAAACACTCAGGTAGACCAGAGGCACAAGGGTGTCACAGATTCCCAAAATCAGAACGATCCAAGAGCAAAGGTTGGTGCGGATGCTGGTGCAGGGCCGCAGTTAGTTCACCAACTATCCGATTACACGAATGATTGGTTTCTGAGGTCAGCGATACACACAAATTCAGGGGAAGTTGAAGCTCTTCACAGACAGGAAACAGTTTAGTTTATTAAGTTATACAAGAATCAAATTATGAAACTATGAAACTCTTAAGCAGGAAAAAAAGTAGCAACCGTGCCTCAATGGACAAAACAAGATGTGAGCACTTTACGCATACAGTTTCAGAAAACTGCTTAGTGCGGAGTTTTGCTTTATGCCGGCTGTCAGATTCCTGAAAGTTCATTCAATCAAATGTTCATTCAGCTGTCAGAAACCGATTTTAAGGCTTGGATACTCTCAAACCGGAGGACATCATGTGGAAAGATTATGTGCTAAAAGGCCATGGCGTTTATTTCTCCGACCTTGAAATGACCCAGAATTTGGCTCCATTTTAAAACAGCGTTTGATTTGTGCAATGGATACTGCAACAACTTTGACACTGTCTGGCTACGATACATGTAAAAGTATTCCCCATGTCTTGCTCGAAGTGTTGAGATGGAAATTAATAGGGAAATGTGTCACATGAAATGACTATGCGCTTCGACCCACAGCACACATGCGGATCCTCTGAGGCAACACCATAGCGACTGATGGGGAAGTATAATCTGCATCTCACCAGCTTTAGAGCCAGAGCTAAAGCTGTGAAAAAGACGTGACCAATTCATTGCCACTGGGTTCAAGATTACAAAAGACACTTGCACTACATGTACTTGCACAGAAGATGAACAAGGTCTAAGCAAAATTTTCTCCTCATCACTTTACATGCTCTTGGTTGTCCTTTCACATCATATCATACACTATTAGCATCTTACCTGGTTGACTCTTGCGATGACACAGTTGGTGAAGGCATTGAGGCGAGTGAGGATGTTGAGGATGCGGCGCCAGCGAGATGGATTGGGCTCGGCGGGCTCCTCGCAGGAGCTCCGCATGGACCACTGACGGAGTCTAGGTCCCACCGAGCTGCCATGGGCCGAGCTGGTGCTGCCGCCACGACTCCCCCTAGAGTACAATGTGTTCCCACCAAAGATGTAGTTCATCACCAGGAAATGCGCTCTGATCCAGAATCCAGAACGCTGCACTGACGAACACAAATCTAGCCCAAGGCGGAGGGGGAGTGAGCGCGTTTATGAACAATTTCCTTAATTATGAAAGCAGCTTCCTGTGCTGGGCTGTATCTGGCGGTTTCATCTGTGTCCTCACAACCCCAGGATTCTCCACTAAGCCGCACCCAACGGTCCAGATACGGCAGGAGCAAATTTTTTCCGGCAACAGTCAAGCCAGAAAGGAAATATCTAATCAAGAGTGTCAGTTCTCGTAACAACCGACTGCGTGTCATGAATAGTTGGCGATGGCAAGCTTAGAGAAGGAATCAATCGTGGAACTCGTCAAGAGCTGACAGTCAATCTTTCTCAGTTGCTATAGTAATACCCGTGTGTCCCTCAACGTACATCAATCAAACTGTAAATGTGGAGGCCAACAACTGAATTACAGCAGACGGCTCAGTTCCTCGCTATGCGGGTTCAACACAAGTTCTCCATCTGAAACCGGGACTGAACAGTCAAAAAGCCAAACGACATCCACAACCTAAACTGATTACAGAAGCAAATTAATACAAATCAAAAACCTTAATTTTGCGAGATCCTGAAAGCGCTCTGGATGGTTAACGGCGTCCCACCGAGATTGCTCTTCCACCGAGTTCATTGCTGTACCGTTCGGTCTACAAAACGCGTCTTATCCGCTCCAAGGGGACCTTTTCCAGTAAGAAGCATCCGCAGATGTGCCACAGGTGTCCGATGAGTCGGGTAATTTTGTCACCAGGCTTTGCTTCCTCTCCTGCGGGAGCCAAAGCCATGGCAACAGCTCCCACATCTAAGAGAGCCAGCAGGATTTCCTGCTAAGGCTCCGGTCTCCTGGTCTGCAGCTACGCTTCAGTAAACACGCCCCTCAGCTTCATCAGCTGACATGTTTATTAGTGTACAAGGCAGCAGAAAAAAAACAGCACCACTCAGGCATCAAAGTATAGGCTTGCGTAGGAAGTTACACTTTCTGAACAATCTTGAAAAGCTTTTCCAGGTGTTTTAATATGGCCAAAGCCATAAACCTAGGACCCACGACTGTTACCGAATCATTTTTAACCCTGCGCAATCTTTTTTACTAAGAATTCAGCAGATGGCAATCTAAACAAGTGCTGAGCATCTCCTCGTTTGGTGCAAGGATAAAACCCTGATGACCGACATGGAAGGCCATCAATAATACATTCCCAATTACCCGTGAACACACTGTGTGCATGTCTAATGAGATCCCTGCAAAACCCGTTTAGAGCCTTTCCTTGGAGCTGAGCCGTCGAGTCTGTCACCTTGCTAATTGACAATTAAACCACCGTGCTGCAGCACTGGATAAATCAGGGCCATCAGTGCCAGCAAAAAAAAAAAAGAAAGTAATAGAAGCAGATGGAAGGAACAGCATGACCCTGGGAAAAATAGGGAAAATGAGACCGCAAAGCTGGACACCCCAGTGGACCTGTTAGAATCAACCTGACTATGATGGCTGAGATCTTTTCCCAGCCTCTGCAGATAACTCCTCAGGGCAGCTGTCAAGCCTTTAGCTCGACACAAGGTGCATGGAATTTGTGTGATCTTCAACAGCGTCTAATTTAGTTTGCAATGGATTTCTTCGTTACAAGTCTTTGGCGTGTTGCTCTATAGTCACTTTCTTTAAGGTTACCCACAATGCAGTTGGACTTCCAGTCGATGGTGTGTGAGATGAGAGAGGAGTACGTCATCTCTACCTAAAGAGATTGATGCAGCGGCGCTTTAGTCCCTTAGTCTGTCCAGCTCTCTCAGCTCCTCGATCTGTTCAAACTTTCATGCTAATAAACCCGCCAACGTCATCGCGCTCTTGATCATAGATCTCTAACTAGCTAATCCGCATCATCTGTAATCCGGCGCAAGTGCATAGTGGTGCCACGTTGCATTCTGGAACTTTGAGATCCATGTTTGCAACAACTTCTGTACTGGATTTCCCATTAATATGATGTTGAAGATGGCTGGAAAATGGTGGGTGAGAAACCCCGCTCTTACTCTTTTGTTTTTAGGAGCTAACAGCAAAACCTGTCCGTTCTCACTTATGTTAGATATCGGTTGAACATCACCGAGACACACAACTGCCAAAAAAGTATGTTTCAGGTTGGAGATTTTCTTTAACAGTCGTCCAGACTCATAGATGGTATGGGAGTAATGCCCATCATTAAATAATCTATGAAAAGCCAGTTTTCCTAAACTGCCTATGAACATGAACTGATTTTATTCCCATTATCCCCTCACTGCAGTCCATAAGGAGCCAAAGTATGTTCAATTAATCTGAGAGCTACACAACTCCGAACACTAAGGAAGGAGGAATTTTGCTCCTTAAATCAAGAAAGAAAAAAGGTTTCGGGGAAAATCCGTTTGCACAAAATGAGCTCTCGAGAGCTGCGTTATCTATTGATCAACGACATCATGTTTTACGAGTGATGTTTCCATTAAACGCCTACGTCTCCACAGCAACAGACAGCGGAGGTATCTGCGCAATAGCTACAGCAGATTATTGCGTTTCTGATCATTATTGGGAAACTGCTGCATGCAAAACAATATTTTTTCCCGCATCACTAACATGGGACTCATTTAGCAAACTACCCTTGTGGGTGTGTGTGTGTCTGTCTGTGTGTGTGTGTGTGTGTGTGTGTGTGTGTGTGTGTAAGATCCCGAGCACTGCTGCATGACATGAGCATGCAGGTTGCCAGGCAGCAGGCGGGGAGAGGTATGTGCTTCCACGTTTTTTCGATCAGACCGTCATCACACACGGCTGCTGCAATACAACCCGCAAAAAAGTGCTCATCTCTTGAGTTATTGGTAACGAGATAAAATGATCAGGATTCGGGTTTTATTGTTTTTGCATGCCATGACGTACCACATCGAAATGACGCACCACTCATCCATCAGCGCACAACCAGACTAGAAACAGATGCCAGTCTTCCTGGCGATCAGCTATTTCATCCCCCTGAACCGTGAATTCAAGTGTCAACAATAAACCCAAGCAGTGCAGTGAACAAGTGCGCAAAGTATTAGATGCAACAGATGACTACACAGTGTTCAGCAATCTTAACTAATGAAATGCCTTCACACACACACACACACGCCATCAAACATCAACAGAGAGCATGTGCTTGAATATAACGCTGCATATAACAAACTCACTTTGCTGTGAGTCCGTCGCTCCTGTCACGTCTAACCCAGACTTACCAACAAGTGCAGATGCAGCCTCTTGGTTCTCCTCAGGGTGCCCATGATGCGTCGGCCCATCTTTTTGGCGTACCACACCGAGTTGAGCATCGTGGGCTTGGGTTCGGGCACGCGTGAGTGCAGGGTTCACACTCCGGCTCCGGCGACGCACAGCTCGATAGTCCGGGCTTTTCTTTTCCTACTCAAGCATTTCAAAGACTGTTTTTGCATGATGTGTGCATCAGAGACAAAAACATCTCTCAGGTTATGTGAACCTGTGACGAGTAGAGACAGTGTGTGTGTGTGTGTGAGAGTGCGTGAGAGAGAGGCAGTGGCTGTTTGACGCACACTGCTGCTGCGGCAAGAGAGCGAGCGAGTGAGATTGAAAGTGAGGGAGATAAACAGACACGAAGAGAGCAGGAGAGAGATTTCTTACAACGTCTGGATCCCCGAAACACTGCTTTATTCACCTCCCTCTGTCCTCTCTCATTTCCAAACCACGTCTCTCTCTCTCGCTCTCTCTCTCTCTCTCACGCTGGTCCACTCAGAGCTCGGGGCAGAGCAGCTGGCTGCCTGATTTGCCTCTTCGAAATGCTCCAAATGAGTCAGCAGGAAGCGGGAGAGCAGACCTAGATTGGACACCTGACTCGCCTTGAACGATCGCTCGGAAAAGAACTGCAGATTCAGTCCACTTTGGTGATATTAAGTTCTCTCTAGCCCCCACCGGACGGCGTGTCCGAGAGACACCTTGTGAAGCGTGTCCTATTCGTCTTCACAGCCTGACCTCATCTTTTTCTTTTCTCAAATCCGGGCAGAGGCTGCGGAACCCCGAGTCTCGTCTCTTTGCCTTTGACGCATCATCCTGCTAATGCGCTCTCTAACGTGGGGTCTTATCCATTCTACTCGGCAGCTAGAACGGAGGGGGTAAATAAAATAAATAAATAAATAAATAAATAAATAAAAAGTATCGGGGCTGACGTCATTGACGGGAAAAGGGAGGCAGCGCTGGAAGAAAGCGAGCCAATGACGGTGTTGACACTTGTGGCATTTCTTCTAATCTTAAGAACTCTTTGATGTAACAAACGTTTACTGCCATGTAATTGATATTCCTAGTGCCATAAGGTGTGACTTCTGATCGACAGTTTCTCATCCATCATCAGAATTGTATATTCTGCGAACATTCAACATAAAACACACATATAGCCATGCATGAGAAGCGAATGCTTCTGTGCATCACTGATGCACTTCATATTCAGCAAGAAGCAACAATTGGTGGCCAGAAGCTTCTCAGACAAACATGTGTACACGCTACAGAATATGACCAAACAAACAAACAGCAAAAAAAAAGTCATGCATGTCGGGAACTGCACCATCTAGCATTGACACAAAGCCTGCATCTGCGCCAACACGACTCCTCTCAGCCAAACTACAGTACAACCACGTGACGAGACACGACATCGGACTCGACTGCTGCACACACTGATGGCTGCATCCAGTTCCCGTGGTTCTGGCAGGGTGTTACCTGGTACGGGGTGGAGGGGCTGAGGGGAGGGCTCTCCTCGCTCGCCACCGTGGGCGGCCCGTCGAAGATGCACTCCAGAGACTCGACCTACAGGGGAGGGGGCACGCACGGAACTCAGCTCATCACAGAACACAGCACACCAGAGGGCGTTCAGAAGAGCTCACAGTTCAGACTTGGACAGAAGGAGATCATTAGGGAGGCAGAACGTGCGACAGAGATAATGGAGGATGTTGAGGCTACATATGGCGCCTGAATGAAAGACGTGAGGACTGAATTACAGGAATTCTGGGCATGGGAAAACCTCTCACATGGTGGCGTTTTGTTTTAAAGCATCGTGGACATTTGGACAGCTGGTATCAGATTATAAACCGGTCAATCCAAGAACTTGATGATGTTAAAGTAAGCTTTTGGTTAAAAGCAGATTTTGCGTCTTTTTTTTGAAAGACATTAAAACCAGCTATACGAGCCCAAATCAGCTTCTCTCGCCCTGACCGCTTCACTCCGACTCAAACTGTTCCTCAACTTAACATTAAAGCTGTAGATTTACTAAAATGCTACACAATACACTCAACTAAATAGAATTTTCTCACCTCTGACTAGGAAAAACCCAAAGAAAACGGCCCCTCAACATGGAATTCCTAGTCAAAGAGGTTGTCTGAAGC
Source organism: Parauchenoglanis ngamensis (assembly GCA_030014255.1). Lineage (NCBI taxonomy): Eukaryota > Metazoa > Chordata > Actinopteri > Siluriformes > Auchenoglanididae > Parauchenoglanis > Parauchenoglanis ngamensis. The sequence goes on from JAQMYM010000018.1 coordinate 15,432,921, forward strand.
CTGAGTTTGTCAATGACATCATATAAACATGTGATTTTCCCACATGATACGCGACGCCAGCGGAGATGAACACACGCTATGTGCAGTCTCAGAGGCAAACCGGCCCTCTCGTACACCTCTTCGGGACCCTCGCTAATATTTCCATGATATTTTCCAATTGTCCAGGTCGATTTATAAAAAAAAAGTCATAAAACAAAAGTTATTTAGCAGGATTTTCCGAACAGACAAAAAAAAAAAAAAAATAATAATAATAATAATAAAACCAGTAAAATCCAACTGTTATAATGCCAAACAGAGTTCATCCCCCTTATCAAACCCGGAACACTTACACTATCAAAACATAAGCATGCAAAGAATCGAAAGCTTAACGGTGGAATTCAGAGCACAACGAAGTGTTAAAGTTTTAAAGCCCGGCTCTGCTGTAACGATATGAAGAATCCAAAAGGTGGCGCTAAAGCTCTGTCTCACAACGAGACATCTTTCCTCAAGAAGTGTCTCCCTCACACACACACACACACACACACACACACATTTGTTTTGTGACAAACAATGATGGCAGGTGATTAATCACAACGAGTGATAAGGGCTTGTTTTCTAACGCGCAGCTTTGTGAATATACTCTACATATCACAGGAGCGCCTGAGCCGTTTAATCACCCCGAGCAAAGTTAGGTGGAGGAAAAACAGACATTCAGTCTTGCTAGCCAAACTAAACACTCTGACCACCGTACTAATTCGCTAGGCTAATCTAGGTCTAAATGTATGTTCACACTAGCTACCAACAAGCCACTCACGGCACTTATTAAATGCTCGAAAACGAATTCAAATCATTTCCATTTGTTACGGGACGGGATTAAATTCGATTAGTTTTTTTTTTTTATCTCTGATACCAGATGCACCGTTTTTTCTTCCAGTGTCGGCTCGTTTCGGATCCTGGAGATCAGATCTGTGGCGTCTCTGGTGCGGTGTTTTGATTTAGTCATACTAGCTTCGCTAACGGATTAGCAAATCAAGCTAACAAAGCTAGCTACAGCCACTCACCAGAGATGCCGACGATCTCTGCTACTTCTTTCCGAGCTTTATTTTTCCTTCGTGACGTTTCTGTATACGTTTACTGAAAGATGGTAAAATAAGACTCCTCAGGTTGCGAGTAGAGAAGGGAAGAAGGGTCAGACCGCACGCACCGCAGGATTGGTCTGAGGAATCGTTCGAGCCAATCGTTTTGACACTCGTTAGTGTAGTGTGAACGTAAGGTGAGAAAGCGGGCGAGTTGCAGCTAATAAGATGACTTTCAGTGAGAGGAAGGATGCAGAGATGAAGGCTGTGGACTGATGGAGGAGCGAGGTAAGTAAGTGTGAGGTAAGAGTTCACCAAGTTTACAGCAGTGAGCTGAGAGTTATGAGAGGTGGCAGGCGGGAGTCGTGTGTGTGCTGCTGGTTCTGGACCGAGCGAGAGCAGAGGAGTCATAAATCTGAAAGCAGAGGGGAGCACTGGAGCACGACAACCATGGGAGGAACGCTCGTAAATGTCCTAAATGTCCACCACACACACACCTACCTTCCTCAGACACCTAATCACTCTGCTGTTCAGTTAGCATACTGAAGCGTGACTGCGGTTCACCTCGAGTAAAACGCCTCGGAGATTTCACACAAACATTCAAAGAGGTCTTTCAGAGTCAGTCCCGG
>JAQMYM010000018.1:15449135-15461454 GCA_030014255.1 Parauchenoglanis ngamensis
AGGCGTGGCCTCTATGCAGGTCAGTCCTGGGTAAAGAAGGCGTGGCCTCTATGCAGGTCAGTCCTGGGTAAAGAAGGTGTGGTCTTCCACAAAGCTTATTTTTCTATTAAAATCAAACACCACTGATGACTAATCCCTTGCCTGGAGTTGACCGGTCTCAGTCTGACCTTTCAGACCTGAGGAGTAAATTTCTGCCACCTCGAAGTTCCTTTCAGCGTCTGTTGTTTAGGTCAAGGTCCCATGACACCTGTGTGCGTTTGTGTGACTATCAGAGGGCAGGAGCTCCACTGCCGTTTCCCCAGCGGAGGTGGCAGCTCTTAGCGTATGAGAAAAGCTGTCGATCCCTTCAAGTCCCCAGATACAGAGCCTGTGTAACAGCTTGACAAACAAACAGCAGCATTTAAACATCACCACATCAGGCCCTTCTATGGATCTGGTATTGAAACTAGTTTCATGAGACGGTCTGTATTTAATCCCTGCTCTAAAATGGATCCGAGAGGTAAAAAAAAGTAGCTGTATGTAGTGCATGTAAACCACATGAGAGCTCTGCCCTCTCTGAACCACAGACACACCCTTAGCATCGGCCTACTGAGTCAGCACTAATCTCAGAGGGATTGGTCTGCTTATATACAACCCAAACTCAAACATAATACACACAAGTTCTGTCGAAAACCTGGTAATACAGGGTTCCTTTTCCACAACCTGTACTATATACACAGCAGAAAGCTAGTACCGTAGATCCAAATGCTCTCCGAAAATCCCCCCCAAAAACCAAAATCGTACTGGCTATCATACGGATCGCATGATGTCATCTGCCATCATCATGTTCAGGAGGACTCTTTCTATAATTCAAGACCTGAGGCATGCAAAACTGGCAGAAATCTCTGGACTTGGATACAGCTTGAAGTGAATCAGAATTCACAATTTAAGCACCGGTTCCAGTTATGCGTACTGACGCAGCAAATACGACGGACGACTCCTGCTAAAACATGCGAAGACTTCGCTGTTGGACGCACGAGGAGCCACTGCAGTCTGAATGCTACATTAAAAGAAAATAAGAGTGCAAAGCAAAATTCTTTCTGCATTTCCACAAAAGAGAAATCCTGCAAACAGTCAAAGTACAGCTAAGCCTATTATTAAACTAGCACAGATCAGATTCACCGAGTCACTCATTTTGATAAACAGAGATGATTCGCGGCATGACCTTTGACTCGGCCTACGCGGCTCTGTCTCTCACACAGCGGTGTAAAAGAGCGCTATTTAAAGAGCGTCGCCGCTAACGAGCTTCATCACTTATGCTAGCTTGCTGCCTCAGGCCAGGCTAGGGGAAGTACTTGAAATCCGAGTCTCTTTTGCGCTCAGAGTTGGAATCCACTTGGTCTGAACTGTACTGGCCGATCGTTAGTAAGCCGGAGTAATGAGCTCCATGAGTGAGGTTACATTTCCAAATACGCATCACATGCGCACCAAAGTACAGATGAGTAAAATCAGAGGAAATGTTAACGTCAGCCCTGGAGAGGGCGAGTTTCCTCGCTCTCTGTACAGGACTTTCCCCTCTCCGTTTTAAGCGAGTAATAAAAACCTGTAGCATGCAGAAATGGATAAAGACTCACTACTGGCTGCTGGAGCGCTGCTGGAATCCCAATCATGCTGTGACGCTAGTCGAGTGTGTGCACGCTGAAATTTCTCCCTGTGGCTGTGGTGGTACCATGAAGGGTGCATTATGGTCATTAAGATCCAATTATGTACCATGAATTAATTTTTGTATTGTGAAAGACCGATCAAAACCATCAGAGGAACAAATGATTGTGGCCAGGCATCAAAAATGATTGTGGCCGTGCTCTGGGTGTCGAACAACAACAAACTGAACAAACTGTCTCTCTCCTGTCGATCACAGCGACACCAGCGAATCACGGGCTTCTGTGAGTTCGGGTATGCAGAAGAGGGTGGATAGCTTCGAAGGTTGTCTTCACATATGTCAGAGGAAGCCCATGTTTGTTCCACCTTCCCTGGTCTGTAATAGCTGTAATAGGAGAGCATTAGCAAGATGGTGGGAATTGGAAAGACCTAATTATTTTAGAGTTTGTGCTCAGATCTGTGACTCATGCCTCTTCTCATCTACGAAAAAAATTATGATGTAAAGTCCGGATCGGACAACAAGAAAGCCCAATTTTGAAACAAGTTCGTTGTAGCTGACAAATTTCCAGCATCAGGCCCGAATATGAATGGCAGGAGCTACGAACAGACCTTGTAGACCTTGTGCAACATGATTGCAGTGATGAGGCACCTGGAGCACCCCAGGACACCCCGACGAAAAGTCTAGCATGTCAGAATTTTTTTTATTTTCTTCTCACTATTGACGTGTTCCTAGACGTTCCTTCTGTAGCCATGATTGACGGTTTCTTGACACTCTGTCTCGCAGCCAAGACACAGCAAGAATTTATACCACTCTGATTGGCTAATTGGACACGGTGACAGCAAACTGCACATCTGATCATTGGGAGACTGCAAGTTCGAATCCAGAGGATGCCGAGGGCGCAAAACCGACTGTGGTCTCTGGGTGGGAGGGGCAAACTTTCTTCCCCTGTCAATCAGACAGACACTGGCCAATCGTGGGTTTCTGGAAGAGGAAGAAGGCGGATAGTACGAGCAGCAGCTGGAAAATACACGTGCTTCACGTGTCTCGGTGGAAGCACGTGTTTGCCCCACTGTCCCTGGTCAGTAGCGCTCATGTGATAGGACAGAGTTAGCTAGTGGGTGGGAACTGGAAAGACCACAAATTGAGGAGAAAACAGCATAAACACCACTTGAGTGATTTCCAAACCTCCGGTTGACACTGACTCCAATTCAAACACAGAGCTGAGCAGTTCCGAGTCAATTTTCTTGTAAGAGTGGCTCTTTTGCGCTCCTGGGATTTGAGCTCGCAACCATCAGGTCACCAGTCTGAATGCTGAACACTGACCTCAATGCCGAGGTTTTAACGACAAGAGTCATTATCTCCCTGCTTTAAGTGCAGGAAGTTACTCAAGGTCAAGGGCCTTGTGCTGGAGGTCAAAACACATCTGCCGGGCCATTGAAGCGTGAAAGGACAAATGTGTATCCAGATGTCATCCAAACACACACAGCTGGATAAGTCAGCCAGATAACAGGGTAACACTGTAACTTTAATTCACAATATAAGCGCTAACGATGGGTATTTCTGAATAAATTTATTATAACTTTTGCCGATTTACATTGAACTGATTAAGGACTATAAAGGTGTGCTGTTAAAGAGAAATAATCAACAACAGCGTAACATGATGACGCAGAGTTACTGCTACAACAGAAGTTGGTTATTTTTCTCTAACACCACATTGTGAAGTAGTTTATTCCTTTTATAATATTTTTAAGAATGACATTTCAAACTTTTTTTCTTTTTATCCACTTATAGTTACATTTAATGATGTGGAACATCCACAAAAGAAACTATTTCTTCTTTTAGCACTTATGTTCGCTCACTAGTCTCTTTATTTCTCTTAAAGACCAAAAAAAAAAAAAGCAGAATGCGTCTCAAATCCTATTCACCATGTTGTTGTTTTTTTCTTAAATGAGACACACAAGATTTAACCTGAAAAAAATCCAGGAACGGCGACTGTGTTTCTCCTGTATACATTGTGCCCGAATACCTGCCTTGCTAGCAAGCACGTCCTCATTTCCACCTCAGATGCTTGATCTTAACTGATGGCAGTTTATTTTTAACTCTAAGGAAAAAGTGGCACAAGACAACCGCTGTTCCAAAACACAAACATGAATAACTAGATGGTCTATAACAGATGACACAAAATATAGGAGAAGCTGTTATGTATTTTAAAGATGATGTTATGAAGATGAAATGTATTTAAAATAAAAAAAAAATTTAAAAAAATCAAACAGCCCCACCACACTTTTACAAATAACTGGCAACAAAACTACTTCAAAGTAGTGAAGATAAATAATGAGACGTGACCCTGACTTGAGGAAGAGATTACGAGTACTGTGGCCTCGTCCCAAATTGCATACTCCTGAACAAGACGGCATGCTAAAATAACAAGCCGCAGAGATGCACTACTTAGTAGTATGTGGTTTGGGACGTAGCCGAGGGCTTACCTTAGTGGTAACGATACAAATGCAGTCCATTTTCTTGCACGGGACCGAACAGAAGCTGCGCTCAGGCTCAGCATCTCATTTCACGCCTTTGTTATTCAGAGTGTGTGTGTGTGTGTGTGTGTGTGTGTGTGAGAGAGAGTGTGTGTGAGTGACAGTGAACACACCACCACTCCCATCCAACTGGGGTAAACACGGTTCGGCGTGTTCGTTGAGGAAGCCCATAAAAACTTCACAGTACTGAGGGAGGAGTGAAGGCGAGGGGAGAGAGAGGAAGAGGAGGGAAAAAAAAAAAAAAAAAAAAAAGCATGCTCACGGCTGTGCGAGAGAAACTGCCGGGTTGCCAGATTGAAGTTTTTTCCTTTGCTTCTTCTAGTTAGAGATAAGAGATGGGCCATGACACGGATGATATTTGTGACTAAATTATCAAACATTAATCAAATTAGGAGACTTATCAGTAGTTTCCATTACTGGAAATCATTACCACGTGTCATTATGCTAATGTGACTTAGACAGACGTTGAGGCTAAATCGTCCACCATGATGGTTAATGCGACAGGTTCCCAATATTATGATCGATCGTCCCATGCCTGAACTAAAACCTTTAATTTTTCTTAATGCTACACCAAACAAAGACATTTTATACAATTATGTGCTTCCAGGATGAGCATCGGACCTGCATCTGGCAACACATGACACGGTCTTCGATACAAGTTTAGTTTTGAAAATCAAAACTGGGAAATAAGCCTCCAAGCCCACACACCAACACGTCTCGAACGCGATCCGTCACTCGCTCTACATCTCTCGCACAGACCAGCTGTACAGGTTAATAATGATGGATATCAACGCAACACAGCGCCATCATACGGATAAATCCTAGATTGACAAATCATAATAAACCGAACACACAGCCTGTAAACACCGTCCCTGGCTGCATGCCACTTCACACACCCACACACAGCATCAAAAACGCTGAAGGATGCCGTATGGTCAGCGCCGTTAAAAAGCCTAGGAAGCCCAAATATGGCATGGAAATGTGTTATATTGGACTTGACCAGACCCCACGCACACGCGCACACGCACACGCACGCACACGCACACACGCGCACACACGCGCACGCACACTAGATGAGTAATAAAGTGAACGTCATGCCAAGTACTGAACCTAAAGTACTACATTCATCATCAGCAAATTCATGTTTAAGGAGGTGCTGGTACTGACTGAGAGCAGCTCGACTCTGCAACGTTCCGAACACACTAGGATAAATTTTTGATGTGTGTGTGCATTAGTTCAGAAGAAGAGTCGGACCTTCTTGCACGATCCAGGATGTAACGAGGTCTCTATTCAAAGCAAAGGAAAGCAAAGCATTATAAAATAATGGGTTGAAACACAAACCCATATCCATAAAGAAAAAAAAAAGGTAGTGTGAGATATCTTAATACTCATGGCTAGCAACTATTAGCGCTGGAGTGTAGTCTGGATTTGGTCTCTCTGAGCAACGTGAAAATATATCCCTTCTGTTTCCTTACAATCACGTAGTAGATTGTAAGATGAATTTCTGCAGGACTGCCGTAGTTGTTAGAAACCAAGAAACTTTTTAAAAGGCGACATGCCATACACTTTTCCATTATTTTATATTATTCCTTGAGATGCTTTTGTAAATAGCAAAATAATAATAATAATGTTTTCCACGACAGTTCCCCTTTAAATCCTTACACATCTCTATTACATATAAACAGATTAGAAAGCGGTAATCTTTAACACACACAGACACCTTAAACAAGGAGGACACATGCAGGTCAGGAACAGTGTTTAATGAGCTAGATGAGAACATCAGACAATCATGAAATGAACGCTGAAGAAACATTCTTTTAAAAAAACAAATAAGTAAATAAAAACCTGAATGTTGCCAAAATGCCCCGCTGAGAAAAAGCGGTGAGAGAACGCCGTCCCGCCCCAAGCAGCCGGACGCGGCTCTGACCCGCGAGCCGAGCCCGGATGAATGGAGCGCGAGTGACACATGAGACTCTCTGCGACGGGACAGAGAGAGAAGGAGAGCAGCCCCATCTCCACGGAACAGGACAACAACGAGCGGGAGGAAACGAATGGGCCCAGCATGCGACCATGAGGGACGCCGCGCCGGAGTCAATACTTACTTGGTCCAGCTCTCCGGAGGACGCTTTGGCTTTAGCGAGCACGTGGAGGATTTCGTACAGAAGAGGAGAATCCTGAGATTAGCAGTTTTGTATCAGAAAGAGAAACAGAAAGAGGACATTTAAACTGAAGGAAAGATCACACACACACACACACACACACACACTTAATGTCTAATGCGTAACTTGTACAGCATTTAAACAGACGGCCATGTAAACACAAAGCCACAACGACGTATGAAACATTGATGCACGTTCGGAAGCGAGTCGTTCAGGTCACTCGTTTATCGCTTTTTAGAAAGGGCTCGTAGAGATCGTCTGCTAAACAGCTGAAACTTGAAAGTCTTTTTCCAGGACAAGGAAGGATTTTAGCTGGTGAGTACACGTTGGCAAGAAAAAGCAAAAAAGAGAAAATGGCAGCCGTCTGAAAGAGAGAAACTCTTTTAACTGAATAACGGGTGAAAAAAAATGTCGAGTAGATCTTAAGTCGCTAATTTAACTACATCGATTTTGGAAAAAGTAAGACGTGAAATCGAAATCCCTGCCTGAGGAAAATGTCAAATAACCATCACATGACTTTACATCCATGTTGTTTCCCCTCTAAATTTTGTGTTAACGTAAAATAAACTTCCTAAAATGATTAAACTACGTTCCACTTCTCTGCCTTACACAAGCCGGGTTTCCATTAACGTGCGAGATGAGCGCGAAAGTCAAGGAAACGTGTGAATTTTGCAACAAGCTTTATACGTTCACATGTGATAAAGCGATACTTTGCACAATGGAAATGGAAGCCCATTTTTGCCTTTACGTCACGTGATGTTAAAAGAACATAACTAGTCATAATTCTGAGTTCTTGGCCTCAGCTAACTACAAGGATTTACTCGTAATTGTAGAATCTTCTGGAAAAATTCAAAATAAAACCATAACAAAAAAAAAAAATCATCTGAAGAACCCAAAATGTTTATCCTGTATAATGTTTGTTTATTTATTTATGTTACGAGTCATGGTGAAACCTGGGATTTGCTAATACACTGCATTAGCGATGTTAGACAGTCATACCCCTGAACACTACAGCTGTCCGAACGAAGGTATTTGAAGACTTACCGTGGTTTTCATGTAAAGAAAAACTAAAATGAACTTTTCTACATCACAGATTCCCAGATCCTATACAGCTCGTTACCCTGAGAGAGCGCTGGCCGATGCTCACGCATTACAAACACACATCCATTCCAGATCTTGGCCTGAAGAGTTTATGAGACTGACAAATTCTGGGTATTCATTTGAGTAAGAAGAGTTGAAGGAACTGGAGGTGTGTGTGTGTGTGTGTGTGTGTGTGTGTGTGTGTGTACACTGACGTAGTGTTTTGATGTCATCAGGTTTAAACTGGTGACAGCGCTGTGTTAGCAGCAACAGACTGCAAGTCAAATCTAATCTGAGAACAGCTCTCGCCTGTGGATGGTGAGGGTTAGTCCCTGTGTGTGTGTGTGTGTGTGTGTGTGTTCACAGTTACACTCGATAGACCGACCGAGCTTTACGCTATAACGGTTCTGCGGATGTACTCCGTGTGTTCTGCGTGTATAACTGCCCTTTTGCCACCCTGCCTTGTAGTTGAGGTTAGCACAGCTGTGAAGCCTGACGTCCTTCCTCCTGCTCGATCCAGATGTAGAGGTGCCAACACTGCTGACAAGAAAATCACATAATGGCAGGCAGAGTGGGAAAAGCAAGACATCTGCTCTCTCCAGATGTGCGTCAATCAACAGGAAGGAAATAGTGAAGTTCGGCGTTAAAGCGACGTGATAATAAGCAGGGCGACCAAAAAAAACCACGACTGTCCCGCTTTCTTATTTTCTTCTGGCTCACGAGCCCCAGGTCTGGGAGTTCACGGGTTAAAGTCGGCGCGACGTGGAACTACCTGCTGCCAGACGCAGACGTGATTCTTTCACGCCTCGAGCTGCTGTTGATGCTCAACAGCTAAACCGTAAATGTTGGCACCTCTGCGTGTCTCGTCTGGGCAAGTTTAATTTAAATACTCTTTCACAGGGCCAAACAGTAAACAGTTGAAGTGTGTGTGTGTGTGTGTGTGTGTGTGTGTGTGTGTGTGTGTGTGTGTGTGTGTGTGAAGATGCATGACTGCTCTGTGAAAATGAGTGTGACTTTTTCTGGACCAATGAAAGATCCCAAAAGCCTTGTATTTCACGCACTGCGCTAACAAAGCAGAGGATGAGTAGACAATGTGCACAGGATTAAATGAGGAGCGCGTGCGCACACACACACACACACACACTTCATTCCTACCTCTATGCTGGTGCTGATGCTGGGCATCGTGTCTGAGGTACCGGTCGGACTCTGGAGGCTGGAGAAATCCCACAGGTTCATGGCGGCCGGCGCGGCGCTTCCCTTCATCGGGTCGCTGCATTTCTGATTATCCAATAAGGTCACTTCGTAAAATTCCTGGATATCTGTCGGAAAAGTTGGAGCGGCGAGAACATGAAGTGGTCTGCCTTTTACAATGCATTGAAGTTAGAAATATCACTAAGAAACTATAACCAGTACCAGTTTTACATTCCTAAACTCATGGTACCTGATAATACCTGAGCAATAGCATTTAGCTGCTATTAAATATGCGATCATTAAAATACTACACACGCGTCATGTATTAATTAAACGCAGCTTGTCTGGATGTGAATCAGGGTAACCATTAGCGTACAAAATCCAGACAATATTCATTTATAAAACAATTGAATGAAACAAAAGAGTAGACTGCGAGTTCCTCTCGCTTGTGAATCCGGCGACTCCGAGTGCCGAGAGCCCCTGGTTTTAGAAACTTGGATTAAAACCTTAATCTTAGCTGATAACGTTCTGCCAACTGAAATACCGGATCACGATTAACCTGGACCAGTGACGTGGAAAGATTATATTCATTTGTCTGAACGGTACTTATTTGCATAGCATCATTGACGGTTTGGACTCTTGATCTTTACACGCTCTCACGTGGCAGCCATCAGCCAGGCCGTTTACCCAGAGTGCCATTACCCCACCGTAAAGCTCGTACGCAGTATCACAAGTCTTTAGTTGTTGAGATTTAATGAAAACACGAACCGCTATGAGGCTCAGTTAAAAGCGTATAGAACAATTTAAACGGTTAACGCAAACTGTGTCTTGTGCAAAATGTCGTACTACATCGTGTTACATCGAGTGATTTAGGGAAGTGGTTACTTCTCTAAACGGAGGGGAAGTGACCTCAGCGGACCACAGCGGTTAGCTACGCCGCAGAGATAAACAGAATGACGCAGTGGTGCCGAGAGCGACTGGTGAAACAGGGCTGAAAATATACCCAGGATCACATGAGCGTACAGGGGAGGAGTGCAAACGTTTCTGTAACGCACACAGAGGGGAGGCGGCTCCTGACGATTTCACAGCTACTAATAAAAGGGGGATATTTCTGTCTCAGGAAGGTGTAAGCTTCACAGAAGGAACTCGGACGAATTTCTCAAACCGTGTGATCATTTCTGGGTTTAAACCAAAGCAATATATGACGAGCATATTTAATAAATCAGTTGCACTGCTTTGGTAAATATTTCAACAGGGTAATGGCGTTTACGACGAGTTCACGCTCACGCTTTCAGTGGGAAGCTGGATAACGACAGATGATGGACGATTTAGCTTCGTTGTCAAATTTGCTAGTTAAAGCAGTTTATCTTTTTATTTCACACAGGTGAGAACGAGTGACTCGGGCTCTCGGCGCACCTGACGCGCGTCTCATCATCATTCAGTATGGAACGGAAATGGCCACGAGTCATAGATTTATTCCGTATGCTGTGTTACAGTCAGCCAAAAATTGCATGTAAATTTACATGTTTACAGCTTTAAGTGGAGGGAAAAACATAAGAACCGTAGGCATCTCTTTCATATCCTTGGCCTCAACACAAAAACAACAGATAAGTATTATCAGTATGAGGGCATCGTGGACCTACGGGACGTTGTGATAAATGTCTCGAGGTCTTTCTGCCCTGTGCTACACGGTGACACATCGGACACACTGTTCACAGAGTCTTTACGAGCAACAGGTCACACCCTGGAGCAAAGCTTGTGGTGCGGGTGATTAGTTCAGACAGACTGTGTAACAGGATGAGGATCAGAGAGCCGGCATGATTAGGGACATCCCTTACAGCAGATCCAGATTACGCAGCAAAAGTCACGTCACACGCTCTCGCCAAGCTCTACAAGCTGTACTTAATGCCACATATGCCAAAACAGCTGGATATGGATAGGCTTCCCAGACGTTCTAACGCGCCATGTTTGGCCAGGAAAAGCAATGGGTCGACGCAGGGTGTGAGAAAGGAGCTATATGATTTAAAATTATTATTATTAATTAAAATGTAAAGCTGAAAACGCTCCCCTTTACTCCAAAGGCAGTCAATCAGCAATGTCAAATTTGGTATCTGATGATTGCTTTTTTAATTTTGTACTAGAGGCTAATTTAAAGTCTATCCAAAGTCGAGCCAAAATAATTTCCATCAATAAAATATTCCAATCTGTAAACAGCATTGTGAAGCGCTGTAATAAATGCCCAAATACCATAGGAATTGGTGTGCGCTGTAAATAACAGGCTATACCTTTAAGTGTTTTCACTGAAGTAAAGTAAATCAACTACGAACCTTTTGTAAGACTGAATTCTGAGAAGAAACAATTCGCACTGGTTTCACACAAGATTAGTTTTTTCTAATTGAATAAACCATAAATAAATGTTTAGATTAACCTGCTGAATGAGCAGTTTGAAATTGAGAACTGAAACAAACAAACAAAATGATGGAAACACCTGAATTTCTCAAAAAAAAAAAAAAAAAACAACCAAAAAAAAAAAAAAAAAAAAACCTCAAATATTGCAAAAAATTCAATTTCTCAAAATTGAAACACATTTTTCACATTTAAGTCACATGAGATGCCATGAAGAGCACCTTTCTGGAAAACTCCGCTCTCACGTGTAACCTCACTCAGCGGAAACACGGACCATTCGCAATTGTGTTTTGTCAAAAATGTTTACAATGTCGCTTTTATTTTGGAAAGCCATTTAAAGAATGTTTCCAGAAGTTTAATCAACAAAGACAACAAAAATAAAACGTACCTGCCTGAATAAAGACTGTTTAAAAGATTATTCCTTCATGTCCTGTAAGAGAGTTTAATCAACCCACAAGATTCCTTGATTCTCAGCCTTCCAGTCAAAACAAGCACTTAGCCATCAGTGTGTGCTGCTTCCCAGCTTTTCCAGTGTCTCGCGTTTCCTGGTGTCCCTCTGGAGAGATCTCTGTGGTGAAGCTGGTTATAACACACTGCTGGACTGACGTGAGATTCAATTGACCTCTAACCACAAGATGGTGATTTCACAACATCGGTTGGCTCGTATTGCCTCTTAACCCTTTTTCACAGAGAAACACTGGCAGTTTTTGGGTTAAGAAAAGTTTGTGACCGCAGAAAACCACCATCACCTTCTCACCCACCTTCCTGCATACACGCAGACTCTAATGGTCATGTACTGAATGCCAGGACCTTTTACATGTCAGTTAACACAGGATAAACTTGACCAGTGGTGATTTCCACAGCAAGTTAAAAAAGACAGCGCGATCTTTCCAGACACTTGAACATGCTGTATAGAGAGGATTATTTTTTGACAGGAGTAAAATAGCAGAGATACTCCATGAAATACTCCGTTAATGATTACATTAACCTAATATCAAATTAATCCTGCATAAATAGGGCCCTACAGCTGTTCTGATACAGTACATCATGATCCATTACTTTATAATTCTGTCTTTTATAAACTGCTCAAATATAATTGAAGTGGAAGCATAAAGAATCTTCCATTACTAAGACATACACAGGCAACGCCTCCTTTACTGGGACTAAGACAGGCCACGCCTCCTTCACTGGGACTAACACACACAGGCCATGCCTCCTTCACTGGGACTAACACAGGCCACGCCTCCTTCACTGGGACTAACACACACAGGCCACGCCTCCTTCACTGGGACTAACACACACAGGCC
>JAQMYM010000018.1:15491495-15508086 GCA_030014255.1 Parauchenoglanis ngamensis
AGGGAGGCAGCAAGGTCTTGATGTGCCTCATGACAAGCCTCTCGAAGCACTTCATCACGATGGGTGTGAGTGCGACGAGACGATAGTCATTGAGTCATTGAGGCAGGATACTGAAGACCTCTTTGGTACAAGAACGATGGTGCTGGCTTTAAAGCACTTTGGGAAGACAGCGGTGCTCAGGGAGATGTTGAAGATGTCAGTGAAAACATTAAACAGTATTAATTAATCAGTAAAATTATCATGAAATATGATATTACTAAGTGGAGACCTTTTTTTTGCAAAGTATTTATGTAACAATGGCATTTGAATTTGAATTGAAGTAAGATTTTATTTACACGTCATTAGCAATTTTTTTAGAGTTCTCATAATTTATCTCATATTACTTACAACTGACTTGGGATTATACTGCAGTTTGACTTTGACTTACATTACATCATCCCAACCAAGTCCTATAAGGGGGTTAACGTTAGAGAAATCAATCAACCTGTCCTTTAACATGTTGGACTTTAAACACAAACGCTCTCATGCACAGAATCAGTCCTGCTTAGGAGTTTCCTGCTTTCTATCTCATCTTCCAACCTGTTGATTAGACACTGTTGTTTGATGCAGCCCTTAGTCATGCTAATCGTAAATTGCTTCTGTCTCCCTTTTTTCCCCTCACAATGGAAATCAGCTATTCACCGAGCGTTTTCTTGCTCTATCATTGCACCTCGGCTTCACTGAAAAGAACCTTTGATGTTTGCCAATTGATAAGAGCAGACAAATAAACCGGAGAGGCTGTATTTCACACACTGTTAAATTTCTCCCTCTTCAACCAAGCAATGTAAATCTTATCTTAAAAAAGCATCACTTTATTTGAATAGAAGCTGCATGCTTGCTGTAAGTGTTGTCATTTGTTATCTTATCAGCTGAGGTTTTGAAAGAGGAAGGTATATGTTACTGTCTGCCTTTGTGTAATTGCCATTTTGCTGTAGATACAAGACCTTACATAACCGTTTGTTGGTTAAAACTCAATAAGTACAAATATGTTTTACTTTTCTTGTATCATATATGAAAATATTCTACACCATGTTCCTTTAGAGGACTAAACTGATAAACAACAGCTTAGGGTCCATGCTAGTGACCTGAAGAGCCACTCTAACCCTCAACTTCAGAATTATTGGCACCCTTCAAAAAATAACATGTGATGCTCGGTCCAAGGTAACATTGAATGCATCATGAATTCCACTTTCACCAGGATTTTTAGCCCAAACCTTGGTTACCTCTGCCAGGAGTTTCAAAATAATGATCCCAAACCTATGAGAGAAATGCCTGTGGAACACAAAGTCACTCTTTTGCATATTTGTCTCTAGCCTGGAACCTTGATTAAAACCTGTGGTCTAAATTAAAGCCCAGAGCAAATTATAACATTCTGTATGTGGGAATAGTTCAAGATTCTCTTTGTGTATCACTAACCTTACTGATGTTACAAGAAAAATTTTACAATTTATATATTCATTTTTATTTGTTTAAATTAATAGTAGCAATAATACTGGAGCTGTCTATAAGTCACTTTGACCAAAAGACCTGACCCGTTACATAAAAACTGTACTGCTTCTCCATGCCCATGTTTTCTGATGTGAAATTATGCTATGAGGACTTACTCCAATACCAGGCTCATTTACACAAACAGGAAGTGCCCACTTCACATCACAGATCGATAGCTGATTGGCTCTCCATCAGGCCATCGATTCGGCTCATACAGGAAAGACAACCTCAGTTGACCTCTGGCTCATTAAAATGAATCACATCCAAGAGTCAGTGAGTCAGTTTTTCCACTAGAGCTGGCCGCGAGTTTCTCTGTGAGTAGGTTCATGTTACCCACAGTTGTTGCTCAGTCTATAAATATACCATGTATTACACAGGCCTAGCATTTCTTAATAACCCTTTACTCATTATCATTAAAAGGTGCAGTCTTTAATTTAAAAATATATATATATATTTCAAAGATACCTTTAATAAAGTGATTTGCAATGTGGTCATATAATGTATCGTACTTGCAGATTTTTCCACAACAAACATTACAACAATAGATTTATCTGCATTTATTTACTTTTATCTACATTAGGATTGAGATAGATTGCACATGTAAAAGGAATATATTTGGGTGTTAGATGGTAATAGTTGCTTGTGTGATTTAAAGAGGTGAATGTACAGAATTAAAGCAGTTTAGAGCTACAAGGTGGTTTAAATTCCAAAATTCAAATTTGAGGCTTCTTCCTGTCCAGAAAACAAGCTCAACTCCACCCCTTTTCCCAAAAGCAGACCCACAAAGCATGCTGTGTCGAACTTATCTCGGAAGTGATGATGTGCAGGTCAGGGTTGAGGAGACATTCTGGACTTCCGACTTGTGTCAGTGTTTTCCTCGAGTTCCTCTAGTTTTAGTCGAACGCAGCAATATTGTTAACAAGATGGTGGAATCGGTTCGAGCAAAGAAACGGCTTGTTATTGCAATTGCAATTCCCTTCCCAGGCAGAAGATGGCTATCAAAAACTTATGAACCGTACCTTTAAGACTCAATATCAATTGTAGATATAATTCTTTGAATGTAGAAAATGTACTTTTTTAATATCATTGAAAGCCCAAATTTAGCTGTTCTCTCATTAATCAGTGATAAACACAAAGTCACATTCAAACAGTTCATATACACTTTGCATCATGTTTTTGCATTGCTTTCATCCTTTCTATTTTCTGTGTGTCTGTGAATTCCAGACCTCAGCATTACACTCACAGCTATAAATTAGCAGAAGCCTGACCCCTGTGGTCTTAAGCAGAAGGAAAGCAGATGCTGGTTCATCGGAGACCCTTTAGCTATTCGCTTTTTCTATCAGGAAGGTCAGCTGGACCATATGTGTTCAGACGATACACTCTGGTGAACGTACTGAGCATTCAGTCTCTTTTCACCTCATATGTTTAATTTCCACACACACACAAAATGTGAACCACAAAATTCATGGCTCCTTAATAAAAATATGACCATATGGCAGGGTTTGTGGAAATAAATAAAGAGACCACATCATTGAATTATTGATCTTTAAAAGCATAATTGTAGAGCTGACAAGCCAGTGTGTTTACACTTTATTTACAGTGTGCAGCGGTTATTAATTATGAGCACCATGACTCACTTTATTGATTTGATTCATTCTATCTGTGATTCATTTGATTCACCAGAGTGGCAGGTAATTATTTATCTTTAGATAGAAATAGCCTTGCAGAAAATGGTTTAACTTCTTAAGATTGTGCTCAATTTAGTGTGTAAATGAAAATATGTGAAAAAGGTATGTGACTCAATTCACTTATATGAGTCATTCAAAAATAGCAAATAAGCCACAAATGACTCAGCACTACCATAAGCTGACCTAATTGTACCTCTTGTTTATCACTGTTTGGCGTGACTCAACTATATAAACAGTCATTAGGAAATGAAGGCCAGGTGTGTTGACATAATGATTAGATATGATTGTACTGTTCTCTGTGGCAGTGTGAAACAGCGCCTTCACTTTCACACAAGCTTGTTGACGCAGAACTACATGAATCTGGGCCCAAACACTAGATTTTTTTCACCCCCAAGCCCTGGGTCATGTATGAATACGGGCTTGCCGTTCTTACAATACTTAATCGGTAAAGTATTTGTATTGTTCTTCTTAACTGCATCAGTCATTAGCCTTACATTTCCTCAGTATGTTTATTGGGGTGAAAGAAATAAAGAAAAAACATCTGCTGGCCACATGTTGACTACTTTCACATGAGTTAAACGTCGTAAAGTACAAGTTTCACTGGGGAAAAGCTCATAAAACTGCTAAATGATCAGATCTGCAATCAAACTGGACAGGATTTGTTTTTTCTGATTTACAGCAGGTGTCAGCAGAATTACTGTACTGTAAGGTGTAAGCCAGTTTTTCAGCTTAGTATAATTTGTATGTGGTGAATTTTCCACCTAGAATATGATGATGCAAAGCTAAATTGTGGATGCTATGAGCAGCACTGCATTGCCTGAGAAAGAGGCGGGGCTAATTTCTGGGCTGTAAAACTTTAATGAAGAATCCTAAATTGAAGAAGCTAGCCAAATCCATTCACGACTGTATGGTGAATCGTTTTTTTTAAGGTATCAATGAAATGATATAATTATTTTAGGTCTAGAAACAGTTTCAAAAACTACAAACTTAAGCTTTAATAAAGCATCTGTCTGTAAAAGTAAAACATCTGTTGAGGAACTGAAGAGGATCTGGAATTTCATTCAGTCTTCTAGCTGAACGAGCTGAACATCCACATAATGTCATGAGCTGATCTGGAAACATACTCGTAACTGTCAAAGAAATAAATAAAGAAATAAAAAGTGTGTGCACAATGTTCCCTTCACCCCAAATGTACTCTATCAGTGGAGACATGTTTAGTGTTCTCATGTTTGCGCCGTTAGTTTTGCTTTGGTAGGCTAACTAATGGAAGCTTATACGTATCTGTCAGTGAAACTTAAAGTCAGCAACAGACAATTTATTTAATACAAAACTGATATAATACTTATTCTGCTATATTAAGTGTTTATATTATTGTTAGTTCAAATCTATCCCATTATATAATTTATCTAATACACAATGCATGTAATGTTTATTCTGCTACATTATGTTTCTTTATTAATTCATCTCTCTGGATCAAATGATGACTTGTGTAATGATTTAGACATGATATTAAAGCTGCGACAATAAGGTTTCTTTACAGAATAACAACATTAGCCTTTACAATGCATTCTATATTTTGCATACAACTACATTAGTATGAGTGTGTAAATTAAAATCTTTGTCTGAACTATTCCTTTAAACGTGTGGAAAGCTTGTGATTCTGGATCAGTGATATAGTGTGGCGTCTGTTTGGAGCAGCTGTAACAGGGAGGCATAACAACATGAGGGAGGAAAAACCAAACACACAAGGCAGCCTAGTAAGCTGATTAAGAGGCACGCCCAGAATAGAAGCAGAGTCTCTCTCTCTCACACACACACACACACACACACACACACACACACACACATACCTGCACACACCCACACAACAATATTACAGAGCAAACGAGATACCATGTTACGACTATATGCCTCAATCAACATGCATTCAATATTCTGTGTTTAATTCCTAATTGCTCCAATATGATATATGCAATTTTATTACATATTTACAGAAACCTAGTCATGTCCCTTGTACTGTTATATGCTATAAAATTTAGTGATGGGAATTATTTGCAAATGAATCATTCTTTTTTAATGACTCCTATAAGTGAATCTCATGAATTGACTCACTGCCATGAACAAATCCAAAATGTAACTGAGTCATCTAGACAATGAAATGAGCACAAACATAACTTCAAGTCTTAGGCAAAACAATGATCTTAGCAAACTATAAATGTGGAGTAATATAGAGATTGTAAGTTGGTTACACATTTCAGACTGATGAATCAAATTAATAAAAACCTGGACAGTTCAAATAAAGAATTGGCTTATAAGTGATAAAATGTAAAGTTATTTATCGAAGACAAATCCAAGACAAGACAAATCAATAATCAAATGAAAGAAAATGTAATAAATCATTTGATGAATCAATTGATGTAAATAATTATTTAATTTGCTGTTTGCATTGTGATCGTTTTATTATTTTCTTTATCACAAAAGAATAATGTTTTTATGTTTCATTAAAGATGACTCTACCTTGCCTTACTTTAGCTTTAAAAAAATTTATTTGCGTAATTCAATATTTTTACATTGTTTATTAAATTCATTGATTCAGTTTATTTAATCATTTACTTCATTATTGGTGGTGCAGGGGCTAGCGTTTCCCCCTCACAGCTCCATGGTTCCATCCTGTACTCGGGTTACTGTCTGTGCAGAGTTCCAAATGTTCTCCCTGTGTCCACACGGGTTTCCTCTGGGTTCTCTGGTTTCCTCCCACCGCAGGCAGGTGGAATGGCTAAGATAAATGACCCCTATGTGTGAACGAATGTATGAACGTGTGTGCATGGTGCCCTGTCACGGGCTGGCGTCCAATCTGGGGTGAGTTCTGGCACCTTGCATCCAGTGTTCCCAGGATTGGCTCCGGATCCACCATGGCCCTGACCAGAATAAAGCTCTTACTGAGGAAGAATGAATGAATTAATGATTTGCACAAATTAGGGACCCCTTGAAGCCTGTGCAGCATTAACTGAACCCTATGTACTTGTGCCCTCTGGTGGTCACATTAAGATACAACAATTTAATCCAATGTCAGTGAGTGGGCTTTTCAGAATTTTTTTAGATATTATTTGATTTAGAAGTTGTCATGAAATTACACCTAATCTAACTTTACATTTCTTTATGACTATATTAGTACCATATACTGTATCTATGTTTCAGAAACATTCATTCAGTAAGACTCACTTGCTCTTTCTCATGTTATTAGTTGTTTATAATTAAAATATCAGCTCTGATCGAGGTTGTGGAAGGTTGGTCAATTTTACCAGCAAAAAAAAAAAAATTCCAGAAATACATGACATATTAGAAGTACTTGAGGTCTAAACCATAACACAGCTTTCCAAACTGCTGAGAGTGTCATTTCATTGCGGCCATAGAAACTACTACCAACAGCAATGCAAACAAATATGTCATTAATCATTAATGTTTTATCCGCTGCTGTTGGAAAATAGCATGAGGTGTGAAATTCCGAGGGTATGAAGGTATGCAGTTGAGCTGTATTTCTTTTCATGTAGTTTGTGGTATGAGTGGGTCACTTATGGTGGTGCATGTTTAAACAATTGGTCTGGGAAACAGTCCACCAACCAACAGTAACAGAACTGACTGGTGAAGGACTGTATGGTGATTAACACACAGTGTGCAGGGGGGGAAAACAAAGATAAACTTACGTCTCTGACTAAACACCAACAAGGTGACCAACAGGGTAGCTGTGTGTAATGAGTAAAGAATAAAACACTTGGAGGATGTTGTTGAGAAAATAATCAATAAGAGGAGTGTTAAGATTTTTCCAATAATAGTTTTATTTCTCTTATAATTACGTATTTTTAATGTATTAAAGTATGACAGGCCCTTTGAATAAGCCGTTGCTATAGTTACGATAACTTCCTAGAACCTAGCACTTATATAAACATGTGATTTGGTGCCTCACTACTGTCCAAGGTGCTGTTGTAGAATTAAGCAACGCCTTCCGTCCAATCAGATTTGAGAATTCGACAGCACTGTGGTATAAAGTGCAGTAAGTGTTTGCACAGTACACTTGTACCTGATCAAACACACGCTCACATATCAGTGTTACCTGGATTTGTACATACGTACACAAGTCCTAAACAGTGAGTTTTAGACAATATACAAAGTCAGCCGAACAAAAATGTATACACAAAATATTTTAATGCTAAATTTATTCAGACATTACGGGATTAATGTTTGGCCTCATTGTGGTGGTCATTAGCTTCCAGACATTTATGTGTAGAAGTGTTTCTGAAGTGTGTATACATTTTGTTGGCTGACTCTGTTTGTACAGTATTTATTTGTGTGAGCATGAAAGAGAGAAACAGAAAGAGAATGAAGAGAGAGAATGTCTGGTGAGCTGTACTGGCTATTTTCTAAAAATGTATTGATGGTAGACTCTCTGTTGTCACACCATGTACCCTAATCCTGAAGGTCTGGCAAGGTTAGCCATCGTTATTAAACCTCATTTGATGAGGCAAGGAACTGCAGCTCATGCATTCAAGGGCAATTAACACGCTCCCTGGCCATTTGCTCTCAGTGGCCGTATCCAATACAAGACGTCCCTCGAGGAGCAGCGTTGGTAGGCGAGGCTGCGTCTGCTAAACTGTTTGAGTGCTAACAAAAGGCGGATTGGTGTGTATGCGTGTGTGCGGACAACAAAGCCTGGAGAAAGAGCCTTAATAGTGGGGGTGCTTTGTAATTCTGCCCCAGAGCCCCGCCATCCCCATCCCGAGCCCTTCAGCTCCATTGGCCACAGCTGCCTGTGTCTTTGTATTCAAGAGGCAAAATGGCCACCTGCATTTCAGTGGGATGGCAAAACAAAGCAACTCAGTGTGAGGAGAATGTAAAGTTTCACCAACAGTAGTTTGAAGTGGCTCATGAGTATCTCATGAAAGAAGCAGATTGGTGCGAGTTCATGATCTAAGAAATACAGAACAAAATCACATTTTAGGTTTCAAACTTTTTTCTCTTACGCTAATTATTTAATGAGTGTATTTAATGACTTCTCAGTAAAACTGTTGCACAGCGTGAACATACTGACCCTCAAAAAACAAGCTAACTTTACATTTCTTCATGACAGGATGTGTGCTGATCATCTGTAATACAATAATATCATGATAATCAGATTCCTGATAATGTTATCAAGGAAAAGCTCACTCCCACTCCTGCTTTTAATTTGCAAGGTGGCTCTTAAAGAAAGGCAGCATTACTGGGCTGCTTTTTAATAAAAGCTGTCTCATAACACAATTATCTCCTTCTTTCAGATGTAATGCTATTTGTACCATGCATCTCTTTTTTTATTTCATTAGACTGAATACAATTTGCACAAGTTTTGCAAGTATAAGGTCCAGCTTTTCAAAAACAATTAAAGTAATCAAACATATATTTGCATTGCTTCGACTGTTTTAGACATATTTCCATTTTAATGTTTTTTTCAAGACGTAATAACGACTCAATTCAGACAATCAGAAAGGCAACAGCCAACCATATCTGCTGTCCATGATTAAAGAATCCTTACAGAAATTAACTATGGAGTTTTTAGACATGAAACTATACAACAACGGCTTGCAAGGTCTCTAGTGAAATAACTGAAATCGATTAAACTTGTATACGGCATGTATGGAGAAAGACTTGGTTAAAGTATTAATGTGTGATTATGACAGCTACAGCATGTTTTATATTTCACACTGTGAGCTTTTGGTATTAATTTCACAAAATTGGAAAAAAGGACCATAATGAACAAGATAAATACTTGATTTTTTGAGGAAAAAGCATAACCTTTCCTGCTTTTATGTCAGTCATATAGCAACCCATGGCAGTGTCAGAGGAGCGACATAACAGTGTAACAGTCTAGCATCCTATTAAAACCATATTAATGTCATGAGTACAAAATCCGCTCCTACCATACAAAACCATTACACAACTGTACACAGTGTCATAATTAACTCTGGCTTAATCAGTGTTAGGACAATGCACCCTATTAAAACCTTAGCAGGGTCATAATTTAGAATTGATTAAAATATAGTAGAATCATACTGTGTTTAAGTGACTCACAATAAACTGGGTTATTGTTAGTGTAGGCAGCTTAATTACCTCTAAATTATTTATTTTATTTTATTAATTACCAAATTCACAAAAACCATACTAGCAAGACAAATCGTTATGCATTTTGTATGTATGAAGTTTAAGGAGCACATTTACATTATTATATTACATTATGTAAATAAGTTGAAAAAGAAGGCATGACGATTCTATTCTATTGCTGTGGCTCAATATTCTATTTCATTCTATTCAGTTATGTCACTTTGACTTACGTTCTGTTGTACTTTATCCAATTCTATTCGATTTTTATTAGGTCATTGTGGCTTAAATGTTATTTTCTATTCAATTCTTTTAGGCCACTGTATCTTAAGGATTCCCATTCAATTTTATCACACCATGTCGACAAATCTTAAACATCCTATTCTTGTCATGCCATTGCATTATAAATAACCTGCCGTTCCCGTTTTGGCCACTAGGCGGCAGAAAAGACTAAAACGAATTACCATCTGCGCCGCAGCGCGAACCTTCATATCCCATAATTCATTGCTGCGGCAGATTCGACGTGCAGAGCGAAAAAGCAAAATGGCGGAAGAGTCGCTGATGTATACCGAAACATATACACCTTAATAATGAAAAATGTACAAATATATAAAACCACAATTTAAAAATGCGTGTCTGTATGTAACTTATTTGTGTGTACATGTAACAGTGACCCTTTACATGTTGTCGCAAAGTCAACATTAAGCGAGGGTGCTAAGTAGCAAGCTATCGCTAGCTCAATGCTAGCTAATGTAGTCTACCTGCAGAATTAATCCGCAGTGTTTAGCATCAACATGGCGATGTTTTAACTCCTTCCTGTTTCAAACGTTCAGGGTTTTTATTCTCATAGGTTGGAAATGTGAAACAGTGAGGAAAACAATTTGTTTCTGGACTTTTATTTATAAAATTTGCAATCATAAATGTCCAGGATGATATGAGCAAAAATATCATATCATGATATCTTAGGATATTTTTTTGCAATGCATGATATTTATGTTTGCTTACAGTGAGCCAGTAAAACACCAGTCCGACACTGATGAACATTAAAATGACTGTGTGATTTTTATGTAATATTTTTAGTGAACGTCATTCTTTTTACACAGAATAGGGTGTGGGGAAAAAATGAGCAAAACGACTGATCAGCTACTTGCTCCACTTAATGCCGGGATCAGATGACACAAATTCAGCCTGATTTTGACACAATTTTGTAGTGGCTGAAAAATTTCCGAACAACGTCAGAAATGACGGATAGGCCTTGTGGTGTGATATAATCAAAGAACAGCAATGTGGCATCTGGGACTCCCCACAACACCCCAACAAAATGTCTAGCATGTCAGGATGGTTTGTATCTTCTCGCCTAGTTTGACAACTCCTACAACATGTTCCTTGATGTTCCTTCTGTAGCCATGATTGACAATTCCTTGACCCTCCTCCCTGATGACACGCAAGGACGTGATCATGATTGGTCAGGGTCAAATTTGTAGTGTTGCCAGTGTATCAACCAAGACATGGCAAGAATTTATCACTCTGTGATTGCCTAATCTGACATGGTGACCATCATGATGGCCAAAAATATTGTGTAGTCTGATCCTGGCATCACAGTGGAGTTAGAAATGCTCTGACAATGCATGCTGTATCTCTGTACAAGACTATTGTAATGTGTCATGGTGTCAATAATATCCCCACATATCACACCCTGAATGAACCATAATGTACCTGATTTTACACTTTAGTTCTGTTTAGAAAGCATTGTAATGAATCTTCCTCTCTTTTTAATCATCATTCTGACAGCCGCACTTAGTAAAATTCCTTATTATCACCTTTGAGTAATTCTTTTATTCGGTCCATTAGCATGTTTGTTTACATTTCAACATTTCCATGAATATTTTTGTAGCTGTCCCATGAGTTTCACATAAACCTAGGGTTAGGCTGTCAAACATTTTGTTTATTTTTGGATGAACATCTTCACAGCGCACACATTAAAAAATTCCGTTGCTGCCAAAACTTTGTTCACAGTGACACTAAATCAGCCGCAGGGCAGCACTTCAAATTAAGCAGTATAAGATCGATGAACTCAACTCAAGAACAAAGACTAAAGAATTCTTTTTACGAAGTGCAA
The DNA here is from genome assembly GCA_030014255.1 of Parauchenoglanis ngamensis. Taxonomy (NCBI): domain Eukaryota; kingdom Metazoa; phylum Chordata; class Actinopteri; order Siluriformes; family Auchenoglanididae; genus Parauchenoglanis; species Parauchenoglanis ngamensis. Next base: position 15,502,956 of record JAQMYM010000018.1, read on the forward strand.
TTTTTGTCTGTACAGGAGATTTTGTCTATTGGAAATATTCATGATACACAAGATGTATCACAAAAGAGGTTGCATGCAGAAGAGTAGAACCATGTTAAATGAACAACTTTTGTTAAATGAACCAAAAATATTTAAAGTAAAAGGAGCTGAAATGAACATCCAGTCAGCTGTTTCATAACTTTGCTCTAAGGAAATATACTTCAGTGAATTTACACAAGGTAGGCTAGTTCTATCTAGCTAACGTTATATTAGCCTAATAATACAGCTACTACAAAAAGCAGTTTTTCCTACAAAAACAATTTTCACTGTAAATATCACTGTAGACGAAATAACATTATTGTAGTCAAAAAATGAGCGTTCCTTTCGAGTTACGACCAACTATTAAGACCAACATTAAGACCAACATTATAAAACTATTAAGACCAACATTATAAAATGGATTATATACAATATATAATAGGTAATATGAAAATATAAAATGTATTTTCTGAATATTTTCCACATTTGAGAGCCCTTATTATCCAACTATAAATGAATGACTCACTCAAATGACTGTGAGTTCATCTCAGTTTGTACAACAAAATTAACACTTAAGTTCTGAACCTTTGTACACTAAGTTTTCAGTTCTTGCATTTTGCATTCTAGCAGATTTTTGTGCTTTTTAAACATAAAATTTCAAATTGCATGCCAGAAGCTTGTGTGTGTGTGTGTGTGCGTGTTTATATGTGTGTGTATATGTGTGTGGTCTTAGGGCTTAGGACTGTGGTAAATAAAAAGAGTAGGCAGATGACAGCCGACGTGATGACAGACACAGAGAAATGACACAGAATGCAGTTGTGTGGCTGTGAGATTCGCAGTGCTTGTGTAGAACCCTGCAGAGTGTTATAGGCCTAATTAGTATGCTGCTTATGCTGCTTTGGAGTTTTTATGGGCCTACTGTCATACCCAAATCACAAAAATGACTCCAACCAGCCATACAGTATATGGTGTATCATATCACTCAACCAGCTCCACACATGCAAACACAATGTACTAGTCAGCACAGCTCTTAATTCTTTAAGCCTGACACACACACCTCTGTAGACATGACATCAGTGTCCCAGGTCAGACAATCAATACACATGCGCACACACACAAACACACACACTCCACAGAGCATGTTTTAGTGTAGACAGCTTTTCTGAGTGCATCCAATACACAGCAGGAACACACACACTTCACTAAGGCAGTTGTATGTGCTGAAAGCCAGCTTTCAGCAGCCTCAGACTGCCAATCAAAACAGGGAAATGAGCTTTAAAGTTAAGCATCTGGCACTTAAAAGAAAGTGATTCAGTTATTCTGGTTCTAATTCATTGGTTGTTGCTGTATTTTCATTATTCTCATGAGAAGTTAGGAGTCGTGTGCCGCACTGATGTCACAGGGGGACATTGTATTTGCTAGAGTAACGTACAATGGTGTTTAATGGAATTAAAAACTTCAACGATCTCATTTACATTCAGTTATGTATTAACAGTCATATTAAAATGACACTTGAAGCTTTGGTACTTCTGTTTGAGCAGAGTGTACAGAGCTGGAGAGATTAAAGCACCGCTGCATCACTCTCTTTAGGTAGGGATGATGCAACAGCGAAATGCCACAGCAACACTATGAGCAGGTATAAAACCATCAATGAAAGACATTCCAACTAAAGTCAGCTTAAAATTTCATTATAAGGAAATCTTCAAGATGACATTATTTATAAAGATTGATCTTACAAATGTTCACACTTTACCTTTTGATACAGGGATCACTGCATGTTGGTCAATTTCAGATGCTGAGAAATTGATCAACTGTTAATGAGGTTGAATGGTATGATAAGCAGAGTGACATATGGACACCACTAGAAGGTCAGACACTGCACAAGATGCTTTCTTGTTGCTATTTCTTGCATAAAACAAAACTGAAACCCAATGCAGCACTATCATCCTAACAGCTTCTTCAATTATATATATATATATATATAAGAAACTGCTCATCATGCTTTCTTCCATCTCACTAATTTTTCATGACCGGCCATCCTAGTGCTTAAAACTGCTAAGGGACTGTTGGTATGGTAGAACCTGCCATGAAAAATATTTTTAGTACTTTCATTATTTTATTGAGCACTTATTTTTAGCAAATTCAAATGTTTTTTGAAAACAAAACTCCTTCCAAACATGTCCTAATTCCATGTCTTTTTTTTTTCACCTTTTCCAGTACAGGTCATGATCCATAGTTCTTATTCCTAGATTGCTTATATATCCACATTTTAACCAAGTGGTGAGCAATAAAATACATGCTTGAATCGAGTATTAGTAATTTAAGGGCACACAAGATGAAATGATCAAACTAAACCTGGTACATGAAGATCTTACCCAGTGGCCTAAAGCAACACTGACAGTCCTGTGAATGCAACTCAATCAACCTGGTAGCAGAGCGAGGCACCAAAGGAAACAGAGAAATCAAGTACAACTCACAAAATAAAAGTCAGGTTTATTGTTGAACAAACTTCACACACACAGACAGGCCAAGGTAAAACAAATGCAAACGAAAAACAATAAGAAAACTAACTCCTTTTCTTTGGCCTAGCCCTCCCATACAAACAAAACAACAACAAAAAAAAAACCCCAAACAAAACAAAACTAGTTTATGGTACAACTAAAGTTCATACATAAAATCTGACTGGAATGCTCAGAGTTAAATGGCTAATTTTATAAATGTTTCTGTTTCCAAAGTTTGCGAGACATGGTCAAACAAGTAAAATTTCATAAAGAAGCACCGTTTTGGTCACAGGAGATCACGATCAAGTGACTGATCCCTTAACAATATGTACAAAAATATAAAATGTAAATAAAAATACAAACAAATCCTCATCTTGTGAACTTTGTCGTCGTGTTGGGGATCTGGGTGGTGGATTTTTCCCTCTAGAAAATTTTGCATTGGGGGTTAGTGGGTGAGACGTGGGAACTTGGGGGGGAAAAAAATGACCATGTTTGATGTTTGAGTCCTTTATGCCACTGGCTCCAACAAACGTGCTGAAGATGAGCTCTACACCGGATCAGTAGCATCCAACATTCCTTTTAATCATCATCGTCCGTCTTCTGTTTCTTCGGGTCGACCTCCTCCTAGAAGGAGCAAGAGTCATGGGTTAGAAAAGCAGAAGAGTGTACAGAAGGCTGAGGAAATAAACTCCTAACAACTGTCTGAGGCTCAGCTACCCATCCTCACCTCATCGTCCTCGTCATCCTCATCAGCCCCTCGTTTCGTTCCTCCTCCCAGATCGTCCTCCTCATCCTCCTCCTCCTCTTCATCACCTGTGATAGGAATTAGTCAGATTTTCACCCAGGTTTCAAATAAGAGCAGATCTACAAGATCTTTGGGAAGGCAAAATGGTACGAGCTGGTAAAATGACTTAGGAAATGGCACCAACACCCACCCTCTCCGTCTTCCTCCTCGTCTTCTTCATCTACTTCATCCTCCTCTTCCTCATCGATCTCAGGCTCCCCGTTCTCCTCATTTTCCTGTTAAAACATTTCCGTTATGGTAAGACCATCCTCCTCATCGGTCAATCCATAAACAAATGAATCGTTTAGCATGTGGTACCTTTCCATTAGTGGCCTCCTTTCCATTTTCCTTCTCCTCAAGGAGCTTCTTCTCCTTCAAGTCCTGCAAAACGATTAAACATAGCCATTAACACGACGCCTTGTTAGAGGAGAGTGCGCTGGCTATTTAAAACCATCATTACGTCCAATGGACATGAGCCAAGATGGTGAGTGGTGACAACAGCGCCCTCTATGTGGTCGTGCGTAAAAGTGCAGCCAAGATCAGGACCAGCTCAACACCATTGGCTGAGGCAGAGCCTTTCCAGCTGTCAGTCATTTCGCGTAAGGACCCGCCTACTTAAGAGTTAGATGATTTGTAATACGACACCTCGGTGTTATTGAGATACCATGGGTATTGTAGTTCGGGCAATTTCGTGAACGCCATATGCTCCGAGGAGGACACACCCGTGGAGCAGATCGCAGAAAAAAAAAGGGACGGTCGTTAAGATTCAGGCGAGTCAGGGGTGGGAAAACAAGCTGACTTGGAAGACTTTGAAAGGACAAAGAAGGCCTGGCGCATGGCTCTCTCCCGCTTCCTTTCTCGTTCAACATCTCCGAGCCCATAATACAAAAATGCACACTGCACCCTCGCGCGCTAACCAGTGCGCCACCAAACTGGAGCGCGCGGCCATTATCGCGCATACACACTCCCGCACTACACAGTGTAGGATAAATAGTGCACATAGCGATAGGCTGCGTACTATCTAGTACAGTATGCGGTTTGGTGCGCAGCCAGCAGAGCTCAATCCACTCACTCCCCCTCCTTCCTTCCCTCGCGCCTGCTTGCTTTCACGCTATACCGGATTTAGGTCGAGAGGAACAAACTGGAGGCGGTCAGTCACTTTATCCGGCTTTTCACCCAAACGTGCTCATCTAGGAGACCGCACATGATTCACTTTATGTGATAGTAAACTCCTGAAGCCTTAAAGCCAGGACGAAAATAGCATTTTCGTACGTTACATAATTTAATCAATGCAACGTTTTGCTGTTTATCAAACAACACGCGCGACCACCAATTTACCGCAACGCTATATTTATTAGCAGCAGCACTGTTAAGTAGGCTATTTGACACCGGGTGTAATTCTGATTCTACTTTCGATGTCGGCTAATAGTAATAATACGCATTATTAATAGAGTACATGCAACAAACCGAATCAGTACATCACAAAGCACCGGGGTTTATCTAGTCTTGTTACGAAGTGTAAAAAAAAACAACCCACTGTACACCTAAATATAGCCTGGATACAAACTAACAGCACTTCCGAAACGTAAACTCGGAAGTAACAAGAAGCGCCGTTTTGGATCTGATAACATGAGCACGAGAGAAGAGAAAGAGGGAAAAAATCAGGTAAACAAATAAAGCAATCCAGATCTTATTAATACAGACAGACAGGTGTGATGCAGGCTATAAAAATGACCATAAACCGCGGGTGTTAAGCATGAAAGAAAAAGAAAGAAAGCTCGAGCACCGAGACATCACAAACTCCAACTGAAAAAAAAAAATACTTATA
>JAQMYM010000018.1:15509787-15524884 GCA_030014255.1 Parauchenoglanis ngamensis
GGGGGGTTTTCGGAGGCGTGCTAACAGCCTAAAAAATAAAATATTTCACCAAGTGCGATACACCGCCATGATGTGACGCGCAAAGCCGCCGACTGATCCGGTTTGGTAGGCTTAATAAGTTGAATCAGGTGTGTTAGAGCGGGAAAAAAGGCAGGGGAAAGGAAACTCAGGACCAGGATTTTTTTTTTTTAGAAAAACAGCAAGACGGATGAAGTGGATTTTAGGGAAAGGATGTTTTAGTGTCTGGTGTAATCTGTGTTAATTCCCCTCCCTTTTCCGTGATCTTGTTTTGACAAAGGAGGTCGACTAAAGAAAAGAGCTAAAAAGTTTCTTCCGAAGGCGTCTTCTCATCTTTTTATCATCTTTTTCTTTTCACCAATACGGAAATTCCAACCAAATTGTTACATCATAAGGTTATATCAAGGTGACAAAAAACCCACGCGACTGTCCTGATGTCCTGACTGTGTGATGTCGGGGTCAGTAAACACGATTAAGCTTTATAACAAGCTGTGTGTAGGATATTCATTTTAAAACCTTTAAAGAACCTTTTCCCCCTTTACTAGATTTAGTTACAGATCATTAGAACAAAGCAGAAGGCGTCAGGCGGCGAACATAACAAGCAGAAGGAGGAGGAGGAAGGTGGGGGGTTTTCGGGGACTAATTCATCATAACCTACATTTAAATTTCTGCTTTGATGACGACGCCGTTTGCAGCGAGACGACGCTGATTGGCCAGTTCGACGCCCTGGACGCACGCGTCACGCACTGCGCCAAAGCGATTGGTCATTCTGAGTGTCATTTAAAAACGAGGCTCGCGCGCAGTGAGAGGGAAATCCCGGAAGAGGATTAAGCAGAGGAACTGAACTCGGATGCGGAATTGAATTAAGTTGTGTTAAACATATCACAGATATAATTAAGGTTTTAGCAAGGTGCACAAAATGGCATTAGGCTCCACTTAAATGATTTCCTGCTTGTATTTGTGGCTTCATACTTTCAGAAATAAAGGTAACGAACTGTCATTTTCCTTAACATGTGCATCTTTTTTGGTACCTTTAGTATGTATCTTTTATATTTTTTGTACACTGAACCTTTAAGGGTAAATCAGTAGTCCAGGTCTGATTCGTTCGTCTTCAGTAAGCGCTTTATCCTGGTCAGGGTCACGGTGGATCGGGAGCTTATCCCGGGAACACTGAGTGCCAGGTGGGAATACACCCTGGATAGGCACCAGTCACACACTCACAAGCCACCATGCACATACTCACTCACATGGGTCAATTAAGAGTTCTCAGTGCACCAAATAACATGTTTTTTGGACAGTTGGAGAAAACTAGAGAACCTTGAGGAAACCCACATGAACGTGGGGAGAACATACAGAACTCCATGCAGGCAGAAAGCCGGGCTCAGGCTTGAACCCTGGACCTGTCATCTTCTATTTATGGACCTTAAAATTTTTTTTAAGGCATTGTATAGCCTAGTCATGTTTCCAGGTGAAATATGCATATTAAGGGTACAGAAGGTGTACCTTATTGGTTTCACATCATCAAGGAAAAGTGCAGTTTGGCACCTTTATTTTTGAGCGTGCAGAACCCACTTTGAGAATCTTGATAAATTGATCAACATGAGAGATTTCCATTTTGATTTGTCCACATGATGATGCATTACTGTTTATACACTGCGAAAATGAAGAGAAAGTTTTTGCTTTTGTTTTGTATTGATTTTAATTAATTTTCACATTAGCATAAAATAATTACAATTTAACCAGATCCATAGTTACAATAGGACTATTAAAAGCAGGATAAGGGAAAATAAGATCTATAATAAAACACTTCCCAGGTTCAACATACATTTTCTGAAGAAAGGGTAATCATTAACCCTTAAAGGAATGTCAAAGTTGCTTGAAGCACTCAAGTATATGTATACATTTTTTAATGTTCTTTATAATGCAGTTGCAGGGAAAAAAAATCTATGACAGGGTTACAAACAGTTTGTCCATGACAGCTTTATGTGAGGACAATTTCACCTCAGTGATAATAGCTATGCAGTGCTGCGTTCTGTACGGGTGGTGCATTGTGCGTTAATTAGTTTTGCCTTTAATGAAGTTGTGTGGGACCAATAAATAATCCCTAGAAAAGCAATTAGCAAATCCAAATCAAATGTTCAAACACCTTTACGATGGAAAGAATTAAATGTTGTTGTTTATAAGAAGGAAAAAAATAAATGCACACACAATTTATGATTGCTTCTATGCATTGTGCATTAGATGTCTTGTTAAAGCATTATTAAACCTGTGCAACAGACTTAAATACTTGTGTTCATTGCTCACAAACATACACACACTGCATTTCTGTTGATTACTGTGCACCAGCTGTCCAGGCTTTCTTTAATTTGTCTATCAAATTAATAAGGTTAGTCATTGTGTGTACTGAAAACCACAATCTTTAGTGTGTTAACTGCATGGTCATCTTATTGAGATAATAGAGTATTGATTTGCCAATTTAAAGCAGACATGGCACTTGATGATTTGGTAATGACTGTTATTCAACATTCCTTTTCTTTTTTTTTTCAAAATAGATTGCTTCATCAAAATCCTGTCCTTTCTCCCATGTATGTGCATATGTTATGCTTTGTAGGTGCAATCAAGAAATAGAACAAAACAGTAAATGTGCTAATGCATATGTTTACCAGTAGTGTGATGTTTGTTCTGAATTTTATAAAATAGGACAAACAGTAAGATATCAGTGTCAGGGAGGTACTCAATATAGAATATTTAATGTATTTGTATTAATACTCGATAAGTTTGTATATGTTTTTTGAAACATAGAAATTAATATTTGAATTTGTATAGTGCTTTAAAACAATGGATATTGCCAAAAAGCAGCTTTACAGAAATATATAAATTCAGGATATAAATTGTAAACATGTTAATTTATAAATGCATCCCTAATGAGCAAGCCAGAGGTGATAATGGCAAGGAAAAACTCCATGAAACAACATGAAGAAGAAACCTTGAGGGGAACCAGACTCAACAGGGAACCTGTCCTCATCTGGGTGACATCGGATAGCATGATTACATATATCTCGCTTCCATAACTGTACACCATAGAGTCAAAAAATGTAATTGTGTAGCAAGGAAATTTACTATAGTCTTAACATTAAGTGTATTATTTTGTTATTAGCTGTTCACTGATGGACACTTTTTGTTTGTGACAAAACTGTTTGTGCTAATTGCAGTCATGGCAAGTTATCATGGCAACTGTAGGCCTAAGCAATCATGGCAATTTGTGGAAAATAATAATAATAGTAATACTACTACTACTACTACTACTACTACTACTACTAATAATAGTAATAATACAGTGCTGGCTGAAAAGTTTTCTTTTCTTTCTTGAAAAAGGAAAAATCTTTAGGAAGTTTTATTTTTTACATAAAAAAAACTTTTTAATATAATTCGTGAGTTATTTTTAAGAAACCTGAAAACAAAAATTTTACAAAACATATATTTCCATTATACAGATGATGATCAAGTCATGCTGATGAGGACACGGACACACACACACACACACACACACACTTGTTAAAAGAGAATCAAACACAAAGAAATTTTATACACATTGCTTATATTGTTAGTTTATTATACATTAACTACACTATATATATATATATATATATAGGCATATATTGTGCTGATATTAAATCCAAAGGCATGTCTCTAGTTTTGTTGGGATAATAGACTGTTACTTGTGGTGTTGTGGTGTAGTAATGATGGTGTTAGCTGGTGTAGTAATGAATGACCTTTTAATCTTTAACTCTACTGTTCAGTTTTTAAAAATCTTCTGTTTGCATTGTCTGTTTCACTTTAAAGCTGCAGAGAGACAGAGAGAGAGAGAGAGATTTAGGTTGAAAAAGTGTTAAGAGGTCACGACAAGGCCAGAATTATTTAAGGAATGTGAGTCACAAAAGTCTATTCCATAGCTATGTTTTATTTATTTTTTTAAACAACTCCTTCTTAGTTTCATCTCATCACTATAATATATGACACTTTTGTTACAGAAGTGTGCCATGTGGAGAACTTTACACCCTTACCATAAGGCCCAATGAGCGCTGCTCCACATTTTCCCCAGCACCCTCTGATCTGGCCGGAGGGAAGAGTGTGAGTCGCTGTACATAGTAGATACACACAGAAACACTTCCTCATAGTAGCCAGAGAGGGTTTGTGCATGTGAGGACCTGCCAGAGGAGGAGAGATGGAGACGTGGAGGCCAATGTGCACTGCTTTTTATGCAAAACTCTACTCACAGCCTGGAGGGTTTTGGAAGGCTTCAGGATCAAATAGCAGCTTCTGTAAACCACCAGATTCTGAGTAATCATATATTAAATTACATGTTATACAAAACACCAAAAAACCCGACAGATTTTTAAAAATAATAATTGTGTAAATTTGTTACCATAACCATGATTATTCATATTTATTAGCCACACAAGAATACTTGAATTATACAATATGCTCATATTACATATGTTTTTGCGAACCTTGGAGATATATTTTATGGAAATTTACTTTTTTCTGTCATTCATTAGCCTGCTGTGACTTGTCAAATGTTACAGCTTATCATAAATGATACATTTTAGATGGTTAAAGGCTGCTGAGTAGTGCAGCAGAAAAAGGCAGAATCCCAACATGGCCACAAACCGAAGCGGGAAAATTGTCCATTGTCTCTGAGTGGGAGGGATGGCGTTAAGGGGCATACACACAGGAAGTGATTCGCTCCTAGCCTATCACTTTGGTCACTATTGGACATTCCAGGCTCTGATTGCCTAGATGTCCCTCTTGTATATTTATTGGTCAGTCATTGGTGTCCTTCGCTCCCATTGGTAGTTGCCTCAATTGCATCACCTCAAAGTTGAAATAATTTTAACTCGGTATACGCCCAGTTCGTCACCAGTGGTTATTTCGCCTGTTATTGCTACATGTTGCCTGATTTCATTGACATTCCATGCTCTCTGGTCACCATACTGCTGTTAGTCTCTTCCTGTGTGTACACTCCTTTACTCTTTCACCTGTCAATCAGAGCACCACTAGCCAATCGTAGCAATCTGTTAGCGAATGTATAAGAAAGAGGGTAGATAGTGCTTTCCTCTGAGTGTGTTACCCTGCCCTGTGATGCAGAAGTTTGAGCAGAAGTTTGAAAAGATGCATTTGGCATAGATGAAGCACGTGTTAGCCTTCCTCATAGGAGCATTTATTTTTTATAATATGTTTTTATCGTACCACCTCCAGAAATTCCATAATTAAGATGTTTTAATTAAGACTGTTATTTTTAGGATGTAAAAATCACTACCATGTAGAAGTTTCCATGGAATTCAATGCACCGTTGCTGAAAATGTGTTCTTTTAATACTGTCACATGTAAAATGTAACATTTATTAAATAGATTTTTGTAATGCCTCCTCCAGGGTAGTCCAGTCTTATTTGCAAAAGGTCAGCATGACTGCAGGTTTTATATCAGCCAGGTAAGAGCCATGCCTACGATCTGATTGAAGAGCAGATGAAGTGATTAAACATGTAGGTACAGGTCTGGCTCCTAATTGGCTGGAGTGAAACCACCAGCCACACTGGCACTTTAAGGATTAGACTGGACACCTATAGCTTCCTTACTTCTGCTTGTTTGTGTTTGGTGGAAAAAGTGGATGGGGAGAGAGCCCAGACACTGAAGATATAACAGTGAAGGAGTTGATCAGGTCAAGTCCTCCTCAACCCTCCGAACTTGTGATATAATTTCTCTGTGGAAGAAAAATGTCTGATTCTGATTCCCGACTAATGAAGATATGGTGCCATCTCAGGTGTCCAGTATAGGTTAATCCACTGATGGAGATATGCACATGTATAGACTATATGAATGTTATGTCAGAGATGTCTGCAAGAATATTAATTATTCATCATCATCATCATCATCATCCTCATCATCATGAGACCTGCTAGCATTGCCTGCTGGGAAAAGAACGAAAATAATTACATTTACATAATAATTACATTGTTTCCCCCCCCTTTCCTTTAACCCCTACAGTATCAGCCTGTAGAGAATATAGATGGTGTTCCCTCTAGTGGAATGTGCACACTACAGCAAATACCTCCTAATCATTACTAACCAGTGCTGGATGAAGAACAGAAAACTATAAAACTACAAAATGTTTCAAAATAAGTGGTTAATTATAAAAGAATGAAAGACGAGACTGTACAAATTAATTATAAACATACAATAGTTTGTAGAAATCATATGAAAATTAATGTGTTCAAATGGAAAATCTGATTTTGGGACTTTCCTATGGTTTATGATATGTATTATCCTCAGTCAAAACAATATTAATGAACATTTTGTTTTATATTGACTTGATTTATATATTTGAATAAGACTCTAAATAAGCATTTTTATATGCTTGTGTGTCTATTTAAAATAGAGAAGCCTCTTATTTTATTTGGCTGATTTATGTGCTGTTATTGGAAAATAATCAACAACATGGTGATGTGATGCAACAGAAAGTGGATGATTTTCCAATAACTAAGTATGCGAAGTGTTTTATTCCACTTATATCACTGCAATTTGACAAACATGACATTTTTTAAATGATTTAAACAACATTATATTTTTACATAACCATTTGTAGATACTTTTAATGTGGTGGAATGTCAGAATGTCAAATTAATTCCTGTCTATACTTATGTTGTGGCAGCGATAAACAGTCGTTCCTCACCAGCCACTCTAGCTCTCTCGCTTGAAGTAGAGCCGAAATAGAGCTTGTCATGTTACAAAAAAAAAACAAAACACAGAAAGCACACACTTCTATGCTCTGAAGACTTTCCTGTGTCTGAAAACTTGAAATTACAGCTTTACCTCTGACCGTTACAAAGTACTGACAATGGAGACTCCTTCCATAAATGTTAAATAAGCATCTCCTTGCAGAAAATATCACCATATCCAACATTAGACACATCTGCAATACCCTGTCCCTGTACAATTTGTTACTGTAGAAAGAGATAAGTATTAGAACAAACATTTTAATATAAACCTGTAATTTGTAGCTGCACTATTGCCAGAACTGCTGTGATAGAAAATTAATCAACACTTTCTGACCAATCAGAATTGAGAGTTCAACAACGCTATGGTATAAAAAGTCATTAATCTACCTCTAAATGTTTTCTAATATTAGAGTATTTGAACTCCCTGGACAAATATTTCAGCTAATTAGTGCAATGATATTTGTGGTTTACTGTAATAGAATGTTGGTCACATGCTCCCTGGTGTATATTTAATAAAGGGAAAGTCCCAGGGAAAATAAAGATGCATTGTTATGTGTTGTAGAGCACGTTGTGTGAAGCTCATCTGGAAGCAGTCCGTAGGATGCACGGAGTAATCCACGCTCGGCCTTTGCAATGCTGATGACAGATGACATATACATAATTTAGCTGTGTTAGGAATTGCTATCCCTGTATAAACTCATCTCTATCTGTGTGTAGGATTTGTGTGATGATATAACCACAGGCTCAGGCTGTATCTGTGGTCTGTTTTACGTGAAACATATAGTTCAGAGGAATGCTTACAGCCAGGTATGAATTACTACAAATGGCATCCACTGGACTGAACATGAGGATTTGGAAGAAGAAATTCTAATTGAGCACACAGCACAACCCAAGTGTTCCTGTCATTCCTGCCGAGAGTATGAAGTCATAAATTAGGCATGATGCTCTTGGTGAAATGAGAAAGGGAGTAAGAGATGGAGGGACAAAGAAATGTTGATACTTTATAGTAAGTGGGCATGGTTTTACTATAATGTATACATATATTATTTAGTTTTAAAAATATATTCATAAATTAAAACATAATTTTAATAGCATCCAGAAGCTCTCATTTACTGTGTGTTGATGTTGGAAAAAAATAAAAATGTGTAGATAAGGGTCTTCTGGCTCACTTTCTGAAAGGAAACCCCCCTGTTATCATATTCTAGATAGACTCTTTAAGGGTAGACAAACTAAAGAAACCCTTGAAGGATGCTAGAAGGAGCGTTTACTTTCCTAGTACACACGTTTGCTTATTTTTAGAAACGAATGAAATGGAACAAGACTATTTAGAATAAGATTATTTTAATATTTTATGATTGGAATGAATAAAATATCTCGTAGGCAAAATAATCTTATATTCGTTTTTATGAACATTATCTAAGTATTCAAATATCATGCTAATTATTTGAATATGAATAAAACAAGTTCATTAAAATAATAACTTTAATTATGTTGGGTTGTGATTCTTTGGGTATATGTAATATAACCTCAACCACCACAGATGACTGAAACTTTAGATCTTCTCAAATCAGTTCCAGATTTTTTTTCTTCAGAATCTAAGATATGCTCTGTGCAAGCCCAGACAATATTACACATATTAATTCATATGATAAGCAACTGTTTTGTGCACATCTATCTATACACTTCAGCATGACTGATGCAGAAAGAATATATTAGATGAATGAAGCTCCATGGAGAGAAATTCCAGGTTTACAGTTTTAATAAGAAAAAGCTGATGACATACAATAAAGGGAACTCTTCGCATATTTCACACTTGTTGGAAGTGATACAGTTCCGATTTAAGGCTTTGCACAAAACCTTTTGTCAGTAAGATATGATTTTATCATTTACACTCCAAACACATTTCCCTTAGTGTCAGATATTACAAATCTGCATTCCATAAAATGGAATATTGAACATAATACATTCTATAAGCAGCCTATTTTCCAAGACACCAAAATACTTCAATTCAGACACAGTCTTAAAGCCTGTGATGTCTTCTACTGTAGATTTTAAGGTATATTCATGTTATTTCCTTTTTAATTTAGACATTAGTTAATAAATATTATATCATTTACTAAAGTATTTGTGTTCACTGTTTAGTTCAGCTTGTGCTGATCACAATATCATTATAAAGTAAAATTGTTTTGACCTGAGTACATAAAAATATAATTTCCTTTAAGGTTAGATTTACAAATGGTTCATATAATCATTGTATAAGTATGGTTTCCATGGTTTTTGTCATTTATGTACGTAGTAACTGTTGTGCTGTGATGGCTTTAGTAGATTAACACATTATACCTCATGCCTTCATCATGGCATCAGCCATAACATTAAAATCATCCATCCATCCAACCATCCATTATCTATACTGCTTTATCCATCTGGGTCACGGGGACATTAAATCCACCTGCCTAATATTGTGCATCAACTCCACAAGACCTATGAAGGTGTGCTTTGGTATCTGGTACCAAGTCGTTAGCAACAAATCCTTTAAGTTCCTAAGTTGCTAGGTGGGAGCCCCATAGATCGAACTTGTTGGTCAAGCACAGCCCACAGATGCTTCATCTGACTGAGATCTGTGGAATTTGGAGACCAATTCAACACCGTGAACTCTTTGTTGTGTTTCTCATACCATTCCTGAACAATTTTTGCATGTGGCAGGTCGCATTATCTTGCTGAAAAAGACAACTGCCATAAGGGAATACTGTTGCCATGAAGAGGTGTACTAGGTATGCAGCAGGTCTCCCATTACTCCATGGTCCAGTTCTGATGCTCACATGCCCATTGTAAAGCTTTCGTGGTGGACAGGGGTCAGCATGTGCACTCTGACCGGTCTGCAGCTACGCAGCCCCATACACAGCAAGCTGTGATGCACTGTCTGTTCTAACACATTTCTATCATAGCCAACATTCATTTTTCAGCAATTTTTGCTGCAGTAGCCGTGCAGACAGGCTAGCCTTTGCGCATCAGTAAGCCTTGGGCCTCCATGACCCTATCCCTGGTTCACCAGCATCACAATTTGGTCCTTGTCAAAGTCACTCAGATCCTTTCACTTGCCAATTTTTTCCTGCTTCCAACACATCAGCTTCGAGAACTGACTGTTCCCTTGCTGCCTGATATATCCCACCCCTTGATAGGTGCTACTGTAATGAGATAATCAATGTTATTCACTTCACTGTCAGTGGTTTTAATGTAATGGCTGAACAGTGCATGTAATTTAATGCTGCATTTACTTCCTCTTATGCCTAGATGGCGCTCAGGTGCATTATGGGTATGATTGGAGGGATTTGTAGTGGAATGGAGCAGCATATGATGGTGATCAGGGTAATCAGAGACAATGTGACATGTACACATTGACTGTATATTTTATATCAGTTTTTAGTTATAAGCTGCGCTAGAGTATCTGGTGTGTTTCATTAATAAAAATGACTAAGAAATACCTATTTTCATATAAAGAAGCATTTTGACTGACAGTCAACAAACCTGTTATATTTATGTTTACTCACAGCCAACTGTACAACAAAAAAAAGTGTACAACAGGTATCAAATGTGGGCAGAACATCTGTAGCTGGGACAAGATTTTGTGTTTGAAAATTACATTAATGACACATTTTTAAAATGTATTTTTGGCAAAGTGCTTTTATCCAAAGAGACTGAATTTAGAATTGAACTCACAACCTTCCAATTACTAGAACCTTGATCTTTAAGGTTCCATGTGCTATCATCACAGACAATATTATATACATGTGTTAATTCTATACACTTATACAGCAGTTTGTCTTCCCATACATTTTTAATTAACTAAGTAAATTAATCTCTGTCAAAGAGCACATGTGTGTATATGACATTACACAAAGCTCATAAGAAAAAATTAAACCAGATTATATTTGATTTGCATGCACAGAGAGAGAATGTGCCCTAAGGTAATATAATGCAATAATGACAGTGCAGGGTATTACAACAGAAAGTTCAGATTGGGAGAACTTTATACCCTTATAACTTATAGGATTATAGTAAATATGAACATTAAGTCATTATTACATGTGGGAAGTTTATTGTTACTGATCTTTAGTATGCCATCACAGAGGAGAAAATGACAATTTCAGTAGTTAGTAGTGAGAAAGATTTTTATTTTTAATACAATTTTCTAACACAGATAAGACCTACAAATGTTACATGCAGCTTGTTTGCTAATTGGGAGCACGTCACCACATTGGTTAGTATCATTGTTAATGTGTGATCTTCATATCCCAATATTTATAGATTTAGACAAAAATTCTAACAGATTTAGTTAAAATATTCATTCACTGGCTAACCCGTCAGTTGTGTGTCTAACTAACTGACTAACATTAGCTGTGCACAACTGGGAAAAATGGATGCTGAGCACATAGATAGTGACAGATAATATAGGCAAGTGAAAGTGAAAACATGACAAAACTGAAATGAGCATCTATATTTCCTCCGGATGTTTGGGGAAATTTCTAAAAACTAAGCTGAAACTGCAAAATGAACCACCATGGGTGTTAGACTGAGAAACATGAATCAATGCAGCTACTGTACTGAAACAGTTGCAAACTTGCTGTTAACAAGAATATCTTGTTTAAAAGGACAACGGGAAGGGGTCTGTGGTAGCTCAGTGGTTAAGATGTTGGACTAGTGATCGGAAGGTCGTGAGTTCAAATCCCAGCACCACCAAGCTGCCACTGCTGGGCCCTTGAGCAAGGCCCTTAACCTTCACTGCTCACTTGTATAAAAATAAGACACATGTAAGTCACTCTGGATAAGGGCGTCTGCCAAAATGACATAAATGTAAATGTTTCTTATAAACATTGACTAGAGATTATAAAACATTGCCTGTGTGGTTGAGTCTTGTTTTAGAGAATATTCTAGCAATAAATTTACAGTATGTTCCATTTCTAGCCATGACAAGGCTACTTCATCAATAAAATAAATAATGTGTTTCCTTACAGATTTTGACAATCTGTCCTGAGTTCTTGCTTTTTAAAATAAAACCATGTCCCTGACTGCAGAGATTCAGACCCCTGTGGAGACTTCCTGTCGCTCCTATTTGATCTAGCCTTATTCCTCAACCCCCAATCTACCTGCCTCAGCCTTAATGCACTAATCCTATTCCCTCCTTTTTTTTCTTACTCTTCTGCTCCACCTCCCCTTTACTGGCTGACCACCCAAGACTTTTAATTACAGCCTGAAGAAGCTTTCAAATTAACATTTCCCAACACAATTTAACACTAACACATCCAAAATCATGCTTAATTATAATACCAAACACACAAACACAACTAGACCACAATTATGAATATCAACACAATGCAATGCTAATACACAAAGCCATATTATGTCAATTTACCCTATTTGGTAAATAGTGTTAGGGTTAGCCCTAACCCACAATAATATGCATAATGTGATATACTGTATATATCGATTACCATCACATGCCTTCGAGATCAACAATATATGCTACAACATATGCAAGTTTCTGAATACTTTTCTTTTTTTTTTGCCCCAAATAAATGTTGTCATTTCAGGGGCTAATTTTGTCTCTCACTCTGACCAGGAGAGCTGTAAATTTCTCGCAGTGCATAATTTCATTGTCAAGCTATTAAGAACAAGATCACTACTGTAAGCTCTATGTATTGGTTCATTAACTGTGATATAAAGCATGGACAGTCAGTGACTAGTAGAGACGCACTCTGGAGACAAGCGCTGCCTTTGTTCCATGTGCGTCAGATTAAATGTACCATTGTGGCTGGACATGTAGCCTCTACTTGATCAACAAACCATGGCTTATTAGCACACCGGCCTCTGAGTAAGGAAACTGCAGATTGTTTCTTCTGAAGCTAATATAGAGGTGCACTCTGACCATCATCAGGAGGTTGTATATCATTGACTGACTTGAAGAATGTGCAGATATATATGATTATATGTATGATGGTTGTATATCAGATCAATTTTCATTTGCTTTTATCCAGTATCTACTAAATCTGAGCTTTGGAAGTCATGGGATTTGAAATGACAACCTTCTGCTCACTATAACAGAACTTTACCACTGAGCTAACAGGGGAAATAATAGTCATAGCTGCATGCCCTAAACTAACGTGCACACACATAAACCCAGACGGTCAGGTCACAACACAAGGCCAGGTGTCTTTCTTATGTACCGCATGACCGGAGTCTCTCCTATCCGATTAAATATTAATTATATCTTTACTTAGTAAGGAGCATGTTGCAGGTCTCTCCAAAACAACACTCTTTAACATAATACTGTTAATTGTGTCCCACACATAGCTGTTAATTATAAATTTATATTTCAGGTGTTGTTTCTAACTAGTTGTGAAAGGTCATGTGCAAAAAGTGTGAAGGAAAACACCAGTGAAACAGAAAGTGAAAGGTTTTATTGAATTAATCATGAGTAGGACTTAACACATGCCAGATATACAGACTGTTAGAAAGACAGAGAAAGGGGAAAAAAAACAAAAACAAAGCAACATGTGCATTGTTATTTCTTATCTCATTTGCTCTAGTGGAATTTCACCAGGTCAGTGTGAGCAATCAGAGCTGTTGGAAAGAATTCAAAAGACCATTTGGACTTTCACCTTAATAGTTCATTTAAGTCTACAGTTAAAAATCCAGAAGCTGTCTTATCTTAATATTTGAGATCACGTTGGAGAAAAGTGTCTCAGTATAAGTAAATCCATAATCTATCGATTGATCAGAGCATATTATCTCCAAGTTATCATTCATACCACAATCAAAACCTCTACATTTGGCAAAATAAACGAAAAAGTTAGGCAACAACTTAAAAGATAACTCGCCATGCCTTCAACAGCATATATACAACTTGGCATATATACAACATATGGCTGTATAATCTTCTGTATATTGTATTATGCTGGAGATTCTGTACTACATTAGAAAGAACATTTGGAAAAACTATATCTGTATGAACAAATATTTACTTTGTCAAGTGCACTTCAACAAAGATCCATTATTTGTTTTCATATGGCATTTTGGCTTATGTATTGGATATTGGTTCTCTTTATTTACTGTATACCCCATATCGAATAAATTAATATTAGGAAATTAAAAAAAAGAAATGGGGTATTACTCTGTTGCACATTGTATGGAAGACAGTAAGCATTTTGCATGATGAGCATCTGAGTGCAGAAACACATGGATATCTAATTCTGAAACCTGTTAGGCTAATCATAAAACTACTATTGGAATTACTCAAGCCGGATTATGTCTTTCTCTGCACTGTAGCGTCCTCTTGTGGTAAAACCGGCTAACACACAAGGGACTTTAATGCTCAGGAACTACATATGCTTATCTGCATGTTTTTTTTACACTTTATAAGGTAACATCTATTTATCAGAATTTGAAATGCATTCACCTATGTAAAATTTAACAATTTAAGAAAACTTTTACAAATTTAAAATAAAAGAATAATAGGTTTTTCAGATTCTGCAGAGTGTATTGTTAATGATGATGATAATAATAATAATAATAATAATAATAATAATAATAATGTTTAATTTATATAGTGCCTGTGTATTCATTTAAAATTAGAAATTTTTGTGTAGTTGGATTATGCATCAAACAAGTAAGAGCTTGTTGGTATGTTTGTTATATTATGTTGGTATATAGTTACGTTAGTATGCAGTAGAATACTAAGTATACAAATGCACTTTATACTTAGTAATAGGCTATACTTATACTTAGTAAGTATGTACTGTATAGTATACATGTACTCAAAATTAACATTTAATGCTTTCATAAATGTATTATAAATTAATATTCTCATTTATATGCAGTCTTCAAATTGGCTAGTTTTGAATGATGTGTATGTCATGTGCCTCACATCATGGATGATATTCAGTCCAAGTGTGTCCTTGTGTGTAAATGTATCCAAATGCAGCTCGGCCTGCAAAACAAAAATGTCATTTTATTTCAGAATCCTCCTCTCACCTCCCCTACTTGGGGGGGTATATGTCTTCCTCAATCTCGGGTCCCCTACCAGAGGCCTGGGAGTTTGAGGGTTTGCGCAGTATCTTAGCTGTTCCTAGAACTCCACAGTTCTGGACTGAGACCTCAGTTGTTGTACCTGGGATCTGTTGGAGCCACTCCCCAAGTTTGGGAGTCACAGGCCCTATATATATATATAGGCACACACACACACACACACACGCACGCACGCACAATGTACACTCCTCTACCATCTACCTCTAAAATACTCTATATAC
>JAQMYM010000018.1:15527054-15546333 GCA_030014255.1 Parauchenoglanis ngamensis
TTTTTTTTTTTTTTTTTTTGGAGATCCCTCAACGCTTTTCGACATGGGGATTTACACCGAGAGGTCATTATATCACTATTTATCTGTGATGGGATGTTTTCATTCATATTATATGTGTGAATGTCGTGTTATAACGTATATTATTTTGTTATGCACTTAATCTTTGTGGTACCGCTATGAAACAAAGGCGCCATGACATGACTCGCGAGGATACTTCGCGCGCGACACAAAATGGCGGCGCGACACGAGCGCGCGGAGGGAGAGGACGGGGAAATGAAACCCGAGCCAACAATGATGGGCGAGAACGAAAACGCGGGGACGGGAGTTGGTCTGGATCGCGGATTTCACAAGCAAAACGTGAATTTCGTGCACTGTATCAAATCTTTATTTCAAGGACATAATAGAGTGCACGAGAATCAACTACAACGAAACTACGTTTCTTTATGGGTTCAGTGCAGTACAAGTAACAAGACAAGTACACAATGCAGAGGAATGCAAAAGTTTATAGTGCACAGTGCACTAAGTTGGAAGACAATAAAGTAATGCACTACAAAAAAAGTAATAATACACGTGCATTTACAAAATGCAAGATTTGCAATTTATATATCTTTATATATGTGTATGCAGGACACATCTATAAAAATCTATAATGGTAGGGCAGTAAACTTGTGTACACATTTCATGCATGTTTAAAATGCAAGGTGTACATTTCTTACAATAGCTATATCAGCTCATATGTTAACTGTATAATATCTGAAGTGAAATTAAACTATTTATAACTTTACTGATCTGTATATTGTTGTCACATATATCCCTTATATCCAATAAATATAATGCATCATGTGTCTTGTAACACCATTTATGTAGTCTTTTACCAATGAGTACATTCATATTCCTATTTAATATTTACATAAACTGTGGGTTAACTGTTACAACTGCACACATCTTGCATTTATGTGGAGGGGGAAAAAATCTAGCATCCTATCGAGATATATATCTATTTGTAGACAGATAAGTGATCTAACCAATGCGTGATTAATTTCGAATTCATGCAGATACACAGAGCTAATCAGAACAAATGCAAAGTAAGAAAATGAAAAAGTAAACCCTAAAAACAGACCGTATTTCCTCGGTGAAAAAGTCTGCCAAATGCCATAAATGCAAATATGATTGTATAGCTGAAATTTTCCATGTTCTAACAAAACGCTTCACAGCAAATCTGACCATTCCTGTTTAAAATTACATATAAAGAGAATAAGTCATTAAATTGCAGCTTGTGAGCTAGTGCACATTTTTAAAAGCAATGTATCAGGCCACATCCAAGTCCTTTGTTAGATTATTAGAAAATTGTTTTATACAACAAATATTCGTTGTCATGCATATAATCTACTACTGTTTATGTGTCCTATGGGAATACTATGGTGCACACCTTTGTCCTTCATGAACCAGATCAAAGGTTAAAAAAAGTCCACCTGTTAATGAAAGACAAGGAATGAAGCCACGAAGTGCACATGGTCACATCGCAGCAAGCTCGGTTATACCAATCTGACCTATTCCTCCTCCTTTAATCTTATTATACATTATCTTTTCTGTGCTCCATGTGTCAACTCAAACCACATTATAATAATGGATTGGAATAGTCTAAGTGTCATTATCATGAATGAAAATGGACCTATTAAAAGTGCAGGGTGATGAAATGCAGTCTCCAATTCTATTCATCCATCAAATGTGTAGTACTACTATTTCTTACACATGCTCAGAAATGTACCATGCTCATTAAATTAGTAAATGTTTCTTTAATGAGGGTGGCAAACTTCTTGTCAGTACCATCCCCCCTCAAGCCTACATGTCTTATACCATAAATGGGATTGCTCGGGGTGTGGTGAGGTGGGGGGTTACGGTGGACGGAAGGAGGTGGACCAAAGCATGAAGATAAAGGCAGAGGGGAGGGGTGGACTATGAACGACATGGGAGGGCCAAGATCTGAAAAGTTTGCTTGCATGGATTTTATTTTCAAACATGCATGTCCATTGATAGCATTTACACTGAATAAATAAATATGTAGCATTAAGGTAATAGTTTGCATTTACCAAAAAAAGTACATCAGGTCAGATGCAAAAGCTATGCATGTTTTATTACTGATTTTGTCTTAAACAATGTGATGGGAAAGAGAAAAATAATCTTTAATACTTCTGCACAAATTGAAAAAGCTACAATATGACTGGCAGCATAAACAGCTAAAATAAATACAAGTTTTATAAATGTTTTTGATGTCAACATTTAAAGAAAAAAGGATGGAAAAGTCTTTATGAGTAGCCTTTCCTGGTTGGCTTTGGTCTCCCTAAAAGCGCCCTTCCCCCTTTGATTGTAACTTGATGCCCCTGGGAGCGTGCGGGCCGAGTGCAGGAGGACCCTGCTGATCCGCTCATTAAATATGCATTATAATTAATGGGCAGCGACATGACATGGAAGCCTCATAGTTCATTAACACAGGGTGATTAAAATCATACCATTGTTTAGCTTCAGATCATTGCAACCGCCTTATATCTATGACCCCTAAGTTCAATAAACAAAGTCATTGGTTAATAAAGCTTACATGATTATTAACCCAGAGAAAACTCAACTTATTATTATACGTCAGAGCTGTATTAAAGAAATGACAGAACCAAATGCAATGGAGAGGTGTTGATAAGTCAAATGTCCATAGAAGTCTACTGAACAAAGAGGTCAAGGAGACAATTGACTCTGGGGTTTGAGGAGGAAATGAATCACTACAAGCGGACTATTCCATGCTACGCTCTCCCAAACTCTTGAATGTCCTCAGTGGAGGGTGATTGGGTAATCAGGAGACCCTGGAGACCCTTAGTGCTCACCATCTGTGCCAGACAGAGAGTAATTAGTGGGAGTAAACCTGATAAACACTCCCAAAACTGGCCTACACAGAACAGAAGGGAGGCAAGGCACTAAAGGCCAAAGGCTTCTACGAAAAACATAGTAAGGACACGTGTAACAGATATACCAGTGTACTTACTATAATTGCATTTTCATGTAATTTAGTGACTATATAAAAGGACACTCATGTCCTAATCATGGTGCATGCCTGTGCAAACTCTGATTCTCATAACACCTTTATGATATGTAATATATTTAGATATATCAAAGACAAAATTTCCACCAAAGCTTCAGCATCAGCACACTTGTAATAGTTTTATACTTCATTTAATGTGGCCAACAGAAGCTCAGGCCTTTGCTCAGCTGCGTAAAATTTGCGGGAGACTATTTTGTTAGGCATATGGAAGACATTGTGCGAAGACATAAACGGTGGCACGTGCTAGCCGGCTGTAGGGTTGCCAGATTGTTTACCCTTCACTGAATTTACTATAAACATGCCCAATCCATAGTCACACTAGAAATTTGTAGTACCAGTTGGCTGTTACTACTGTTTTAGGAATAAGGACACATTTTAATGCAATCTAGGCCCTATAAATTAGAAGAATGCTAAATCTTACATTAAATCCTAGCAAGTATGATTACTAGCATAGTAAAGTAAATGAAACAATAATTATACCATCTAATCCAGCCATACATACGACTGCCTTTTTAAATTAAATAACTTCCAGCCAGGTTAAGAAGTATTACATAAATCTTATGCTAGCACATGCTAATATTAGCGCTTCATCCATTTTTATAACTTCATGCTTTCATTGAACTTCCATTTCCTGGTTTCACTTCTGTGCCATGAGGTGCCTCTAAATTGGTCAATTTCAAAGGACTTTGGCTAAAAATGCCATCTACCTAGGAGTCATCTCCTAACTGATACACAGAAGTAGAGTTAAAAGTATAAATTAGATAATGTGATTTTGACTTGTTGTATAATAATTATATTGACACATCTACTACAATCCAAAGCTTTTTTTACAATCCACCCATCATTAAAAGTAACTTTGTCATATGGGAACACATCCAATCTGGCAACACTGCCTGGCAGCGGAGACATTTCAGTTAATCGAGCAGCTTCTATCGGCTTTTCACAGAGGCCACGTGCCCAGAGGCCGATGTGCAGACACAGTGCAGGCCGGGACACGGCGTCTGTTTCCTCACACACAGTGAAAACAGGAAGCACTCACTGCCTCTCTGCACAAACACGATAACCTGAAGAGCTGAGCTCCTTACAGTTAAAGGACATTTGAAATCCATTCTAAAGGTGACCGGGCAGAAGTAGTGTACAGAAATAATTTTCAATAGCATGACCTAAACTATTCTTTCACTAGACATCAGAAATAGGTCAAAATAGGATGTGTTGTTGAGTCACCTTGAGCTTTCTTCATTATTGAGTGAGGCTTGTTTTGTGTATCCCTGAACATGTGTTAAAAATAATTTATAGTGAATAATAAATTGTTTAATATGTTCTTAATGCCCAAGACAAGTGACATACAAACCTCTCTACACTTTTGACCAATGTCAGGATTTATGAATAAACATGAATATGCTTTTTAGTAGCATCCTTATGTCCTCCTGCAGCACCAAACAGCTAGCTGGCTAGTTGCATGCTAGCAAACTATCCCATGTTCTGCCACAGGTCATCATGGACGAGTCTAGCATTGGATTGCCATATTTTTAGTGATTTCTTTAAACAACAGACAAAATATAATGTTACCATAATTACTATAAATTTGCTCATCAATAATATTCGCTATGTTAGCTAGCTAGGAAGCTTAGCATTAGAATTCCTAGTAATACAGTAACTTATCATATGAACCCAGCACAAAGAGACAGGTTTCAAATTTCCTAGCTAGGTGTGAAGCGCTGGCTAAAGTTTACACACACACCACATTCCAGTTAGCATTCCTGTTCTTCCAGCTGCAGACAAAGGAGCGAGTGTGCCCTGAGGCAGCTGGAAACAGTGAGAAAAAGCAGCACGCCTGGACAGAAAAAAAAGTCAGAGTACTTTCCCATGAATTCACCCCTGAGCCAGTCTTTCTGTACGGAGACCCAATTATAGCACACTTCTCCAAGGATTTTCTAAAATGCGTGACTTTAAACTTTTAGCGTACACTAAAAGACAGATAAAAAGCATTCCCCTGGATGTACATGACCCCCAGTTTGTCTTCTGTAGACAAACAGAGATAATTTGAATAACATGGAAAGAAGGAAAGAAAGAAAAAGGAGCATCACTAAGCAAACTAGGGCAGGCTATCTAAATCCCCTTTGACTATATAATGAGAGTGCCATAAAAAAGAAGCAGGTTAATTAAATCCATTCTGACTGTGTGTTGCACCAGTTTATCAATTCATCTCCAGGGGAGGAACCTCAACCTGGAAAAGCTAGCAGGACATGCTGCAGCTGATAACTGATCAAGGAGTGGCAAACAACCAAAATGATAAAATCATAACCAACGTCTAAAGGTACAATGATGTATTGGGTGCTTCACAGAGAAATCATATCACAAGCAGGTGTTCTGAGTAAAATGTCAGCCCAAACTTTGTTTACACAGAAGGGAAAATTTGAACCATTTCTTTATAACTGGAATTTGAAACTGAGTGTTCACATTGCAAAGAAGTTGCCAAATCTGGTTTGGTGTTCATAAATTTCTGAGATCAAGATTTCTGAGATCATTTGCCAGATCAACGTGGATCACAAGTACAGAAATCCTGATTAAAGCAGATCTGAAGCGACATTCAATACTCAAGACATATGAAACTACACGGCCATATCATTATATACTGTAGATTTGGTTTGAATCTTATACGTTCTTGAGATAACTTCTGATTTCATTTTTGTTATGTTTTTTTCTGAAAGTGTTTCTAGAAAGTGTTCAAATCTGATCCAGTACAAATCTGTATGGTCCTGTTCAGGCCTGGTGTTAACATGCATGCTGGGTGATCAGGTCACAAGTGAACAATTCTAAGAACACCAGTTCATACCTGGCATTACAATGCGTCTCTACATGAGTCTTAAGTGACCACATGTGATTCTGCCTCGCTTCACTGTAATGCACTTCCCGTGCCTAGTCTGCCAAAAATTAAGCATGTAAAGCATTTAGTTTGTTGTTTCTTTTGCCTGTTGTCACACTTTAATATGATGCCATTGGCGTGTGAATGAGTATGTTCTTCTGTTTATGTGGCAGAAATCAGTTGAGTAGGAGGTCCTTTGTTGTGGCCCAGGACACATTTGCTTGCACACTGCTACAAGAATGTGGCCATATGCGTCTCAGACCACCTCTAAATGTGGTCTAAGCAATCACATCTCAATATGTCTCTGGAATGCATTTGACCCGTTCACATCTGTACTTAGAGCTGTACTTAGATGCATGAAATAGCTGGGTGTAAATCGAATCTTAGTTATCTGTAACATTAGCTAGAGCTTACGTTTTTATCATTATTGTTCCTCTGGTGTGGTTTTAGCTGCTAATTAGCTGATTAGCACTCAGGCTATGAGATGGCTGGCTTCTGTATGCTCTCTGAGGAATGTCTCAAATAGCAACTTGCTAATCAGGAGCCTGGATTATTTTGTGACTCACCTATTTACACCCTCTCAAATAACAGGTTCTTTCAAGAGCTTGTTAGTATAACTTGTTGGAATTAACTCTTACATTAGACTTTTGGGATACACCCAGTGCAGTAAGGAATGGCGTGGCCTACAAAAGGCACATGAAACAAACCTGTTACTCTGCACAGACATAGTTCCTGTTCATTTCATTTGGAAACAGATTGACAAAGGAAAGAAAAGAAAAAAAAATAGCCAGTGTTATTCTATGCATGTTTTATGGTTATGGTTTATGGTTTGGGTTGGCAGCATTTAGGTACTCTTGTTGGGTTTATTTTCCTACACCAGTGGTTCTCAAAATTTTTTGGCTAAACTACAGCACACCCTTTCAATCATCTGTCAAGCCAAGCCATGGCTTTTGTTTTTGTTTTGTTTTTTTAACAGAAAACTGTTAGAGAAAGAAACATTAAACATATAATTTGATGGCATAAATAGAATGCTCATGGCAAGGATAATCCATATCTTGCAGAAATCAATACAGATTAGCTAGAAGATGTATAGGTTATAAGAGAAATATTCACAAAGAGAAATATTTTAATGTAATTTCTATTCCAACATATTTGTCTCATGGTGGTATTTGTGAGGTTTTCTTTTTTGCTAATGCCTGCCTTTTTTTAGTAAGGCACTACAAGGTTTCTTTGCTGACATGCTGCATTTTATTCTTGAATGAGGCAAAAGTATTAGTCAGGGGGTTATTCTTTTTGCAGTAGAATTACCAAACACATGAAATGCGTTTAACTAGCATCTATGTCAATGCCATGATAACATTAAGGACATGCTAATGATTGATGTTAAATAATGTGTTTGTTTTTTTTTTAAATCCATAATTCAGGTAAGAACATTTCACTTTAAAGCAATCTCATCAATCGGTATCACAATATCACTGACAATGAACATGAAAATGAACATTCTTCTTATGATCACCCAGAAATTTAGATGATGCAAATTCCTCTTGAACATGTGACCAAATGATTCATAGGGTTGAATGTCCAGGTCAGAGGATTGAGTGTGAATTTTGTTTTGTTTTTTTTACATTTTTTAGAACCTATCATGGACGTCTCATGGAAAAGTTATGTGATATTATGTGTTCACAAATTAATGCAAAAATAATATATATATATATATTATTTTGCTGATTATATTTGAAGGTTAAGTGTAGTTAGAGATGCTGTTTACTAAGTGCTGTAGATTTTGTAGGTTTTACTTATCTGCAGCATGCAGATGGGTCATTGTGAAGGACACATAACCTGTGTTTAAAATATATATATATATTTTTTCCTTTACTTTACACACATACTTGTATGATATTGATATTGTATTGATCTATGTATTGATATATCAGTGAGACACAAATGGCAGCCCAAACATGGAATCACCGTTTGAAGCCAGGTAACTGCAGTCATGCACATGCTGCAGAGAGCCCATCATGACTTTGAAGTAGGTCACACATTTTTCACTCTCACCAGCACAAT
Organism: Parauchenoglanis ngamensis; assembly: GCA_030014255.1. Taxonomy (NCBI): domain Eukaryota; kingdom Metazoa; phylum Chordata; class Actinopteri; order Siluriformes; family Auchenoglanididae; genus Parauchenoglanis; species Parauchenoglanis ngamensis. The sequence goes on from JAQMYM010000018.1 coordinate 15,535,073, forward strand.
TTGCACTTATTTTTTTTAATTTTTTGAAAATGCTCTACAACACAGAAACTACTGCTGTCCAAAAATAGAAGCATAAATAACTCCTTTGTGCTACTGTAACCTAACATTGAGTGCTAATCTCCGGGCAAATCTCCATGATCTCCCATCCCGCTGTGAGGTCAGCGTATCCATGGCAACACTGCAGCTGAGAGAGAATTTGGATTGTGCTCCAATACACATACACGTGCCCTAAGTGGAACACTGAACAGAATGCAGACCTGCAGTGAGTGGGCTGTGTTTCAAATGGCATGCTTTAAAAAGTAAGAAATAAAACATGGCAAGGTATGCTGTTGTAGGACTATAATCAACAACGGGATGGTGAGATTTGCTTTATTTTTATCCATTTGTAGCTACATCTAATGTTGTGAAACATCTGTGAAACAATTTAGTTCCTGTTACCAGTAAATGTTATAGCAGGTATAACTTTTTATTGAGGTTAATAAGAAATCAAAAATACAACTTGTTAACAAAAACACCCACAAATTCAACACATTTTGACCAATTAAGAATTCAACATCACTGTAGTACAATGTTAAAATTAAAAAGTACAATTTAATAGCTTTAAAAAAATAAATACAATGAAATTTATAAATACAAAACACATTAATTGTAGAATTTAAAAAAGGGAAATAACATCTCTTAGTTACTTCTTACACACAAACAGAGCTAAACAATAGTAAAATATCAAGTTTTTTGCTGGTGTATTAGTATTAGAGCCATGTTATTCAAGTAATATAGCTAAAATGACTATAAAATTAGTTTTATTTGATAATTCTGTTGTATTGAATGATATTTAAAATGCTGAATATCATTCAATTGAAATTACAACTTACTTTATATGTTATTCTTAAATAAGAATGATAAAAGGGGGTTTTAAGAAGTTTGATCATAATATGGTGGGCATTTTTTGTATTTGGTATATTTGTATTGTATATAATTTTTGTGGTATACATTTGTGGTAAATATGTTTATGGTCTGTACAAGAAATATAGGTGTTGTTGTTAAATGATGTTTTTAAATATATATAAATATATATATAATATTTGATTTATTAATATAAATTTGAAACAGTACTGAATAAGCATGAGCTAAATATTCATTTAGTTGTTGCTGGGTTTTTTTTTTGTAGAAGTTTGGAAATCCCTAAATCCCAGCCAGTCTTGGTTCTTTCCCATAAGGACTTTGGCCTGCATTCAAAAAATGCCGCTGGATTCTATAGGTTGAATCTAACCGAGGGGGCGTGGTTTATACGGCATACCGCCTCCTACACAATCCCCGCCCCCTATATGAATATTAATAAGCTGAGAAAAGCGCCCAGCCCCCTCTGCAGAGCTCTCGGTGCAGAGCAGGGCTTTTTATAGAGGTGATATTTTTTATAGAACCGAGAGAGCCCATTTCTCACAGGATCGTGCGGAGACACGCGCTTAATCAGAGCACACACACTCTCTCTCTCTCTCTCTCATACACACACACACACACACACACACACACACCTTTCTCCTTGCAATATCCAAAAAAAGCATAGCACTGTAGCAATGCATGATACATACATGTATTGTATGTACACGGCAGCAAACATAACCATGTAGTATGATGACTTACTGTTTTATTATACTACTAAAGCACTCTTTTGGATAATATCCATATTCAGCATGTTCTGATTTTCTCAGACATGTGAAGCCTTGCATTAGTGCCTGTGTTTGGCACCATCTCCTGGACAAAACCATGAACTGAACACCATTACACAATCTATTTATGGCTGTTAGAGGTATCATTTAAATTTTTAATAAATATTTAACAGGAATAAATATTAACAAAAATTTGCTATATATATTTGAGGAGTACTTCTGTGGTCCAACATAGCTGGAAGCCAGCATAGTTTAGCTACTGCTATAATAAACCTACTATATCTTTTACATCTAATAATTTGGTAGATGCTTTTGTCCAGTGCAACCATAAAGCTGATTCAGTCCTATAGCCGAGCACCCAATATCTCTATTAGGCTGATACCAGCAAAAAATGGTGGATCGGATATCAGCGGAACCATATCAGATATCAGACAATGTAACAAATGGTAGACTGGAATATGTAAAACATTCACATATAAAGAGACTGTATTTTTCTTGTGCAAGGATTCCTTTTATTATAGCTTATCATTATAATTACAATGTAAGTCATTTTAAGTGGGAAGTTCTTCAGTTAAAATTTTTTTAAAGCTTAGTAGTTTTTAAAGAAAACAATATTGGATAGGTATTGGTTCTGTCTGACACTAATTGGCATCAATGTTGGAAAAGTAAAGTGGTAGGGGCTTTGCTTTATGAGTACTAGGATTTGAACACAACCTTCCAGTCACTAGCAAAGAACCACTAGACACCTCTGATCTAAACCAGCTGAGCACAACAGATCAAATGTACCAAAAAAAATGTAATTTTTTTTTAAACCAGACTTTAAGTAATGGGTTAAAAAAAATGTAAATCCTGTAGGAGCAGAAAAATATATAGACATAAATGAACTGAGAAATGTGACTTGAATAGGTCACAAAGATCTTGAAAAGGTCACAAAGAGGGATTTGTTGAAACACTTGTTTAGCGTTTTAACTTAATTGCAAATAGTAAGTGAACTAAAAGTGTATGTACTAAAGAATAAAAAGTCTATTTATAGATAGAGAGAAAGAAAAAAGAAACATTTTAAAAATCACTAACACTTTCCCTACTCATTATCTTGTAGTTTTTTTCCCCCCATTAAATCACATTCAATTTTTTACTCTTAGTGTGCATATTGAAAGCATCCCAAACATTACACTACCTGCTGTTACATGTCCTGCATTTACATACTGGAACATGATTGGTTTTTATGTTTTATTATGTAATAACACCCACCTGCCAGAATTGCCAGGCAGTTCATCACTCTCGAACCAATCTACACACTCAAATACCTGTACGTTTCCTTAAATATCAAAAAAAGTGCTTAATAAACTTTAGGATGAGTCAAAACCCATTCTTCCTATAGCATTTTGAATTATTTAAAGTACACCAAAGGAACACAAACAGCCAGTTAATCAGAAAAATCAAAAGATTTAATGAAGCCTCCACTGAGTGCTTGAGTGTTTTGACAGATTACACATTGCAGAGGAGTTTGCTAGTCCCTGAGCACAGGAAAAACCGCAGGGACAAAAGCAAACTAAAAATCAAACGTGTAAACAGAAACTAACTGCTGAACGGCCCTTATAAACATTGCCAGATTAAAGAATACGTAGGTGTATATTCATAATACTACGCCTCAAAGATACAGGCAGTTAATATAACTACTTCTCTCAATGCTTTGATGTGGTAGGATTAGATAATATTAAGCCATAAATTCTGATGAGACTCTTATGTAACCTTCAAACCCTTTAATAGATAGGTTGTGTCTAAACCATGTGTAAAATGTCTCTGTAAATGTGTGTGTATATTTGTGTTTTAAAGGGCACCCAACCCCTTGCTGGAAAGCCTGCACTTAGAGAGAGGCACTGCTGAGAGAGGTCAGTTTGTAGTAGACATTAAATACAGCACAGATGCTCAACACATGGAATGCACACACTCCTCCGGCACGATGCTTCTCACTTCCCCAGGGACAAACTGCAAAGCAGGAAAGACACAAATCTCCATCACCAACATCATCAGAGAGACATTTAGGGCTGAACAATGAATCAATGTGTTAATGTATTAGTGGGTTTAACTAATATCAAACATTTGGCTGATTCTGAACATCAGTTTTATTGCTTAATGTAGTGCATCTAATTCACAAAAGTGAACTGACGTTTGATCGTAATTGTCAGGAGCATCTGAGATAAACAGAAACATTAAGCATCATCTGTTTTTTCCTTTGCAAATGTACATCACTTCATATATTATTTTCAGGGCAGAGTAAACAGACTAGAGATGCGTCATGCTTTTCAGGTGTAACCGAGTATTGGTAATCATTCTGTTCATGATTATGAGCTGAAGCGGAGTGTGTATTAAATGAAAGGGCTTGAGGGTGTCAAATTCCCCCCATCAGGTCAAGCTGATCTTCTGAACCAATTAGAGCATGACGCACAGACTTCAATGATGCAGCTCTGCTCAAGTTTACATAACTAAACCCTGACACAGAGAGAAATAGAATTTGGCCTTGACTTAAGAGTTTATACTCTTTTATAAAAAAAATAAATAAATAAAAAAAAAGCTAGCAAAAATCCATTGTCCACAATGTTCCTTAACCAAGGGCAAGTTTGTTGTCTTGGGGTTTTTCGTTCTTGTATTCAAAAGAGCATAATCTGTAAGAAGAGGTCACGAGAGAGCCTTACTTGTTGAAGGCGCGGTCCTGCAGGTTCAGCACTAGACTGTCCGCATTCAGGTATACCCTATTCTGTGAGGTCGACACCTGCAGAACACACAAGTACAAGATTCACAATGAGAATAGATCCTGATTTATCTACCAAGTCACACTTGCACCATACTGGTCTTAATGTAGTATGGCGATATGTTAATCTTAAACATCGATGAGAAGTTCAAATCTCACCGTCTTGGCAATGTTCTGGGCAGCTCGGATGCGTCTCAGTTTAAGGTATCCAGGATTCTTCGTAATGGCTTCACCCAGCTGGAACACACACACACACACACACACACACACACACACACACACACACACACAAAGGAGGTCATGCTCATTTTTACCCCCATCAGCAGAGAACAAACTGACCTGTGGCATGCAGTATACCAGCAGGAGGACAAAAGCTGCAATATAAACGACTGCTTAGCTCATACAAACAACAACCTTGGGGGGAAAAAATGCTTACTCCGCATTATACCTGTGAACATACTGTACAGTAGTGCTGAGAGCTGTTATATACGCACCTGCAGGAGGGCACAAAAACAAGTCTTATATAGACTGTACAACTCTGAATCACTTCAAGCGTGTCTCAGCAATAATCTACAATGTGTTCACAGGTCTAATGCACTGTATTGTACTTCATAATGTACGTTATGTTTAGTCTTATGTAACTACTAAATATAAGCAAGTCAGGTTATAACCAGCTACACCATGACAAACACATCTGCCATTATCTTAATATATACTTTCGGAAGTTAGCTTCTCACAGAGTCAATTTGTATTGCCTCTGTGACAGGATTATTGATTTTATAAATATTTAGGATATATTTTTCACATCCTGATCAAGGAAATAAAATCAGGATTGTATGTAATTCAGCATGTAGAGCTATGGAAGGACTAACAGGACAAACACTAGACCAGACTCTAAACTCTGAAAACAGTAACAATTATGTAAATTCAGAGGTGGGGCATGCACCTGTAATCTAGAGCGACCTCTTGTCTGATTTATGCATAGTGGCAGTGGAGACTCCCACTTTGTCTACCAATTAACACACCTAAACATTGAGCAGACGTGTCTTGCACAACCAGAGCCTGTTTATGAAAAAAATTACTTATAATCATGTGATATTCAAGGCTACATGTGTACAAATGAGTATATAAAAAGAGGTGAAAAGTGGATTGTACCATTTTAGCAGCCTGAGCCTCTCCCTCAGCCTGGATGATCTTCTGCTTCTGGTCTTGCTTGGCCTTCTCCACATAGAACTGAGCTCTCTGGGCTTCCTGCTGGGCTGAACATCAAGAAATGACAACTCATGTGTGAGATTATTCATGAAATCGGAAAGCAATAAACAGATTGTACAATACAAAAGAGTTCTAGCAGTCTGTTGTAATAATGTAAGGATGCTACGTGGAAACGTATGACAATGGTGCCTCCTAGTGGATGACTGGTGTAAGAAGATACAGGACTAATAACTTTTTTTTTTTTTTGCATAAAATACTTTGTAAAAATAGTCAAGCTTTTAGATGTAGCAACATGTAATAAACAAGTTCCTAAACCCTGGTAAGGCCATGCTGTCGGATGACAGTCAATCAGTTTGAAAGACAATTTGTACACATAATTATAGAAAATAAAGCAAGGTTTATGTTCCTTTTTGCGTCAGGTGCAAGAATTCGGGAAGATGGGAAAACTTCCTGTTTTTCAAAGTTAAGTAGGTGGTGCAATTTATCATTTGCAAATTGTTATAAAATACAAACATGACTTTCCATTTTAAGCCTTTATTTTCTTTGGACAAACAACCTGTTTCAACTGCTTTGCTTCTAGTTTGGTCAGAGAAACTGCCACAGCTCCCAAACTTCTGAGTTGAAATTCCCAGGTCAATGTGAACAGTTTTTCTCCCAGTTGGAAGATCAGAATTTCTCACCTCTTAATCGAGTTTCAAGCATGTCTGAGCAAGCCAGAGTGAATTATATATTTTCAGCCCAACTCTAAGACTATATAAATAGTCTAATAGTCATTAAATTGAATCTGCACCGATTCCATTAACAGCCAGGGACACTAACTACATTTTACATGTATGTCATTTTGGCAGAAATGTAAAATATAGTTTGTGTCCCTGGATATTTTACTAACTAGAAGTAAAATCCTTTCTGCTCGGTTCAGCAAAGGATTTAAAACCTCTAGGCGTTCTATAGCCAGAGATCCACATGACTACGTTGTCTATCTTCAAAACAATACTTTCACTGAGGACCAAATCAGTAAAAACGTTGTACTGAGGTCCTTACCGACTTGCTTGGCTTCTACAGCAGCTGTATACTCCTTGCTGAAGCTGAGTTCTGTAATGGCCACATCGTCCAGAATGATGTTAAAGTCTTGAGCTCTCTCTATCAGCTCCCTCCGGATCAGCAGAGACACCTAGATCCCACGTTAGGACAATAAAAGATGACATAGATAGATGTATTCCTGATTTTCTGATAAATCCGATAACTACATTCAAAGCAAAATTCTGTCCCTTGTCGTCGCACGAAGAATTTCATAGTTGAGTGCAGAGTACCTGAGCTCTCTGTGTGATGAGCTGCGAGGCATTAAATTTGGCTACGACGCTCTTCAGGACCTCGTTGACGATGGAGGGCAGCACCCGCTCGTCGTAGTCCTGGCCCAGGTGCTGGTAGAGGTAGGGCAGGTTGGAGGCCACGGGCCGAGACAGCACACGCAAAGCGATGCTCACCATCTGAAGATCTGTGAGTGGAAAGAGACACCACTAATGATAGCCATAAAACATGATCAACCAATGTTAAAATTCTTTACTTGAATAGTCTGATCGAAAAGCCAAATGTGCACTCACTTATAATTATTTTTCATATCACAGATTTACCTTTGCTTCCTGTGAGGGACGAAATCTTGCGAGGTCTGGCTCGGATATCATAAATAATTGGATACTGGAACCAGGGTATTCTGGTAATAGCAATAACATAACAGATTATCACCAAGTTACAGAACTCAGTCCTATTTATTGCATGCTCGCAGCATGCGTATAGGTTACTTTCCCCCAGATATTAAACACATCCTGAAATTGAAATTGCAAATTGAAAAATGGATGCTTTAAAAGAAGTTAAAATTATAAATAAATTATAAAAATGAACCTGCAGCAGGGTGACGTGTCTGAATATGAAAATGAGTGAGAAACCTGAAATGCAGCCCCTCTGCCAGCACCGTGTCCATCTGAATGCCTCCAATTCTGTTGAAGATGATTGCCCTCTGTCCACCTTCCACTGTGAGAACAATCAGACACCCGTTAGTGGACTGACAAACCAAAGCCTGTATGCTTACAGATGTTTGTACACCAGCACTGATAATCTGCCAGATCCTTCTGCCATATCATTATGGCAGTATTAATAAAACCAATATCATATCATATCATATAAAGACACGAGTCTATATCGTGTAGCTGTGTTACCTGTGTATGTAGCTTCTTTGACACCGTAAGCCAGTGCTCCAGCACCGATGAGCAGTTTGATGCCGAGGCCGGCACCTCTCGGACCCCCGGCGGACATCCGGCCTGCAATCTGCCTCAGCTGCTGCAGAAAACCCTGAGAGAGAGAAGACATTGAGGGGGAAACAGAGGTTTTAGCTCTTTTGAGAAAAAAGGCGCAGGGTACGATAAAGAAAAATGTCACTATTATTTTACACTGCTTTCCATTTGCTCTTGTGCACCTCTGGATCTTTGACTAAAGTTTTCTTATTTCTCTCCAAAAATTCAGTCACCGCTGTATTAATGTTTTTATAAGCACTTATAATGTTACATCATGTTTGCCACCTGATCTTTATACCACTTCTACCTCGTTTCTGTTCTTTAGGCAGGTGATAATACAACAATCACTCTCGGGTGAGAACCAAAACAACCGGTTCAAGAACATCTCAACGAGGTGGTCTCTGTCCTCTTCCAAGTGAACTCTAGCACAACTGGAAAGAGATTCGATTCTGAATCGATTCGACCCAAACATGCCATGTGTTTTGGGTTGCAGCATTTTTTATTGTTGAAGGAAGCTGCTAAACTGAGCCATGAGGTGCAAAATGCACCAAAGGACAGAGCTGAAGCTGCAGAGCTGCCATTGCTTCTGGATGTTTTAACTGACAAACAAAAAGAAGGAAAAAAAACCCCAAAAAACTATGGATACGATATACAAAATGTCTTAAACTAGATACGTTTAACTACTTGAGTGCCAACCCTGTGATCTCAGTGCTCGGGTGATTTCGGTCATTTCTAGACACACTTGTCTAAAGTTTGTTTACATTTTTTTGTTGCCATACATCTAGCCAGCAAATTAAAGCATTTTACAAAGACATTTTCAGTCCAACACAAACATCAGACAAACTTTGTTTTGCTTTCTGGTCTGCTTATTTATGTGCAGTGTGAAAGTGAACCAAAGAGCAAACAAAACCTAAAGCATAATTCTTTTCTCAGATTCAGTATCAGCAAACTGACAAATAGGTGTGGATGTTCCCTAAAGCTGCCTGGCACATTTCCCTGCTCAACCAAGTAACTGGAGCCAACTAACAGCTCCCGGTTAGATTCATGATCATATGGGTTTCATCAGGGTTCTCAGGTTTCATCCAAAAAACTTGGCAGTTGGTGGACTGGCTTCACTAAATTGCCCTTAGGTGTGAATGAGCGTGTTTGTCATGCATTGTGTTGAACTAGCCTCAACAACAACATTCCCAGCGTTATTTTCAACTCCATCGTCACCATGACCATAATAAAGAGCTTTCTGAGGATGAATGAATGAATGACTGACTGTCAATCACGTTTAAAAATATAGTGCATGACTTGAGACACAGTCTATCCCTGGTCTATGCCAAAAGAAAGGACAGTTTCACAAGGTCAAGGAGAGAAGATCTGGACAAAAACATAGTGTAGATTAACTTCAGTGAACTTTCTACACACAGTGTTGAATATTAACATGTAGGCTGTGCTCCAATACGCATACATGTGTTCTGTCTAGCTCGTGCGCAGCACTTTGCTGCTGTGTTCTAAACCATGAATTTCACGAGCGCAGCAAAATTCCAGAAGTTTCCAAAAACCCTGAAGGAAAAAAAAAAAATCTCACGTGAAGTATATATGCTTTTTAAATTCTAACGGTTTACTCCTGGGCGCTCACGCGCTAATACACATCTCACCCTGTGCTCTTTTAGCATAACTAGCTAATGTACCCAGTTATCCTGATATGTAACTGACTTTTACATTAATATCATAGTGTTCATGCTTCGAGTCAAATTACACACATGTATGTTTGCAAAATGATAACGTTTTACATTATTATACTATGACGCGCAAGCCTAAATCCACGCAATATGAACACAATATCTCGGCTAAGCTCCTAGCTAGCCAATATCACAGGACACGTTCAACAAAAAATGATAAATAAATCAAACCACACTTATCACAAATATACTTAAACAGTACATACGATTATCCACGTCTTTGTAAATCAGGTGTTTTAATTTAAAGGCAACTTACTCCAGGTTCTTTCCCAGCCATGCTGCCTCTTCTACTGCTCTCAATCTGACACTCCAAGGTCACGAGAAAACACTTCCGGTCCAAACGACATGCACGACGGGAGTTGAAGTAGCACCGAAAGATATTAACGACAGTAGTGACACTGTACTGTGTCTGCTATACAGTAAATCAATATAATATTCATGAATAAGTTTAGACTTAATACATACAATAATATTGATAAGTACTCTGTAATATAGTTACCAGAATGTCGGTTTACACTCACCTGCTACTTCAACTGTCCAGTTTTGGTGAGCCTGTGCACATCGTAGCCTCGGATTCATGTTCGAGGCTGTTCTCCTGCTGCTGTATCCCATCTACCTCAAAATTCAGGCATGCTGTATGTTCTACTCACCATGGTTTGGTGTAGCGTGGTTATTTGAGTTACCATAGTAACCTTCCGGTCAGCTTGAACCTGTCTGGGATTCTCCCCTGGTCTTTTACATCAACAATGTGTTGATCATCCAGCTGCAGATTTGATGTTTTTTGCTTTTTGCACCACTCTAGAGGATGTTGTATATGAAAATCCCAGATTAGCAGTTTCTGAAACACTCAAATCAGCCCATCTGACACCAACAACCATACCACGGTCAAATTCACTGAAATCCCATTGTTTCCCTGTTCTCATGTTTGATGTGAACATTAGCTGAAGTTCTTGACCTGTATCTGTATGAATGTATGCATTTCACTGCCCCTACATGATTGGCTGATTGGATAATCACATAAATGACCAGGTTTACAGGGGTTCCTAATAAAGTGGTCAGTGACTGTATCTAGCCTATTTATATATATTGTTCTTAATTATGCTATTTAATAGTTGTACTGTAGTAGATAATAAATGCTTCACAGAATATATCATATTCATTGTTCTGCAAAACTTTATTCAGCAAACCAGAAATTAATTAATTCATTCATAATTAATTCATCAAGAAAAAAAAAGAAAGACAGCTAAATGTTTAGCAATAACTGAGCAGACATCATGTTTATGATCCATATATTTACCCATACCTAAAAGATACAATCGGTATATTTAACGGTAAATATTATTGTTGTGTTCTGAATTAACTAATCATTTTCCAAGACTTTGGGTTTATGAGGATGGTTATCACTGTTGCCTCACAGCAAGAAGGTCCTGGGTTCGATTTCCGGGTCACCCAGGGTGCCTTTCTTTTTGGAGTTTGCATGTTCTCCCCGTGCATGTGTGGGTTTCCTCCGGGTGCTCCGGTTTCCTCCCACTCCTAAGACATGCAGATTAGGTCAACTGGCTACTCTAAATTGCCCATAGGTGTGAATGCGAGCGTGTGTGGCTGTTTGTCT
>JAQMYM010000018.1:15564678-15575945 GCA_030014255.1 Parauchenoglanis ngamensis
AATGGCGTCGTCTGTCGACCGGTTGGGGCGATAGGCGAACTGCAGGGGGTCCAGTGAGGGAGGCAGCAGGGTCTTGACCTGCCACCTACACCTGCCATCATGCTTACAGACATACAGACAAACAAACCGCACTGAAAACCTAACCTCATTGGCGGTATTAACTTGCTTTTGTTAAAGTGTAGATGACCGTTTAACACATATTTATCAGTTTTAAACATCTTTGGGCTCTCAAGTATGTTCGGAGCAATATTAATGTAAGTCAATGTAAGCCAAAATTAATTGCAAAACTAAAGAAGCAGATGCAGGTTTCTGACTGGCTGGTCAGCTACATTTGGTGCTAGTGGAAAAAAGTGCCAAAGTGTAAAAAGTGTCATAGCACTACTTAACTTATAAAAATTTCTGAATTCAGAAATGTAGGCTAAATACAGATGCATTAATATGGACAAATCTGTATGCGAAACATATAACTTGTCAGTAATTACAGTGTATGGATGCATTTGAGGTGCCTTGTGAACGAGTTGACAGGCGCAACATACACTGATCCCTTCTTGCGTCAGCATACCAGATTAAAAAAAAGTATTCCCTTGCTTCCTTTTGTCAGTTTAGCACGAACATACAGTAGATATCGCCTGAATGCACAGTCAACATCCATGTGGCCCACGTCGGCTCACCGTGACCTTCACAGAATCTGGTGAACTCCGATGTCACCTGCTAGTGCTCACATGACTAATGATGCTGCGCTTGCACTTCACGGGAACTGCCATCAGGTGTGATTTGCTCCAGAGGCTTTGACACTTGACGCTAATGCGCTTCCCGTTCCAGCACTGTGTAAATCAGAGTGTATGTAGGAAGCCCCTCCTTGTTCTCCATGGACAGAGTACATTGTTCATGACTGATGGTCTGTGGAAAGCGATGCTGTCTTTATTTGCCAGTGATTTTGCCGTGCAAGCAAAGCTTTACATTCAGAGGGATGTACCATGTTTTTTTTTAAATGCATGACACACAGATGCAAACACGCCGCTGTTAAAAAGGCTCTTATTAAACCCGAGAGTCCACACTGTAAGACCTCGACAGATGCTTCGAGCTGAGCGTTGGATTCACACACAGTGTGAGTGTGTGTGACTTCTTGTCCTTAGAGATAGTGTGAGGAAGGTGTTTCTTTTCCTAAAGGAAAAAAGATAAGAAAAGATAACATCTTATAAATTTCTTGGGGGAAATTGATCCAGTAGCTTGGATAAACAGATAAGATGAAATAGCAGAACTAACACATATACAGATGTCTAGCAGTATAATAGTTACGGTATGTAAAGTTACAGTATTTTTTATTTTACACCAGTGGAAAGCGTGGAAGCATAGCTGGGGGTCTGTGAGTTTATTTGATTTTGTTACAGTGCTGAAAATCACAATTGTATTATTAATGTTATTATATTTAGGGGTCCAAGAATTGAAGTCAACGCAGACCTACTGTGTAATCAGTAGAAATATCAGGAATAGAAACTTTAATGGCTTTAAATAAAAATATTATTTGAATATATTGTTATTGAAATAAATAGATACTGAAGGGGTCCATCGAATTTAGTTTGAGTTGCTCTGGAGGCTAAAACACACCCCCTAAATTATGGCAAAAGCTTTCTAATTGTGCTTTTAGAGTCTTTTACCACCTATATATGAACTGTTAAAAATAGAGTATATATATATATATATCAGTATAAGTATACGGATTAGGGCCGGATTAGGGCCAGAACACATAATGGTTGTTGCTATTGCGATATAGTAACATTATGGTATACCTTTCTGGGTACAGTACTAGTATCAGGTGTTATCACGGATGTTATTCACTGTTATTCGCTGAAGCTGTTTGGACTTTCAATTTCTATAGAAATCATTTCATTTTTCTATCTTTTTCTTGTCAAATATGAGGTCACGGAGAAAACGTCTTGGCAATATATTTTTCACCAAATGGCTCAGATAACATTGTATTAAGAAAGTAAAGTATCTTATCTTATATTACAGTGCTCTGTCAACACGAGTATCCTGAATAACATAAAGAATGAGCAGGAATACAGTGAACACTGCACACGCACACACCCACACCCACACACACACACACACACACACACACATTCTGAACAAAACATCCGCAGTAATATATGAGGCTCCGGCCTATGGGGAGATGGGGGATGTGCCAAGTCCTGTGCTATCTTTACTCAGACTTAAGAGTAAAGCTGTGTGAGAAATCTTGATCCACTGGGTGTTTTTCATCTTATTGAGAAAAAAGGCTTCTCTAATTATATGTTGACAAATGATATTAAAAAGCTTGCGTGAAATGTTAAGTGCTGCTTTTGATGTGATGTGATGTGAACCAGGCACACTGCATTACATTTTTATACCAGGATTATTTGGGTTGAACTGTAATACTATATCTAATAATTATTGGGTGAAATAACTAAGCATTATTAGAAATTTTTCACATCTCAAGCTTACTACAGTTAAACATGTCATAGTGGGGGAAAGTGGAACTGACGAAATGAAGCCCAAGTGTGGGGAAAAAAAACCTGTGGTGTGATTTGTATCTGTCTCCAAGTTTCTATAGCTAATTCATACCATAGCTAAAGAAACATCATGCACTGATATATGTTGAGACACTGAACCTACTTATTATAAATCCTGGAAGTCCTTTGGGAGTTTTCCCCCCTCTATCAAATGCACAGATGGTCTCTCCTGTAGATACATCCACATCCGCACGACTAAAATTTATGACGGTCCAGCTCCATAAAATTTTGTATAAATTGATGACCAAATGGTGACATGAGTCACCTTTAATGTTTAGACTTCAGCGATTGGTTCATGGATGTAAATACGACACACTAAGAACCAAATTCAGGCATGTTTTCTGTCACTCTAATGCTTCACGTCAACACTTTTAACTAGTGGCGCAGACTGAACAGATGAGACGTCTGTTTGACCTTGAAGTGGGAAAGAAATGCAGAAGTTTCTGCTTAATCATTTTAGACATTATTTTTGTTAAACTGTTTATGTGTTTAGTACGTGGCAGGTCATAATTTCACTAATTAGACCAGAGAGGGTTCCTTTTGAAGTTCCGTTTCTTGATGAGCTACCTTCATCAAATGTACGAGATACATATGAGCTCAACAGAAGATCTGCTATAGAAGCTGGACTATTTAGAAAATTATTTTCTTATTGCTTATATGTAAGAAAGAGACCCAAATCAGGAAAAAACAGCCATTAACTGTGACAGAATTTTGGTAAGCTACATACAGATGAACTAGATCCACCATTGGCTAGTTAGACTACACAACATATTGTTTCTGAATCTAATATTGACTCTTATTTGCAGAAGCCTGCTATATGGAAATGAGTGCTTTAACAAACAATCACTGCCTGTCTGTGTGTTTTGATAAGACATGCTATTGACATGATCCAAAAAAATATTCATTCTTGTCAGATTAAGGCATGCAATTTTTTAACAATGATGCATTACAGGTTCTTCAGGTTGTTATAATACACTGCAGGGCATATACAGTAGTAGCTGCTTGAATCGGGATATGCTATTTCTGTCCATATTGTACAGCCTCACTGCCTGGGGGATGAAATTTTTTGCCCAGCCATTGAGCTGGACCGAAACTGGTTTCTCCGTAGCGCAGTAATTGTTTCAGTACAGCCGTGTCAGCAAGCAAATATGTACCCAGGCAGTGACTGACATTTCCAAGACATTTATGAGGGCAGTTGGCTCCTGAGAAATCATTTAACTCATGCATGCTTAGATTGTTACAGCGTGCTCATCAGAGCTGGAAATAAAACTAAAACTGAAAGAATTATGAAAAGGAAAATTACAAGGATTTATTCCAGGAGTCATGATTTCTAGGTCACTGTTAAATTTCAGCAACAAGAAAAAAGCCATATTTCTTTGAATTTTATTTCTTCCATTGAAGCATAATAACAGTGATGGATTTGAGCTAACACAGCTCATCAAAGTATTAAATATCCAAATATATGTACTTCTACAATAAAAGAATAAATGAATGTATAATGAGTGGTAGGTATATTTACATTGGTAGTACATACAGTGAATATATTGTAAATATTAGCTCTGTGTACACATAAATGTCATGATGTGTCTGATCTTTGTGCTAGTTTAGGAGCATTACAGCCTGAGCTATTCAAAGAGTTTCTTCTTGATTTTCATTGCTTTCTTCCTCGCCCTAGATGAGTAGACGTCTGCACGAGGTGGGAGACGACAGCCAGTGATTTCCTCTGTAGTGCAATGAAAGCTGTGATGACTGATTCAGTAATGGTTCACTGGAAATGGACCAGCTGAGCTTGTGACAAGCTAATTTTCTTAAGATAATACAGGAAGTGTATGCGCCATGGCAAGCTCTGAATCCCATGTAAAGCACCAGTAATGAGGGAAAAAAGGATCTGAGATGTTGTTTGACATATTTTCCTGCATCCATTGGTAGATAAAATGGAAAAAAAACGGAGGGGTTTTAAATAGTGCATATCGCAAACAGTAGTATCATCCCAAGATGTTTAAAAAAAGATATTCACCATCCATTTGTGGTTTGGTTTGGTCTACTCTATTCAAATCACATCACATCACATTATCCTAACACGATCCCTGTGACCTAAGCAGCCGAGGTATGCTGGCGGATTTGTTATGTAACATAAAACCTGCTGTATTGACCATTAAATGGCCTGTGCATATTGAAAGCAGAATGAGCCGATGTTTTTGGTTAAAGCACTGGTAGCAGTCCTGATCCTGTTTTGTGATCATTGAAATAAATAAGGGTTGGACAGCAAGAACTCATGCGAGTCTCCATTTAAGCAGCATAAAATAACTGGATTGTCTCAATAGATGATGTTCTTGACAAATCTGAAGGAAATGTATCCTTTTATGTGTCCTTTTTAGAGATTGCATTCCCATAATTCCCATTTTCCAATAACAACACGCTCTGATTCCCACTCTAAGCGCACAGCAAGATTCCACGTGTGATTCCACAAGATTCCAAGTCTGATCTCACGGTTCATTATCAGTTCCATCCATGTGCTTATTGTTTACATTGCCATGTACTTTTGCTTTGGTCCTGCCCTTATCCCTATCCTGTGATCAGTCTGTTAAGTAATGTCTGCACCTGTTCAGCTCTTTTTATCTATTTATAGCCTTGTTTATATCTTTGTCACTTTTAAATGGAGTTAAGTTTGTTGATAATGTATATTTCTAAACCTAAGGTTTGCATGTTCAAAATAGAGGTTCGTGAGGGAACAGATGTTTAAAACTATAACTGTACTATAACTACAGCTTAACTGTAAATGAATGAAAAGTACAATGTGTCTTCTTTCATTAATAAAAAAATTGGTAATTTGCTGTGGCGGTAGAAATGGGTTGGGAGCAAGTGCATAAACTTAAAAGCGTTCTGCCTCCAGATTATAACTGATCTTTCCAGTAATAAAAAAGAGCCTGTTCGTTTCTACTGCCGTAACAATTTAGCATTTTTTTATTAATTAAAGAAGACTGAAAAGATCTTTTTTTTTACATTTTATGAATTATAAACAACATGTACTTTTATGTGTGTAACACTATATACATCAAAAATGGTTTCAAACAGAGGTTTAATATTGTAAACGTATTGCAGGCTCAGCAGGGCTTAAAAGTAATTTATAAATAAATAAATTATAAATGCCTCCAGAAATTTGATTGAATAAACAAAGTCTCTGAAACGGGGAAAAAACTTAATGAGCTCCATAGCAGCACATGATTCATCATTTTAAAGGCAAATAGAGCTCCAAAGTTGCCTAAAATGCCCGACTTCTTCTTCTTCACTCCTCTATGTATTTTCTTGTTAGGAGGATGAAAAATTCGCTCTGCCAGAGAAAACAGGTCAACAAATGTCCATTACTTTTCAATGCAATATTGTGCCAGTAATGTACACTGTGATAAATGATGAGGATTTTATGGTGATATTAGAGGGTGCAATTGATGCATGCCCACCTACTAAATCAGACTGAACACAAAATCAATAAGCTGTATGAAGACGAATGAGGAAATGAGCAGCACTTTGCTTCTCTAGCTGTAATCTTATACTTTTGGATTGATTAGCTGGACAGCAGCACCTAGGTCACTGAGAACACACATACAGAGGCCAATGTAAAGTCAATACTGATTCCACTTGGCTGATTTACACCGACTCAGACAGACACACACACATTATTGCTCACATTGAATAAACTACACTTATTATAGCATTTATAAGTTTTACTTGGACTTGTGCTTTATGAGTAGTACAGTGCGGCACAAAATATTGATCCGTGTCTGAATGACACCACAATGCTGCTGAAAATTAATTTGGATTGTGTTGCTCTTACAGGAATCTCTAGAAGGCTCTTATCAGTGGAGGGACAGTGGGTTTTTTTTTGTGTCAGTCGTGCAGAACATGAGGGATACACACATCCATTGCTTTGAATGAAAGGCTTGAATGAAGGCCAAGGCAGGCCAGTTTTCAGGTTAACAACTAATCTGTGAAGTCAACTGGATTTATAGACGCGGTTGCAGATGTCGTGCCACATTTCCTCCCAAACCAGATCAGGTAGCACTGACAGTCAGAGCAGATGCTTGGCTGGGATATAAAGCCTGTGATCTGAGCATAGAACAGCGAGGATTATCAGCGAATGAGGCCAGAGCACAGATGCAGATCACGCTAGTTTGTTTGTATTGCCTTTCCGTCAAACCATTTTTTTTTTAAACTCCAAGCTTTCACAAAACATTATCTCATGCTTTAATTCCATGAATGCCTGTCATTACTTAAATGTTTACTGATAAAAGTCCCAGAGATAAAACGCAGGATGCCTGTATGTGAATAAATTGTGGATAAATTGGTATTCCTGAACGCAGGATTCATGCTAATTAGCCACGGATGTGACTCTGAGGAGGCAGCACGGACGTTAAGGGTAAAAGATTAATGCAGCTTCTGGACTCGTGTTCACACCAGCAAGCACCACATCACTAATGTCATGGCCGGTTTGTCTCTTGTGACTTCTAATATTCTTGCTTGTGGGGTACAGAGTACCGAAAAGTCTTTAAAAAGTTCTGAAATAAAGAGAGAAGCACATTTTCAGTAAAAGCACATTTCAGTTAAAGGTCCAGGATTCAACCCCCTGAATGCCCCTCTCTTACCCCTCCCTTTCCAAGCATGTATTAGAGCGTACGGTGGCCGTCAGGTGCCCTTAGCGTACTTCCAAATACTTGCATTCACACTCCCTGGCTTTTTCCATGTTAAATAATAAGTGTAATCCTCCATTTTTCAAAAATTGGTTCTCAAACTTGTTATCCAGCACCAGCAAACTGATTCCTCTTCTTTCTTCTTCCTTGTCTTCCTTTCTTCTTCTTTATCTTGTTTCCAGAGCTTCCTCTCGGATTCACGCATTCATTACTTTTAACACTTAAAAGTACTTCAAAGTACTTAGCTGTTCAAAATCATCGTAATGATGTTTCTCTGCGTCATTTCCCCGAAAACACATCTTGGTATATTACAGTAAAACTAATTACAGTTAATCACAGTGACACTAGCCAGTCATGCGCATATATAAGATCATGTATGTGGAAGAAGGCAGATAGCTCTTTGCTCTAAGTGCATTATGCTGCACTGTGATGCAACATGAGCAGCAGATACAGCAGTTGGGTTGATGTGTATGAAAGGAAACATCATCCTCGCTGATTGGTAGTGGATGTATAAGCTTCAGTGATAGGCTCGCTGTGGTATAAAATAACTTCTTTTGTTTCTTTTTTTTTAGGTAGAACCAACTAAGTTCAGTAGAAACCATCGTAGGTGGTTATAACTGTGGGAGTAGACAGGATTGGGATTAAAAATTATTAAAAATGAAAAGTTATCCTGTGCACACCTCTATCGCCATGTTATGTTTGTTTAAATTGTACTTGCACTTTATTTGTGTATTTGTATTGCAAAAACAGGAATTGAAATGAAGGAACACAATTAAAGAAAAGACAAAATCTAGAATCTTCAAGCTTTGTTTTTGTCCATCAAACTCTGAAGCAGAGAGTTTTCCATTCAGAGAAAATTCCAAGAAAAATCCTTTTATATTGTGGATTCTAGGATCTAGTTCAAATGCTGTCCAACAAGACATTTACAGCTTAACGTTCCCTGTTGGATCAGTCACAGGATAAAGACTTATGGAAATACTTTCAGCTGCACTGAAATAATATATGACTGAATACTATATATATATATACTAAAAACCGAATTTAAAAGCCATATTTTCCAATAATTTCAAGAGTGTGGTCCCGCTGGAATAAGACACTTCAGGAAGTGTATATTAGTGATAATATACATCATAATAATAATATTAAGTGTATATCTCCCTCTCGAGAAATTATCCTTACATGGTGAGAGCTGAATTATAGAGCAAAAAAGGCATCTTTTATGAATATTTCACACTTACATGATGTTCATCTGCACTGGATTCAGTGTGAAAAAGACTTTAGTAGGAAGAAAATTCTTGCCAGCTGGATTTTTAAATTTAAGCCTTAGCTAATTACTAAAATTAAAGTGTGAAGAAAACGAAAAAAACATTAGCATCTTTTTAAAATACAGTACATGGGGAAGGCAGGCAATATTGTGAAGTCTTATTATTCTCCTGCCACGGAGTGCTTTATGTCTCCACAGTCCCTTCAGAGCTGAGTAAGTGCAGGTGTTGAGCTTCAGGTGATGAGGATTCATTGCTGATGCTAGCAATCCAAATGCTGCTTGCGCTAGCACTTCCTCTCAGTGGTAGCAGCGGCCTATTTTCACACAAATAAACACAACGCGCGGAGTACAGCCACACAAGGGAGCAGCGGTTTTAACACTTGGAAATAAATAGTATGGGGTGTATTTCTGTTTCTTAAGCAGATCACAGGGTTTTGCTAGCAAAACGGCTGTGATTGAAGTTGATTCTCCTTCAGTAAAGTTTTCATCGGTGTTTCATTGCGACTGTGGTTTCTGTTTAGATGAATTGTTGGGTCAATTTAATACAGATAACAAACTGATAATTTTAGATTTTAGATTTAATTAATCAAGATAGAATTTCTCGACTCTGGACATGACTTCCACTAACTAACTTCCACTAAATAAGTCCACATTATTCATATTGTCTAATTCAATTCTAAACTATGAAGTAATCTAATCTAAAAGGTTTAACCTACTTATCTAGTTTTGGACCTGCACATTTGTTTCGGTTTGATCTCCTCCAATGTTTCCAGAAGCTCGGTACATTTCTCAGCTGGTGTTGTGGAGCACTGGCTCTCTTCACTGCATCCATCAGCTTTATTTTTAGTTCTGATGAGACTAAAACATTTTTTTTATGAAACACTTTGGAGCAAAGCTTTTACGGTGTGAAGGAAAGGTCAGACGTGAAGGGTGCTTTGTGGAGGAAACTCGCAAGGAGGATTTCGAAATGGTTTGTTTGCAGTGCACGCATTTAAACGGACGAATCGTCAAACATAGAGTAGGACAGGAGCACGGGGTGTGAATTCAAACAAACAGCATGGAACATGAATAACCTTTGTTTACTCGTCCTTTATTTGAAGTTTGGGACATTTACACGTGACCTGGCTGCTTCGACTTTGTTATCTGGTTCACTTTTAAAGCATCCAGACAGTCTGAACTCTCAGATTACAGCCTCATTGTAAATTATTACAATACACAAATGGTAAAGACAGACTGTATAAAGTGGATAAAAGGATGTTCAGTATGAAGAGAATCCTTGGATGAGCGCAGAGCTTTACGATTCTTTATGATTGCAGCAGCAGCAGCTCTTATCCAGGTATCCAGGTGAGCTTTTCCACTGAAGCAAGGGTGAGAATATGAAGATCACATGGTGCAACGTGCTGCTGCCAAGAGACTTCGTTAAATATGGATGTGTCTGCGATATAAATGGGACCACAGGGCATAAGAAAGTCAGTGGCGTCTGTGTGTCACGAGGCAGAGGCCGACGGATGTGAGATGTGAGAGCAGAAATAAAAACAGGCAGGGGTCGAACATCAAAACAAGGAAGCCAAAAAAAAAGCAATAACATACAATATGGAAGGTGACATAACAGCTATTAAATACTTTTAATACATTTAAAGTCACATTAAGTAAGATTAGTTCTTTTTTTTTAGCCTTAGGTCTCTGAAGGTTAAGTAGGTGGCTTTGACGTTTGAATTTCTTTTAATTATTAGAATGAAAATGAGCTCGTTAAACATCAAGCGAAATAGTAAGTTCTTGCTAGGTGACTAGCAGCTACTCTGAAAGAAAAAATAATACGTTATAAATAATATGGCTTAGAATAAGTGTTGTCATTAGATATTCTATATTTCAATGGAATATTTAATAGAACTGTATGGTAAACCATGGAATATCTTATCTTTATTCCGTTTTATTTTTAATAGAAGGTCCCCTCAAAACATGGGATCTACTCTTTCTTCTTGTATTCATTTAAGCTTTTTGCGGTATCCTCCATAAAATAAAAATAAAACAATTTCCCCAAAGCCAAAAGGAGATTAAACTGGAATGCTACATGGGACTGAAGTCTGTGAGGCATAAACAAATTAAACTCAACCGCCAAATTGCTTCTGGTTCTGCACCCAGATGCTCAGCTAGTCCCTGCTAAAGTGCTTAGCCGTGTCCGAGGGGATCAGGGACTGTTAAAAGCCCCGTTAAAGGCACTGTGGTGATGGACAGTGTCCAATCGACGTGACCCTGAATGGAATACAGCCAGGCTGAAATCGCTTAATGCTATAATTGATGTTTCTCCGGTGAGCGGCTTCGATACGCCGGCGGCTTTAGTTAATGCACTGAGTCAGAAGTGCGTCATGTTTCATCATGGTACAGCAGTTAGTAGGGCTGTGGGAAGCAGTGGTGTATGAATTTTTGTCTTTTGAATTTTGTACTTTTTGATTGACAGCCATTTAAAAAAACACCCAAGGGCACACACTTTGTGTGTTGTGTCAAATGTTCTTTTTATTTTTTCCTTTTTTACAGACGAGGCATGTGTTGATATTAACTGTTCATGTCACGGTAATTAGGGAACATTTTTTTTATAGATTTTCAAAATTTTAGGAACAACACGGAATATACACTACCAGTCAAAAGTTTGGACGCACCTTCTAATTCGATGTTTTTCTTTATTTTTATTACTTTAAAAGAGACTGGATAATGATGGACTGTTGTTTCTCTTTACTTAGTTGACATAAAAGGTTATTAGTGGAATTT
>JAQMYM010000018.1:15576045-15591996 GCA_030014255.1 Parauchenoglanis ngamensis
CTACTTTGAAGAATCTGAAATATGAAATATATTTTGTTTTTTTTTTTACACTTTTTTGTTTACCACATAATTCAGTACATGCCATACGTGTTGCTTCATAGTTTTTATGTATTCAGTAATGTTTTACAACGTAGAAAGCAAAAAAAATGGTAGTGTATGTATCATAATAGTTTATTGAAGCCTTTAGAGATTTTTGTTCTTGAATTTTACGCTAATTCAGATGAAACTCTCTTCCATATTAGCAGTACTTCTTGGATTCAATTCAACATTATTTATACTTTTATTGACGTTTAGAATTACTTGATATAGTTCTAGTGACCAGTTAATCAGGCTTACAGCTCTGGTAACTAAGTAATGAACAAAAGAATGATGATGGGTATAAATGCTGTACCACTAGGGGTCCCCAGAGCTGACACTGAGAATCATGGCGTTAAAATGATTAGCAAAGGTTTGGCTAGCTTCTTAGCTTAAATAAAAATATACAAGTAAAATTACTCCCTAAACCTAGAGTTTGCTATCGGCAGTAAAATTCATTGTATTTTGCAGTCCTCATTACGTTAAATATAATAGAGTCCAATTTTGGTTAGGGATGAGCAGTATCATCATATCATATCATATGATATCGATATCGTGGTGAATGACATCGTAGTGAATGACATCGTAGTACACTTTTCTGAGACATACCTTAAGTATTTTTCTTACAATTACCAACTCTGATTCTGAGCTGCTGATTAAAGGTGAATTTTGGTGGTGAAACTTTTGTCAAATTTTTAAATGCTGTACTTGATTGTTGAAAAAATTTTTAAAAAAAAAGTTAAATGAAAGTATACATTTTAGGCTTTTTTAATGCAAAATTATTGTTTTGCCTGAAATTGTTATCAAGTCTATATACCGTGATACATACCATATCATATCATATCATAGAAATTTCACATATTATGATGTGATATTTTTGTTATTTGTCCCACCCTTACTATCACCCAGTTCATATTCTTTAACTATGTCTATGCAGTTGCAGAAATAGAAATATAAAAATAGAAAATTTTATATATATTAGCTATATAACTGTGATTAGCTCTTCTAGCTAGCTAATACTAGCTACTACGCCATATACACTGTCTGTGTGTTGCATTTGGCAGCATGATTTAGTCATTGCTGCCACAAAGTGAACAGCTCAGTCAATGCTAACAGCAAGACTTTGCTGATAATGCAAATACTGCCTTAAATCTAGCATCTGCTTTCAATCTTCAATCTTAATTATTCTAAAGCTACCTCTGAATTAGAAACCGTTCACTTCAGGACCACAAACGCTGCCCAAAATTGCTGCCTACGAGCTTATCCCGTCTGGAACACTGCAAAGTGTCCACGCTAATAACATCCTGCATGCTGAATATCGTGATATATAGTATAACCGATGATCAACACATGCCTATTCGAGCCCATGCTAATTCTGGCGGCACACTGACCCGGTCACTGTTGATCTCACTGTTGTAGGGGAAAGACTCGAGGGTGGTTGCCATGATGCTGAAGGAGTTCCCACGTAAGGCCTCCTCAGATGGAAACCCCCTCCTCACCGTCACAACCAAGGTGGGCTGAACACACACACCCACCGACAGGACATTAGATTAGCTTGCGAAAATAGCGCCAAAGTTCACTTGCTAGCTCAGTTCACTTGGTTAGCACTGTGGCTTTCATTAGCTCAACATCACAACATGTGTTAGGGAGCTAGCTATTATATTAGCATCCATAACTCAGCAGTGAACTGGGTAAAAGTGGCTGTCGTAAGCAGCAAGGTGCAGTGGGTGGAATTTGGGCTCTACGAAAAGCATTAGATTTTCTTCTTGACCCCACCTCTCATCCACGAAGCCCCGCCTCCGAGAATCCATGATGGCTTCATGGTTCATCCATGTTCGTTCGTTTCCACTGTTTCTGAAAGTCTATGGATTGTGTATATGTGTAACTGGAAGATAAAAGACATAGAAAAAAGACTCTTCTTACCGGTAACATAGTGACTTTGAATATTTTGACATATGATGAACGTCTTTATGCATTGCTGTGTAGACTCTTCACATTCAACATAAAAGTGACTTTGAAAAAGTAAAAGTGTCAGCCAAGACTATATGGATGGTATGGCTTTTTGTACCATCTGGTTTGTGTCAAAGGGTCAGTTTTCAGGACATGAATTATGAGCCCTAGAGTTAGTGTGTCTTTGAATGGTGTGAACTCATAATAGGTCACACGATGTAACTTCTGAGAACATGACTAATGGACACGGGGAAAAAAGTATATCATTTATATACTCTTAGAAAATCTCTTCAGACCTGACAGAAAAGAGCGTTCTGTCATGCTGTGAGTTAATCATCTGTTTAGGTGAACTGTAGAGTGAGACGTCAGTGGCAGCCCGTGTGAAGGCCATCTAGTTATTCATTTATTTATTTCAAAAACTGTAGAAGGTTATGAAAAAATCTATATGGCCACAAAACAATACGTTCTTTCCCTTTGCATTATTTAGTTTGAACAAATAATACTTTCCAAATGGATGCAAATACAGTAGGTGCACTGTTTTTTGGTTTTCACATAAGCAGGAGGTTTTTACTTTCGAGCGAGCGAGCAATCAGATATTCAGATGGAAATGGAGCCGATTTAATTTGTTAAGCCATGTAGGCAAATATATAAAAACAAATATTAAAAAAAGAAAATGAAAAAAACCCCCCCAAAAACTCTTTTGGTTTAGGCCACGCCCACTTCCGGTTCAAATCCGAAGACAGGTACGAATAGTTGGAGATACAGCCCTATACAAGGCAAATGTAGCTAACACGTTAAGCTTAGGGGCTACCAGTTTAGCATTCTGCAGACTGCTCTTTAACACAAGTTGTACATGTGTAATTTTATAAACTAGCCAAAATGTTCATCCTTCTAACGGACACTTCCAGGTTCAGACTTTAGACCACGCCTCTTACCTGATGTGATGTTGGAGTTAGAAAATCACTTGGCAGGAAAGAGTGTTCTGTCAGTGTGTGTGAGTTAATTATCTATTTACGTGAGCTATAGCGTGAGGCGTCAGTGGCAGCCTGTGTGAAGGCCGTCTTTATCCTGCACTTTTTATCACTCCAGATAGTTCACATAAATTTTGCAGGCAGATATCCAAAGGGTGAGGATGAGGGATGGACTGGATCGATACAACTTACAGAGCAAAAGCAGCTCATGATTTAATGCAACATACCCAATATATTCTGTTATTTGAAAAAGAAGCTTACATTAAATTATTAAATAAACTTGTTTCTATACATCATTGTCAATTATTAATACATAATACACACTAATATAGCATTTCTAAACTTCCTCTAAACTCTCTTTGTAATGGTCAATACGTATTTCAAGTTTTTTAAAGTGGACGTTCCAACATTAAATGTAACAATAAACGGATAAAAATTTAAATGAAATGGCATGCTTTAATAGATAAAAATTTATAAATGTCCTCTTTCTAATACATTAGTGTTTCTATAGTAACACCTCATTCACAGGGACTTGTATGGCAGACACTTCACGTTCACGTACGTTCACGCACGTTCACGTGTACGTCAGATTAAAAAAAAAACATGTACGGTTGATATGGCGAAGTTTTCTGTAAGCAGACATGTATTTAAAATCTTTGTCTCCAGTGTGAGCACATTCTAACAGTCAGAAGTAACAGAAAGTCTTCGGGATGACTGTTTAAAGCTGCTCTAAGGTGTTTGATATCTTGTTGCCAAACTTGTGGACGTTCAACAACATTAAATGAAGCTATAAATGGATCAAAAGTATGACCTATTTGTGCTTTAATTAAAAAAAGTGTAGCTATTCGTCACACATTGCTGTTGTGTGACAGCAATAACACACTTCAGAATGTGTGGTTAAAGGAAAAATAGTTAACTTTTGGAAATAACTTGTTACGTCATTGCGATATTGGACAACTTTATCACACCACACACAGGATTTTCAGTGGTTGTGTGTCGGAATGCCGATAGATGATACGTGGTGCTAGGATACACTAAATAATATGAAGACAAATAATATTAAACATCAGTTTTAAGCCAGAAAACTTTGTCTATAATATATTAATATATTGTAACTGATTATGATCATGTACCCGGTGTGAAACAGAGCTCAGCACTATAAAACAGTTCACAATGGTAAGGGTTTGGCGTTCAATGAGATTCAGTTTTATCAGTAACGATGATGTTGACAAAGATATCCATGTTCCAAAGCTAACATTGGATCTGTATGTATAAACAACAGTTTGTTTATCCGGATTTCACAGCTGCTGTTTGAATAAATTTTTAAATCCGCCAAATGTTATTAACACTATTGATTGCGACTGACAGCCAAAGAAAACTCCACGGATGCATCCATGTTAGAAATTGGCATGCATTATGCTCTGTTTGCCAAAAATGTCTTTTCATTACAAGAATATTAATATCAATGACTAAGATGAGATATAACAGCAGTATGACAGCATCAGCTCATTGTGTGTGTGTGTGTGTGTGTGTGTGTGTGTGTTACAGCTGGGCAGCGAGCACCAAGAGAGCCGACCGTTGCTGAGCCCCTCCATCGACGACTTCCAGAGCGAGAGCAAGAGTGATGGAGCGACACGACCGGTCACCTCTAACACAGCAGGTTCCTCCTCGTTCATCTGCTCTCCCTCTCTCTCTATCCCTCATCTGTTTCTCCTTTCCCTTTTTGTCAACTCATCCTATTCTCTGCCCTCACCAGATTTTTCTAAAATCCTCAGAAATAACTGATGTGTCAGATTACACTGTGCTCACAGCAAGATGCTGGGATTTTTTTTTGCAGCTGAAGGCGGTTCATGTTACAGAAAATATTTAATCACCTCTCTTGCCTTTCGGTTGTCTCATCCGATGACAGTTAAAGGACGAGAAAAGTTCCAAAGTGCGGAAAAGTTATAAGTACAAGACAAATAAATCTCAATAATAAATTCAAAATAATTTTTATTGCTGCTTATTTTTGTCTTTGAGCCAGTAAAAATCTATTTATTTATTTATTTATTTATTTATGTATTTATTTCAAATAGTAGGGGTGCACTTTTTTTTTAGAACAGTTTTTTTTCTTCCTTCAAGTGAGCAATCAAATATATTTCGATGGATATAAAAGCCACTTAATTTGTTAGACAGTGAAGGCGAATATATCCAAACAAATATTAAAAAAGAAAGAAGGAAAAAAAACTCTTGTGCTTCGGGCCATGCCCACTTCAGGTTTAAGTCCTAGCACAGATATAGATACAAACAGCACAAGCACTTAGAACATGCCGGTACTGATGTAGCTAACACTTAATGGAAGCTTAGGGGCTACTAGTTTACCATTCTGTGGCCTGCACATTTTATAAAATAGCCAAAATGTTGTCATATAAATTGCTTATAATGTATACTCCCAGGTTCAGACTTTAGACCACGCCTCCTACCTGAGTGTGATGCTGCTGTGGAGTTACACCAAACTGTGTGCTGAGAAATAAAATGTTTCAGCTTTACAATGGAGCTGCAGTTGTTTTTATCTCTGTGAAGTCCTTATGTCTATTTTTGTAGATAACAGCAGTGTCAGAAAGCACATCACCAACACTGTTGGAGATGCTGAGCAGAGAGTGTGTGAGGAATCAGATATGCAGTATGCACAGTGTTAAACTAGGTGCTATAAGCTTCCGTTACTTGGAAGCTGACAGATATACGAAATGACATTTCGTTCTCGCAGTCATCTCAACAGCGCTGGACCTGGTGGACCTGAGCGAGCCATGCGAGAGGAGGTGGAGCTGGGAGCGCCGCAGCCCCCGTGGCTCTTTGAAAAACAGCCTCCGCAGGAAGAAGACAGATGAGACGGAGCTGATCCAGGTGGAGAGCGAGCAGCTCTCGCCTGGACACCTGAACCCCGAGAGAGCTTCGTTAGACTCAGGTTAGTTCCAGTCAATTTGGAATATTTTATTCGAGTCAACCTTTACAACTTTATAACTTTTTCATTTTCCAAATGCAAGTTAAAGGAGCAGTGTCTATTTTTTTGCCCCATCTACTGTCTGCAAAGTGAACCGAAATTGTAATAAAAGCATCAACACACCTATCACTGTTATTTTTTTGTAAAGTATACAAGAGTGAAGCTTTCTTTTAGGAAAGCTGAATAATGATATTTAGTGTCACAACCTGGAACCGAAATGGACTTGACTGGGATTATATATCATGACCAATAACCAATAATGTTGAAATTGAGGAAAAACAATATAAAACAATTTCTAAAATTATTCGCAAATAAAATAACTAAAAGTCGAGTGAAATTAAACATGGAAATGTTTAAGGGGTAAATACTTCTGCACACCACTGTAAATCTGCTTTTTACATATGTTAATATTATGTTAATATAATATTATGTTAATCTATCCTTTCTCATTTCTACACTCATTTTAAAATTCTAAAAGTAGGTGTGGCTAAATTTGCACAAACTTGAATTTGCATAAACTCAGAAGAGCTGTCAATCAAATATGCTTATTAGAATATTAGGAATTAAACCACACCCACTCTGTGATAAGTCTGATCAGGTGTTTATCACAATTCTGCCTTGCGTTTTGTTTTTATGAAACCTTTTCTGGCTGTAAGCAAACGCTCAGGTTTGATAGCTGACATTTTTAATATTTCACACCATATTTGCCTTAAAATTCTCAACACAGCTGCAGTTTCATTGCCATCAGTTTTTTGCAGTTATATTTAACAAAGTGATATTCCGCCCACAGAAGCAGTGATGTAATGACCTGTCATTCATTTATTCAAGGTGTTTCCACTAATCTGAATAAAGTGCCACATTTGCTGAATTGAGTATTATTAGGGCTTTTACGCTTCTTTGAATCATTTAAAGAGTCCCTTAGGGGCTTATTTTAATCCATGCTTTTCCTGTAATTAGTTTTTGTCCTTTTCCTGGTAACATATTTTCCGTACAATTGACCACCTTTCAGAGACAATGTATTGAACACTTAACTCATTGGTTATGTGCCTAATTGAATCTGATATAATGGTGAAGCTAAGTGGTATTGAATGTTCTTTCAGTTTTCTCACACTGTATCACATTTAATGTCTTTATTCTAGTTCAAGAATATTTATCAATAAATTCCACATTGGTTTACATTGGTGAACAACCGTAATTAGCATCCTTTTTCAGAAGATAGCAAACTTATTAGTATATTAAACTAAAGCTTTGAAACTAAATACCATGCGGTTGTTTTTTATCTCACCACACTGTACTTAGAAACCGCTTTCACGTCCGTAACCCAAGCCGAAAAATCGTGTTTCTAAGCCCATTTTTTTGCAGAGACAAGCCTTAAGCTTTATTCTCATCTTCCTATCAAGTAGACAGCCTTAAGCTAAGCATTGTGCTGCTTTATCATTTTCATTGAATAGCACAAGCTAAAACGTAATGTGTTTACGCTGTGATTCCAGGATCTGAGGAAACATGGAAAAGAAAAGACGCATCTGGAAATATTTTGAAGGTGTGCTTCAGGACTAAAAAACGGGTCTCAGGAGTGGAGAGCTTTTACTTTCATGCAGGATGGCTAGATATGAAGTTTGTGAGACAAAACAGAGAAAATACCTTTCCAATAACGTCCAACACAACTTTGCAGATTACGCCCATTTCACATCAAAAGTGACACACCTAACCACTGCTCTGTAATGCTTTTCATTTTACACGTTTACAACCTTTCTGCCCTCAAACGCCATCCTTTAAAGTCAGTAGCAGTTCCAATTTTCTGCTGACAGAGCATGCACTGTTACAAGATGGCTGACGTTCTGCTTTTGCTGTGCATTATTTCTTCATTTGTTTCTTTATATTACATCTGTAAATCATATAAATACATGCCACCACTGACACAAGGAAAGTTTAATTACATCTAGAATTGATCCTTGATTACGGAATAAAACACCTCATGGTGTGCAGTTACAGGAAAATAATCAGCAACAGGGGTGGTGTGTACTTTTCCTCTGTTCACCATCCACCTCCTGAAGTTGATCCAAATGTATTTTATTCCTCTTATACCACATCAGTTTGTGTGTTAATTAAAGAATGACTCAACACTTTCTATCCGCTTTTAGTTGCATTGAACATTGCGGAACATCCGTGAAACAAGTGAGTTCCAGTTCTCACTTATGTTACAAGAGCTATCAACAGTCATTCCCTCCTCAGCCTCTCTTTTTTTTCCTCTCTCTTGAAGTTAATAAGACAAAAAAACATGCAGCTGCCTTGTCCTGAAGACTTTCCTTTAGCTCTGAGACTACTTCCATGAATGCCTTTTCACCATATCAACAAATACAGACATTTTTAAAATCCGTCTGTCATGTGTAATTTACTATTAATTAATAAACACCAAAATTGATTTAACTCTTTCAGATATCCATTAGGCAGAAGGCAAATCTCTAGCTTTAACACCCTGCTTTTTCGCTCTGTAAACCCCCGAACCCTCCCAATGTAGTGAGCAGCTCACCCCGGGACAGATGGGACGATGTGAACCTTCACCCAGACAGCGCCTGGGACAGAGGGAGGAAGTGGAGGTATGAGAGGAAGAGGTGCACCTCACATCACTCCTCCAGCGAGCTGCTCTGGTACGACTTCAAACTCAGAAATGTAACTTCACATCAGTCTAATAGAAGTTTTATTATTAATAGAAAAAAACAAACACATGTTTAGCCTAAGGCTGTTTGAGAACTCCTGGTGTGAATGGTAACACATGCTAAATACCAATGTCTCTTCAGGGTGCATTTTATAATGTTTTAAAAGATCTCTTTGCCAATAATCCTCACACAATTTAAAAATATATTAGGAATAACTGTAATTTGAAAATTAAAATAGGGGTAGTTTCTTCCTTTCAGATTTACTAGCCTGGAAATGAGATACGACCCTACCTGAAGCAGAGTTGCTCAGTAGGCATGTAACGATATATCATGCGATGTTAGATCACGGTACAAATTTGTGGAGATTCGAATTGAGACCGACCACGAAAAAACAGACCACGATTATTATCAAGCTGCGTAATCTTAGTTTTTTCCTAGCTGTAATTGCATTGTTTAGACAGCAGAGGGCGCAATAACAGACAATTGAGGGAATGCATGTGATGTCACCGTAGGCAGAAATAACAAACTCAAAAGCTGCAAAAACACACTCAAAAATTGCAAAGAGCTTTTGTGCGACTAATTGTAGAAACAGATTCAACAAGAAATCAGAGTTAACTTTTTACCGACTGATGAAAGCAAAAGAAATGAGAAGCAAATGGAGATAGTTGTTTTATTTTTAAGATGACTACAGCCTTCACAAATGTTCATAAATGTTTATTAAGAAAAGGCCTATCTGTTATAACTTTTTCATTTTTAATAAAAGGAATATTTTTGTTAATGGGCTTTTATATTTTACTCCAACCTTTAAAAATGTAAGTAAATCTTGTTGGTTATTAAGAAAATGAAACAAAAGTATTTTTTTATTTAAGAAAAGCAATATTTAAGTTGATAATGAATAGCAAAATAAATATAGCTTTTTTTGGTAGTCAAATAATTTTTTTTTAAAAATATTGTGTGAAAATTGAATCATGACCCCAGTATTGTGAACTGAATCGAATCGAATTGGGTGAATCGTTACATCTATTGCTTTGGGGTTGGGGTTCAGTTTGGGAAGTCCAGTTTAGAAAGTATGAATGAGAAGACATTTAAAGGCAGAAATCAGGAAGAACCTGTAGTACAGTAGTGTACAATTTTCAACTATCCTTATTAAAGTAACATATTTAACCACACTATTTGATACGGAACATTTTTTTTTCTAATTGCAGGTCTGCTGACTTCAAAAGCAACCTCTCAAATAAACACAAGCTGGAGCTGAGCATGAGCATGGAGTCCGACCCTGGGCCTACATCACAGGTACAGGTTCCTCTGTAGACAACTGCAAAGCCTTTACACCTGACTGGCAGTTACCCATTACTAACTAACCCTAGTTTCAGCTGTAACAGAATGACAGGTTTATATTAATACACTCATCCTTATACGTTATCATTTCATACTCTAAAACAAATAATAAATACATAAACAACGAGATATCTAGCAGAGAAAAATAACTTATTTAACATTCATGGACGGAGTCTCTGGTGTCACCACTTTGAAAAATCTTTTCAGTTTCCTGGTAATATGACAAACTGTGATTTTTTTTTCTCTGATTAACTTCAAGAGAAAAAAAAACAGAGCTTGCTGAGAGAAAGACTGTTTATAGGTGCTATAACGTAAGCGATACAGGAACTAACTTGCTTCATGGGTGCTCCATAATATGAATTTAAATGTATATTAATAGCTGTAATTAATAAAAACTGTTAGCGTTGACACATCCCTGCTTTGAACCACCACAACATTGATCATTTTCTAATAAAAGCATATCTCCAAGGATTTTTTCCTCCTTGCATAATAAAAGCACGCTTCTGAATGGTCTCGAATGTAGTGCACTTTATAGCAGCCGATTGAAAGACTTCCTGGCACACTCGAATGACTCTCAATGGAGCCATTTTATATGGACAAGCTTTTCACCTATTGGGCTTCTTATTATTCTTTATGAACAGAACAAAGTCACATGGTCCGAAACTTTTATGATAATGGGTTTAAATTTTAAAGCCCTCTATGTTGAAATGTTCCTGTCTATGTCTCTCTTACTCTCTCTCTCTCTGTCTAGCTCTATCTATTTTAAAAGTATGGCTGCAAGTTTAGAAGTAAGAATATGACCCAAAATAAAGCCATTTTATGTGTCAGCAAAAGTGTGTTCAGTTAAATTCTTACTTTTCCCATAAGAATATGCAAACTCCTGACTTGTCCTCAAACTTTTATATCGCAGATTCATCAAAAGGTACCTAAGGACACAGATAGTGTTACAGGTCGAGACTGCTGACTGACTGACCTTGCGTGCGTGCGTGTGTGTGTGTGTGTGTGTGTGTGTGTGTGTGTGTGTGTGTGTGTGTGTGTGTGTGTGTGTGTGGAACCATCTGTGTGCACAGCGGCCCAAGCTGAGACTGGGAAGCTCTCTGTTCGGCAGGCAGCACTCTCTGGAGGAGGAGTTTGTGCGAGCCAAAGCTGCTGTGGAGGTGAGAGGCTACACACACACACACGCACACACACACACAAACACACTTACGCGCACATACAAAGTTCAGCTTCAAAATATTGCTTTTCTTCATGGCATCCAGCCACGTTTCTCTCACAAACTTGATAATGAATGGAAACATTACACACCTACACAGATTAGGGCTGAACAATATGACCATGTAATCTCTCCCTATTTCCTACAAGTGCATTATGGGTATTTTGAACTTTCTTTTGCAAACAATAGTGGATATTCTCTTCTATGCTGTCAGACGTGTATTTGTATTTGGACTCTCCAAGATTAATACTCTCGTCATGTATAGATATATAAGTAAATAAATAATTAATTAAGCTTGGAATAATCCTCTTCAAAGTGCATATATTTTTATAACTGTATTATACAGTTTAGCTGGGTCACAGCTCCAGGGTCCCAGGTTCTGTCCTTCTGGATCTTATGTGGTTCTTTTCTCTTGACAGAGGGGTGCCAAAACTTTCTCCAGTGCACCATAAAGGCTACAGTCAGTAATTATACACCTCCAATGTCACCTATCTAGTATGTGTCTCTGATAAACTGGCCACTCAGTGTGTATTGATGTACTGCGCCGAAACTCTGTAGACGTTGTTTTAGATGCGCGCTTTAAATTCGTGGTCAGTCCCGTCCAGGAAGTGACAACTGCATCATTGCTGTATTTTCTAGCTGTAGCTTGATTTGTGATGATGTCAGCTCCGCTTCGTCGTCAGCATTATGCTTGCTGCTTTCTGCACAGGAGTTTTGTATTACAGACGTCTTTAAGCGATCCAGAGCTATATGTAGGGGAGCGGAGATGTTAGACTTGAATAAGTAGCTATATATAACAGAAGCACAAAGGTACAGTCGATATCCTGTGTTTCTCTGACTTAGCTTTCCTACCCTGTGGCTATTTTTTTTCCAGCTGATTCATTCAAATCTTTACATCATGTTGGATTTGATAGAACAATGCACTGAAAATATAATACTTGGCTCTTGTATACTGTTGGGGTTTTTGGTTTAAGTCCCAGCTACTCTACATGCTGACTATCATAATGTAGTAGATCTGAGAGGAAATTATTATTATTAGTAGTAGTAGTAGAAACAGCCATTAGCCATTTCTCATTTGTAAATACTAGTGCTAAATGAAATGATTTCCCAACACAATCAAAAGTACATTTAATTACTAAAAATGGAACAATCTTCAAAATAAAGCCTTATGAGGCTAAAGAAAAAATCTGACATAAATTAAAATGTATATGATTTTACCTTTACCTCAAATATTCTCTAGGTAGGACGTTTTGAATCCTGAAATCATTAAATAGTTTAAATAGTAAAAAATATTTTAACAGGATCAACAGCAGTGCGTCTTTCACGTGAGCAAAATTGCAAGTTGTTGTTTTGCATGCTTGTCTTAAGCAGTTTATGACCTTTTTACCAAGAAGTACAAAATACAGGGTGGAGTTAATGCAAATCAATTTATTTTGCTTGATGATGATTTACAAAATGTAAAAGTCACTTCAGGAGCAAATTAGCATGACGAAGGGCAGGAATTAAATTTGTGGAACCTCATTTTCACCTTAACGAAAATGCTTTTGATCTAAACACCATTGAAGTCGGAATAATAACGTTTATACAACATTATTAGTGGGACAAAACTTCGGAAACAGTAGGAAAAAAATCAGTTGTGCTCAAATCATTACGTGTGACATGCTGTATAACAGTTTCATGCAAAATGATGCAAAATGAGTTGAGGTTTGTGGCTTCTACATTTCCCTCCATGTCTTATTTTCATTTCAATCCATTCACACACACACACACACACACACACACACATGCACGTGTCTGGCTTCAGGAGGATTCCCGAACACGGTGAAGTTTATTGATCATCACTGAGAGGAAAGTGATTGATTGGAAGTCCTGTGAGGATAGTGAACAGAACAGGTAGTGAAGGTTACACATGCATGATGGCAGTCTGAGTGCACTCGAGTATAGATGAATGACTCAGATGGAGGATGGCTGCACCATTGCCGCTGCGGGAAGTCTTTTCATCAAAAATGTAGCAAAGGCAGACGACCAATCATCCGTACTCTGTAGGGCAGAAAACAGAGTCACTGATTTAGTTTCGATAAAGTCCAGCATGTCATTTGTTCAAAATGCTAATGGTGTGTGAAGAAAACATCGAACGTCTCAGAAAGACACAACACTCCCCTTTATTCTGTGACAAATTACTGACTGTGTTAATGTGATTAAATAAGATTTCTCATCACGGATGGTGTTGAAAAAGTGTTACTTTAAAGCTGGCCTTGGACTCGTTGGTCTGTTTGGTGCAGAATGAAAATGGGAGAGTTTGTAAAGTGAGTGTTTCAGAACTTTTTCCTACATGCTGTATCTCTAGGGTTTTGCGCTCAGTTATATTCTGCATTTTGTCACCAATTACATACTCTCTAAAATGTTAAAATTCTTCCCCAATAATCACAAATTCTTGCAGCTGATCTGTTCGGCCACACCCCAAAAACACGTGTCCAGACTGTCTTTGTCTTAGAGGTCCTCCATGTTTAGCTAGGGACCTAAGATACTGTGGGGTATGTTTAGATTTGGCTTTAAATCTGACCCCTCCCATGTTAATTATCTGTTATAAAAGAAAACGTCTTAACATACAGAATTTAATCATGTCCCTCAAATTGTATTATTGTCAATTTGTATCACCAGAAATGCACCCTGAATATACTTGATTAGCAAAGATATTTTGTGGGGGTTTTCTTTTTTAGGACACAGTCTATCTGAAATCGGATTACGATGCCCACGTTGACATGTTTGTGTCATTTTTTTGACACCTAAACACAGAGTTGACTGGAAAGTGTCCAAACTGTGCATTAGCTGGCTGTGCTTGCTGCGTTTTAAAACAAAAATGCATATCACCTGACTATTCATGTATACCGGACATGCGTGTGCATGTATAAACAGGAAGCAGATTGTTTCCTTCCTTCTGGAAAAGGGTCACATGATAGGAGCATGACGAATCAGGGAAGGATATGTCATAACTGAAAAGATCCAATCCTGAAGCAAACATGAACATCTGTGCCATCGTTTCCGAAACTCTACGTTTTCCCTCGTCCACACTAAAATGCTTTCGAACTAAAATGGGGCCAGGAGCGCTTTCAAAACACTCCGTTTTTATGGCTCAGAAAGTCTGGAGTAGAATGGACTTAAATGTTTTAGTGTGGACATGGCCTTAGACACTTTGTTGCTAGAGTTAATGACTGTTTAGAACTCTGTAGCGATTATAAAAAAGATCTAGCGACAAATTTAGTGACTTTATGGGCAGACGTTCAAACTTTGCAAAAAAAACAAGCAAACTTCAGAATTATTGGCATCGTTCCTGAAAATGAGTAAGAAGAAATTTGTTATTATTGTTTTCTGGTGAGAAGGAAACCAGAGAACCCAGACAGATCACATGCAAAAACAAGAAGATATAAACGTAAAATGCACACGCACCCAGACACACCCTTTGTCAGGTTTACACGTGTTTTCACACAGCTTCAATAGAATCAAGGACTCGACCACGATCACTTTGAGATGAATTCTGAAAGCCAGTGTAAGAAACCAGAGTTTCAGTCCTTTGCTGCATGGCTAATCAGTCATCTCCTATCCGTGATTCTTTTTAATAAAAAGGGCTTGACATTTTTGGCGGCAGCATTTTGAATGAGCGGTCTAAGAATCTCTTTGGGGAAGCTGTGTAGAGAATTATTCAAGGTTTTTTATTTATTTTTTTTTTTAACAAAAAAAAGGGAAGCTATCTCATGATTTCAGTGTTGACAACTATCATTGTGAGGACATTTGGTCTTATTTGGTCCTCACAAAGGGCTAACTTTGTGTATACACACACACACATACTTAGCATGCAGGGTCATTGGTAATGATAATCCTCGCTTTCAGCACTCGCAGACTATCTATAGTCAGTAAATGACTGTAAATAGCTGAGGTTATGAACTATAATGAATCTGGACTGAGCCATTTTACACACTCACACACACACACACACACACACACACACGCAGAGTATGAAATCTGAGTATAAGTTTTGCAATCCAGCCATAAATGTGATATTGGATCCCATCCGCTGTGTAACATGAAATGATCTCTGACCTTTTGACTTTGCAGCCTAAACACAGTGCTACAGACTAAACTTCCTGCATTAACACTAATGCACTGCTGCGTATACGATACCTGGTGTTTTTTTAATAGGAAAGATGGTATCGATGGACCTGACACGCAACAAACAGGGCCAAATTTATCACAAGTGATGTCCTATAGTGATAATGTCACCACAAAATGAGTCCAGTGTTGCAAAAGTTCATGTGATATAACGATAGTGACTTGAAATGAGAGTGCGTAAAAAAATGACCCACATATCATTTTTTTTTTTTTTTTTGCAGTAAATACGTTCCTTAATCTATAATGTATCTCTCACCAAAATATTATACTTTAAAACAACCGATACATGTATGACTAATTATGACCACTCTCTGGTTGCACTGCATTAATTTCAATTTACACATCAAAGTTTACAGCTGATTTTCTTTAAACTTGATTTTCACTTAAGATGATGATACCTTAAACGTGAACTTTTTGCTGATTTCTCTGGATTGGCTGCACCAAATTTAACAAATCACTCCTTATTTTAAAGATAATTAGCTTTAGATTAGTGCACCCGTTTCCTCCGGGTGCTCCGGTTTCTTCCCACAGTCCAAAGACATGCAGATGAGGTCAACTGGCTACTCTAAATTGCCCATAGGTGTGAATGCGAGCGTGTGT
>JAQMYM010000018.1:15600954-15622311 GCA_030014255.1 Parauchenoglanis ngamensis
AGTTTAATTGAAAAACAAAATATTTAATCTTTATGATGCTTAAATACAATTTGCATAATAATTTGGAACTGGGTGTAATGCTTCAGTATAGAAGAAAGTGCTTATCATTTTCAGTTAACTCAGGTTAAATATCTCTGTGCTAGCTGTGCGAAAATTTGTAAATAATTTTCGTCAAATAATTTTCGTTACTAAAACTCTTGGCGTGCTGTCATGAAAGTACTTTTGAGAACCAGATGTCCACTCAGAACCTTGTCTTGTATCTCACAAAGACACAGCCGTCATGTGCGTCACGCTGACAGACCCTCCTGCTCATTTTGGTAGCACACGTGTTTAAGCATGTGATGGTGTAAAATAATGGCAAGAGTCTAATGGAGTTCAGTATTCCACAGTGTAGGTCTGTTCATTTATGAGAATAATGATGGTAGGGGTGTATGTATGTGCGTGTGTGTGTGTGTGTGTGTGTGTGTGTGTGTGTGTGTGTGTGTGTGTGTAGCTCACAGCTGGTGGAGGTGTTGGAGCTTTATCAGGAGGCCGTGCAGCAGAACCCGGGCTGTGTGGACCCTGACCTGCAGACGGGACTCGGCGTGCTCTTTAACCTCAGCTCTGAGTTTGATAAGGCTGTGGACGCCTTCAATGCAGCGCTGTCTGTACGGCCTGAGGTGAGCAAAGAGGAGTTTGTGTTTCTGTGTCCTCTAAAGCATCGCTCTAGTGCAAGAAAGCTGTTAAGGATCAGTCATAGCTCATAAGTTAAGATTCTGTGTTTTTAGACCAGATGCTTATGGATTGAAATCCCAAGACTGATGAGCCATTACACGTGTCCCTGAACCCTTATCAATAAGTGTAATTTGTGTAGCTCCTATCAAAAGCCCAAGGACACTTTATAGAGAATGGTGGTAAAAAGTAATACAAGACAAGACCAAGGTGTGACAGAAGAAAATAAAAATGTGCCTTTACAAATTTGGGACAAAGTTCTGGATCAATCAGGGTTCGGTTCTAAAACATTTCCCAAGCTTTGACCATTCCATAGAGCACTATTTAATATATTATTTAGAAAATTCAGTGAGTATGTAAAGGAGTGAATTAGTCAGAGAAGAAACCAAGTGGTCAAGGGTAATTCTTTAACACGATGCTACCACCACCATGCTTCACTGTAAAGATGCAAGCCACTGTAAATGTAAAAGTATGGCTTGGATGGCTATCATACCATGAACTTATTACATGTATGGAACTTATTCTCTTTAGATTTCAATAGCATAAAGGCACTATGTCTCACAGGACTATCTGCTGTGGAACCGACTGGGGGCGACTCTGGCTAACGGAGACCGCAGTGAAGAGGCTGTTGAGGCCTACACCCGAGCTCTGGAGCTGCAGCCCGGCTTCATCCGCTCCAGATACAACCTCGGCATCAGCTGCATCAACCTGGGAGCACACAGGTAACCCAGACCAGAGCGCATGATAAAATCCTTATCCAGTGCATCGGTATGTAAATATGCACACCATTATACTGTATATATTTATGCATTTCTTGAACAGGTTCTACAATTAGCCTTCCTACTTATATTTTCTGCTTTTTAGTTTGCAGGTCATGCTAAAATACTTCTTTTGACATTTTTCTGGCCCAGAAATTAACCCCACCCCAGGAAGAAAGTTGCTTTTCTTTAAAGACAACGCATGAGACATGTTGTTTTAACAGAGTGCACAACAGATAACAACAGGATGTGAAAATATCTTGAATATAGGCATTTATTCAATTAATTTTTTTTAACGATCATGCTAATAGTAAGATTATTAAGCCTCACTAGAGAGTTTTACTAATAGCAAACTTGAAATTGTCTTGTTTTATTGACAGTTTTGGTTTATTTGTATATAGAAGAGAAACAATCTGTTTCTAGAATCAGGTCTAATGATGTTATTCATTTATTCATTTATTGAAGACAGATGTCATGAATATAGAATTAATGAGGTTTTTTTTTTGTTTGTGTGAAAAAGCAGTTCGCATCACAGCCAGCAGAGGGCAATAAGAGTTACAATCTGCTCCTTTAAATCTCACAAACGAGGACGTGTCCTGAAAAATAGACGCCATCGTGATCGCTGTACTGTTTAGGATTTTTTTAGGGCTATATTTGTCTATATCTCTGAACATAAATCTAATGTCATTGACTCATGTTGCTCTTCTCTCGTGAAGGGAGGCGGTGAGTAATTTTCTGATGGCTCTGAACCAGCAGAGGAAAAGCAGGAGCCACCAGGTGATGTCCAGCAGCATCTGGGCGGCTCTGCGCATCGCTCTGTCGCTCATGGACCTCCCTGAGTTGCTCCATGCTGCCAACGTCGGTGATCTCGACCTCCTCATGCGGGCTTTCAACATGGACATGTGACCCGGAACCTACAAAAAATTCCCCAAACTGATGATTGCAGCAACAACGCTGGGCTTTTAAAAAAAATATTAGTGAAGGCCGTGCGACACACACCAACTGCTTTTGGTGTGATTATTTATTTGTATTTCTGCTGGTGTGTGTCTACTACTGATTTGCAGTTTGCACAGAGGAGGTTGTGGATTTTATATACTAGAGGGCTGTGATAGATGCTAAGTGTGTGTGTGTGTGTGTGTGTGTGTGTGTGTGTGTGTGTGTGAGAGTGTGTGCGTGTGTGTGTGTGTGTAAGAGAGAGAGATAGAGTGACTACAAGCACATTTCAGAGAAGACTAATTAAGTACATAGTCTTTCCTTTTGCATTGTAAAGTGTAAATGCTGTTTGTATCCTTGAATAAGAACCAAATTATAGCATGGTGAAAACACAATTACGGTTAGCACATGACCTTTAATAACCTCAGATCCATCCAAAGCATTCAGTACAGAAGCTCTTTTTTTTAAACCGGTTTTAGACGTACCGTTCTTCAACCATGCTCGATACACCAGGTTGTATTTCCCAAAGTGCTAAAATGATTAATCCGGGTTGCCAGATGTCCATTCAGTCAGTTGGTAATAAATAAACAGTGCCTTGCATAAGTTTTCACCCCACTTGAACTTTTCCATGAACACATTTTGTAGTGAAACAGGGATTGTATGTCATGAATGTAAACAAA
Organism: Parauchenoglanis ngamensis; assembly: GCA_030014255.1. NCBI lineage: Eukaryota > Metazoa > Chordata > Actinopteri > Siluriformes > Auchenoglanididae > Parauchenoglanis > Parauchenoglanis ngamensis. The sequence continues at coordinate 15,604,037 of JAQMYM010000018.1, forward strand.
ATAGCCCATAACATTCAGGGGATGAATACTTATGCTAGGCACTGTAAAGGCTGATTAAGAGTTCAGGATGTATGTTATAACAGGTTTATATACAAAAAGTCCTATTTATAGGAAAACCAAATTTATAGGAGATGCAAATTTTTATAGTCAACCGTGTTAAACATTTTGACATGTCACTGTTTGAGACATACTAAACTGGTAGCCATAAACATCCAGTACTTGTTAGCAACATTAGCCTCGTCACTCCAACGCATGACCTGGATGATTTCTATTTATGGATATGAGAAATAGAAAAGAAAGCAGGGTTAGTAGAGCTGCAGTTCTGTTTTTCTGCCACACGATGGCACTGTTTCTACACCAAGTTCCTACAGTGACCCCGGGGTGATGAGTGACATTCAGTGTGTCTCTCCTCAGGACACAGCGGTCCCTCTGAGGCATGTCATGTGCCCAGGTGTGCCAGCAGGATGTGTTGCCCCGAGCCATCTGTGTTCCAGCGCTCCCCTTTGACTGTGCAGAGCTCGGGGGCTCCGCAGGGGGTCGACTTCAAACGCCTCGCATGAAAGGTCATGGCAAGGAAAAAAAGAAATCTACAGCATCATGTTGAAAGTGTGGAAATCTATGAAAGCACTATAGCACAAAAGGCCAAGCAGATACTAAACCCGTTCCTAAATACATGCAGGTGACAAAAACGTGCACCATTGCCTTCAGTGGTTGGACTGTTGAAGGTCAAAGGTCATTTGCAGATTATTTTAGGGTCATATATAATAAGATCCTAGGTTAGACTACCTAGCAAAGGTGATCAAGGAGTGGCATGAGAACCTTTTTCCCGTTATGGAAAAGTCTCAAAATTTCACATGGGAGTAATACGTTGTTGATTATGTGGAAAACAATCAATGTTGTGGAACCAAACCACATGAAAAATAACACCATATTTGAAAATTTATAAGAAAATAAATAATTCATGTGAGGAGAAAACATCATGTGAAAATAGAAGTGCATGTCCAAGTAAAAATGAATTTAATAAAAATAATGTAAAAATAAAATCACATGTGGCAAAATAAAAGCACGTGCCCTATATACGACATATTAAAATGTAAACATAAATAAATCATTTGGGAAAAAAATTGAAATTATCGTGTAAGAGAAAAAACGGGTAAAAATGAAAACAATGACACATTGAAATATATTTCGTTAATTTCATTTTTATTTATTTCCGTGAGAAAAACGTTCTATATAGTGTTATATATAGAATATAATATAGAATATATATATAAAATTCACATGTGAAGTTAGCGTGACTTTTCTTTAAGGGTTACTAGAGGAAAAGGTTTTCATCTAAGATACAACTATGCAAGTCATATTTGTTATTATTATTATTAATAATAATAATATTATTATTATTATTATTAAAACTCTTTCTAACTGCTTTGTATGAAGCCATTATCCAGAAATGATATACTGGATTAGTATTATTTGAAATATGTTGGAAAAACCTCCCCAAACTATTTTTTTTCCCTTTGGAATCCAAATGAAATGATATCACTACATGATGTTGCATGTGTAATCACCTGTAATGTATCCAAATCCTGAACCTATAGTTTTTAATCGAATGTCTTAATGCTCTGCTTTCTTGCTGTAATAATAATCGAATGTCCTGTGTCATACCACCACTGCATTAATGACATCATCATATGTCACAACTCATAATGTAACACCTATAAACTATTTATTGGAAACAATCTGATTATTATTGTAGATTTGGAATATTAAAGGTTGTATATAATGAACATTCAGCATGTTAGAATACTTCATATAACCTCTGGGACTATTTTGTAAATAAGTCATATAATTTAAAGAGGTGAGATATGATCATGTATTTATTATTGAGATTAAAATGATATTTTAGAAGGATTCATAATGTGTGTGTGTGCTTGTTTTCATTGTAATAGTTAATACTAAAAAAAGCATTCTACCTCTATCACCTCTATAACTGTTTTTTCATCCCTCACTTTTCATCCCATTGACTTCAGTTCATTTTTCGAGGCCTAACTGCTGCTAGAGATTAAAAGCTAGAACCACCGAAGTTGCTAAATGCCGTTAGTATGTTGTACCATACATAAATACGGCACAATCTTTTCTCTTCTCCTTTTTCTTTCTTTTTCATCCCTTCATCCTCCCATTAAATCCCACTGATTGTACTACTCCTGCACCTTTTAAGGTAGAGTCATGAAACTTGGGATATGGATTCAACTGAAAAAGTACATCACTTGACTGCTTTTCATGTTAATGACACTCATCTTTCTCACCCTTCTTTACTTGCATTCATCCCGCCATCCTTCCATAGCAGTCCAATGATTTTACTACTCCCTCAACTTCTAAGGTAGAACCACCAAACTTCATATGTAGATTCAACTGCTGAAATGAAGAACATCTCTATCTATCTATCTATCTATCTATCTATCTATCTATCTATCTGTCTTGAATTTTATTTTCTTTTGCTTTTTTTGCTTTTCAAGCACTATTACTTCCTTCAGGAAATGCAAATCTAGTTATTATTATTACTATTATTATTTACAAAGACATTCTAGGAATTTAATATGAATGAATAGAAAAATTGGAGTCTTTTAAATAAAATTTCAAACTATAAGTACTCTCTATTACATTACAAAAGGATGTGCTGTTTTAGAAAAGTAATCACTTTTACCACCTACTGTACCACCTACTATTACCACCCCCAATGTTTTCCAATAGCCGCCACATCATGATGTGCTTTCTTTTTTGCTCTTATTCCACGGCAATTTGTCAACGATTGGCAATAATTTTTTATTATTAATTAAAGAATTATACTTTTTTTTTTTACCCATTTAAAGTCATATTTAAAGTTCGGTAACCTCCACCACACAGGTCAGGTTCTGTTCTCGCTTCCATTATAGCAGCTATAAACAGTCACTCCCTCACAGTCTCTCCTTCTCTCTCTTCTTTTGAAGTTAATAAGACAAAAAAGCAGCTTGTCATATTACTGAGAAATTGCAAAATGTAAACAGTGCTGTCCTGAAGCACTGGCACTGGAGATGCCATTTACTTCCATAAATGTGAAATAAACATCTCCTTACAGAAAATTGATAACAAAAATAACAATAACTGACTATTTTTCAAGTCAGAAGAAAATTGTCTTTTTTTATTGCATTTAATCAGCAATGTCAATTCTTTAAATAAATAGTTTTCTGTAATTTATATTATAATATTTAGACAATATTATTCTTACTTTACAGACATTGTGAATTTGATTTATTATTACTCTAAAAAAGTGACATGAAGTGAATTTTTTTTATCTCTGATACCATCTGTGTGTGTGTGTGTGTGTGTGTGTGTGTGTGTGTTTTGTTCAATGTAGTCAACCTGATATTCATGTTAAGATACCTTTATATGAACAGTGGAAATGAAAATAGTACTTATAAGGCATGACTAAATTTGTTGCTTGTAAATAAAGGTGCATACTTGATCGTATACAATAAATCATAGACAGCTCTAGTGTTTATTTAATTTTTGCATCTGATAGGTAAGATCAAGGTTAAATGATAAACCGTATCTTGGCACATGTCAGTCTCGTGTCCTATTACTGTGGGTTTTGTCTCTTTAAGGCTCTCCAGGAGCTCACACCCCTCCACCTAGTCTGGAGTAAACCCGCTGTGGACCCGTTAGTCCTCCACGGTGCCTGCAGTCTGATCCATACAGGAAACACACACTACACCAAGGAGGACACACTGCACTAGGGACCAGCACATAGACCAGCATTGTTAGGTAAGACTAATAAACCACTTTTCTGTCATTAATAGGTTACACGTGGAGTTTGGTGTGTCCTGGATTAATGGGGTGCAGAGTGTAAAACTAGTCTTAATGGAGTGTCCTGTGTCCTGGTGACTGAATCTGTATGAAACATGCTCTAATTTTTAAAATTAAGATTTCCTTGCTATCATACTCATGTACACAATGTGCAGCTGGTAATACATTTTTCAAAAAATTATTTCAATTTTACTTTCATGATAAATTTTTCTCCTTAATCTGGAGTATGGTGAGGTCATGGTGAGGTGTAAAGAAATCCCAGCAGCTACTGAAGTGACTTTTTTTGAATATGTGTGGTAGTAAAGCTTCCACCCAAAAGGATGTGGCTTTGAAAATACAATTATAACAGTAACTGTAGCTCAAAGATCCACCTAAAACCCACACAAACCCTGTAACACGCTGCTGTCATTCAGCTCTGCACAGGCATCTCCCAAGTAAAATGTAAGCTGTCTTTTTTTGTCTTGATTTGAATTAAATTATAATGAACACTCTTGGAAAAATGGTAACATGCATGTAGTATAAGGTTCACAACTTTTTCTATGTACCACACAACTTTCTTAATTATAGTTTATCATACCAAGCATGTTATAATGCCAGAATCCAAATACATAACACTAGGGCTGGGAGCCAATCCGAGAAAGAATCCATTTTCCCATCCCAGGTGGTAGGAAGTAAGAGTCAATTCCAGCTGACTTTGGGTGAAAGGCGGGGTACACTCTGCACAGGTCGCCAATCTATCGCAGTGATAACACAGAGATGAACAGCCATTCACACTCACGGTCACACCTATGGGCAATTTAAAGTAGCCAGTTGACCTAATCTACATGTCTTTGAACTTTGGGAAGAAACCAGAGCTCCAGGAGTAAACACATGCAGGCACATGGAGAAAAATCCACCCCAAAGCTACGGGAAGATTAATTTGTTATAATAAAATTATTTTAGCAATGTTGAAACATTTTAAGGTTACCCACCAGAAGAACTTAAATTAATTCTGAAGGCATTAGCACCCCAATTGACATTGGTAATCATTATTATTATTATTTTTATTATTATTTTTTTTTATTAGTAGTAGTATTTATGATGATGATGATGATGATAATAATAATAATAATAACAATGATAATAATAATAAAAATTATTATTATTATTATTATTGTTGTTGTTGTTGTTGCTATTATTGTTGTTATTGTTGTTATTATTATTACAGTTGTTCTTGTTGTTGCCACTATCAATCATAATAGTGTATTAATATCACTTTTCCTGCTCTTGTTGCGCTTTAATTTCTAGAATCGACTCATGGAATCGACTCATTAGTTTTCCAGCACCAAAAACTTAGATTCCGACTCGGAGTCGACTCCAAAAGTTCTGGAATCGAACATCTATCCGTTACGCGAGTTCAGTCATTTTGATAATTGAGGAAGCTGATGGACAGTACCAATTCGCACAGAAGGGGGTTAATAGCTAATTCTTTGTGCATAGCTGTTAAGGGAGCACGACCGTTTAGCAGAAATGCACTAATATGAGTAAAACAGAAGGTACTGTTTCAATTTTTATGCATTTTACTATTTTGAACGTTTTCTTAATCAAAATGTTTCGTTTAGTTTTGCCGTTCCCCCCCTTCGCCTGATTGTTGCCATGCTCCAATATCAGTATGGGTGTGGTGGTAATCCCGGTATGAATTGGTCAGATTCGCGTCAAAATTTGGCGCCTGAGGCCTTGTTGTTTTTCTGGACATAACAAAGGACGCACAAACACAAAAATGAGCGAATTACATTTTTAAAACAATCTACAAAAGCATGACTAGGAACTGACGGAAGGTCTGCCGGATCTTGAGAGCTATCAACAGTAGGTAAGGTAAACCCTTCAAACGGTAACCCATTAGCAGCTAAGCTACCGTTAGCAAGCTGTAACCTGGTAAAAGTCTCGCTAGTCAAAGTACGTGTGCTGAATTTAAGGTTATTAACTGATTGTTTTATGGTTTTCTTTGGAAGAAGACAAATTTTTCATGGTTTGTCAGGTCGACGTTATGGAAAGCAACATGTGGTTTGAAATTACAGCTATATCTTTATGACTTGGATAGTTAGCTAGTTTAGCTAGGTGGGAGCACAAATATATAGTATAGTGTAGCTTTCTTGTCAGCCTTCTTTCATCATTATTAACTGTTTGTGGATCTTTATTAATCTGATACTGGGTCAGATCTGTTCTATAATGGCTGAAGTCTGAATACTGACTTCTGAATCAAATCTGTCTTATATTGGAGTTAATGTCTCGACAGTGTGTCTGATTTCTGCAGATTAGGATTAGTATTTAGTGAATTTGATCTTGATCTGCTTGTATTTTTCCTCCTGTGAAAATGCTTGCTGAGGAAGGAGCAGCTTTCCTTCCTTCCTGTTTTTGAAGCACTGCAGCTCTGTGGTTCTTAGAAACTCGGGCTAAAGTGCACCAGAGGCCACAGCATGTACTTCCTACGGAGACGGCGTCTGCGAGGGTAGACGAAACCACCTTGGTGAGCTTGCAAGATGGCACATTGGTTGCAGTTTCATATCTGTTGTTGCATACAAGGGCTCTCCGGGACTGCAGGTGGCGCTGTAGAAACTCCACCACTATTCCTACGACTGCAGGAAGATGATTGGTGCTTCTCAAAAATTGTCCGTCTCGTTGATCAACAACTGATTTGGATTGCGTAGCTTGTACGGCAAGCAAAGCCTCCATAATGACGGCATATTGTTACACATCACCGTCGCAGGAGGAGGCCTGTACGCCGTCTTCCGGTTCAATTTCAATTCAGACTGCTCCTAACTTTTGGGTTGTGTCAAGCATGTGATGAGTGGTGACTTCCTACTTCCTGTGTGATTTTTGGTTTTTATTGTTTGCGTCGAGCTGCTGTAGATTAATAATTGCCTCATGATGTTTGTGAATGTGCCTCCATTCTATCTACAGATGGACAGTTTGTCGCATTTACAATTATGATATACAAATAGCAATATATTCACTGTAAAAGGCACACTTTTACAATCACAAGTTCAAATCCTGAAGATGCCAACGGGAGAGGGAGGGGCATGCTGTCTCTCCCCTGTCAATCAAACCAGCACTATCCAATCATGACACACTTTACGTGGAAGAGGGTAGATAGTGCTTTCCTCAGAGTGAGTCATGTGAGACAAAAACAGACATTTGTCTCACTGTTTTCTTACTGTTGCTTGGTGCACATCTGGGGGAAAACATCTGTATTTTCACACTGAAAATGAGGGGGGGAAAAATCAGGACTGTCATATTTGGACGTTGCCTATTTTGTGTGTGTGTGTGTGTGTGTTTTCAAAAATTAATTGTGGTTTTGGCCTGCACTGGTCTTTTAACTTGGGAGTGGAAAAATAGTAAAGGAAAGAAGAAGAAAAGAAAACCACAGACATGTATTTCAACGGTAAAAGAATTTCCTTGTACTGAGAAAAGAACAGAAAACCCGCTTACATTTTAAACCCGTTCATAAAGGAAGTCTAAAGTAAGTTGTCGAGTAATGTTTAAAATAACATTAAAGGTGCTAGGATGAAAAGAGAATCTTACCTTGCTCTTGAGGTTTTTTTTTTTTTTTTTTTTTTTTTAAAAACAGAAGTAATACCGTTTTTAAACACTTTTTGTAATGTTGCTGGTGATGGAGCAGATTGTGTGCTTTGCAGGCCTGCGTGTTTGTCAGCGTGAGAAGTGAAGCGGGAGTGAAGCCCTCAGCGGAGGACCATGAGCGAGCTGGAGCAGTTGCGGCAGGAGGCCGAGCAGCTGCGCAATCAGATCCGAGTGAGTCCGGCCACTGCGTTCACATTTACACCTTTATCCAAAAATGACGAGGTTAATGTTTTTGGATCGCTAGCGTGGAACCGTAACCACTGAGCTTCTGGTGAATTAACGCTCCCTTTCACTCTACCTTCACTCAAGTTGTGACAAGATGTCTAAATCCTGCTATACGTTTATATTTATATTCACCACTTGTTTAAACTAATCTGCATGTACATTTGATTTACGTCATGTTCTCGGCTTTGTACTAGCTTTTTTGGGAGATTAGCACAACGGGCTGACTGTCCTAGCTAAGTCAACTCAAAAGCACTAATGGGAGTCTCTACAGCTTCCTTCAAGCTTTATTTTTCTGTACACATTTATTAATATAAGGCAGAATATCGAGAAAATCTCAAATCAGGTATCGCTTGTGCCGATGTTGCTGATATTGTGTGTGTGTGTGTGTGTACAGAGTCAGATCCAGACCAGGTACTTTCCCATTCAGTGACCTTCACACTGAACAACATGTTTGCAAGACTACATGGTGCACATTGGAGACCCTTTGCCAAGGCACTCCTTTTTCCTCCATTTATTACCAGGAAGTCATTTATTTCCATCAAGAGCAGTGAATTCCAGTGACAGTAGGTGAAGCAACCTTTAGGGCAGGTCGAGCTGTGCACCAAAGGTCCTGTTCACACCTGACGTTAACACGCGTCCTCTGTGATCCCAACGCAAGTGGGCAGCACAAAGTACAGGAGTGAACAGCGTGCGTCTCTGTGAGCCCGTCACTCGAACCACATTCGGAAGCAGAATGCTGGGACACGCCTGATCACGTTACAATTGTAGTGTGAACGCAGAAGCATCTCAGTGTCAACGTCAACAACAAAGGAAACACCCGATCGAGTGCGTCATTGCTCTAGCTGGTCATTGATCGCTATCAGTCGATCGCATTGATAGCTGATCGAGTGCGTCATTGCTCTAGATAAAAGCGACGGTGTAACGGCAGAGACGAAAACCGCTTCTTTTTGTCGCTTTTTTCATCTCAAGTCTGGATCGTTCATAGGATTCTTTATCACATCACGTGATTGAAATGTATGAAACGGTGCATACAGGTACGTTACAGGTGAAAACGAATACAGAGGATGACTGACGTGATAAATCTGCACCACACCTTTCCTCGTGCGGAAACGATGTACGAGAGCCGTGGATCGGTCTTCTTCATGATGGGCGCCGTGTCAGATTAGGCAATCAGAGTGCCATTAAGTCTTGCCTAGTCTGGCAACACTACGGGTTTGACCCCGACCAACCATGTTCACGTCCTTGCGTGTCGTCGGGGAGCAGGGTCAAGAAACTGTCAACCGTGGCTACAGAAGGAACGCCGAGGAACTGTTGTCGAACTAGGCGAGAAGATGCAAACAATTCTGACACGCTAGACTTTTTGTCTGGGCTTCGTGGGACGTCCCAGATGCCACATCGCTGTTCTTCGTCACGCTACAAGGTCCATTCGTTGTCATGACGACTCTGTTGCGAACTCACCGCTAATAGTATTAAGCTACACTGCAACACTATAGCTATGTTGAGACATTTGCTGCTGTAGTTTTTCTCCAAAGCTGACAGCAGACAAAAAAAATAACCGCTTTTCTGTGTAAGACAAAATCTTGTGCCTTAAACAACACCCAGTTCTTCAGCGACGTCACGCAGACTTTCTGTATCTTGCCGAGTGCTGGATCTTGACGAGTCGGCCATTTCGGTCCACCTGAATCGCTCCACGTCTCGAAGGAATGATGATCTAATTTCACTCTGTGGTTTGTAAACCGAGACAACTCCTGGAATATTCCTACATCATTCCTTTAAAATGACTACATTTTGTCTAATTGTATGAATTATTTAATCATCTTAACAATTCCTTTAATAATACCAGGATGAAATGAGTCTGTGGTTGCTTGTGGGGGTTTTTTGATGTGTGTTTTATTCACGTCTCCTGTAATATTCTCGCTGTGTGTTTGCAGGATGCCAGGAAAGCGTGCAGCGACTCCAGTTTGTCCCAGGTAAGATGGTGAAGGCTTTTCTTCATGAGTTCCCCTGCTCCTCTCTGCATTAGTGTCTTCATGCAAGAGCATCACGCATGCAGAACTGCAGCTGACGTACATGCTTTTAAGTAAATGAAATATTAAACCCCCTCCTGCACTCATGCTACGCTGGTTTGACGACTCTTAGGCTTCGGCTTTGGTGCTTTAGTTCGTTTATACTTGAATTGTAAACTTATTTGTATCTTTGTTCTTTAGATGTGTTTGATGAGATGCGAGTATGTACCGATGTTAAATCATGCGCATACGTTTTTGGTCTTCTCTGCAGTTATTTGTTTACCTTATAGTCTAATATCATAGCTTAATCTGCACCTTCTGACCAATCAGAATCAAGAATTCAACGTCGCTGTGGTGTAGGAGATCTTACTAAGCTTGAGCTAACTCGTAACTCGGTATTTATTTAGAACGTAACCGTATGCTATTTATAATAATAAATACAAATATTAAGGCAATTGTGACTCGGAATTGTAGTGTATTTTATATTAAATTAGAATAAAACTAATATAATTTCAGCCCTGATGGAGCATAAATTTGCTCATCAAGACTATGCGGTGTGTCCGTGTAAGTGGAAGTAATAAACGCTCAGTGATATTGTGTATTATCATCAGTTGTTCCTGACCATTAAGGCCGCACCATGAAGCACCAGCCCCGACGCTACTTTTAGACGAATTACACATTGCAACGGGCTTCGTTGTTTTTAGCTGTAGCACATTTTGTACTTTTCGCCATTTCATCATCACAGCCCCACCCTTTGCCATTCAGACCTTTCCACAAGGTCCTTTTCTTCAGCTGATTGTTTCTCTCCACCTTGTTGGTAGATCACAGCTGGACTGGATTCGGTGGGGAGGATCCAGATGCGCACGAGACGAACCCTGCGGGGCCATTTAGCCAAAATCTACGCCATGCACTGGGCTACCGATTCCAGGTCAGTACACAGAGAGTGAGAGAGAAGGAGGGGGAGATGGAGGCAGCATGTGCTGGAGAGAGGAATAGAAAGTTCAGAGAAGAGTAGGAGGATGGGTGGGTTCCCTCAGCGGAAACCCTGCGGCTCTGTCAGTGTACACTCGATGAATAATGCAGCAACCTGCTCACAGCTCAATGGTGGCCTGAGATTATACCCCCCCTCCACACACACCTCCCCATCTCTCTCTCCCATTTCTCTCTCTCTCTCTCTGTGTCTCTCTGCCATCATCCTCTCTCTATCTCCCTTCACTGCACCTCTACATCTCTGCTCGAGCTCAAAGCGGTCGTTCCGTTGAGCTGGGCCTTACGCATAACCGACTCGTCTCAGTGGGTGGAAAAATTTGTTTAGAACTATTAAATGTCAGCTGCACATACACACAGGGCTGTAATTAAATTAGCATTTAGCAGTGCAGCTGTCTGGTATAAGCACTACTTGTCCAAAACATGTACAGTATTTCCTGGAAACAAAGTCAGGAAATGAATTCTTTATTCTTAACGAAGACAATTTGCATCACGGATGAAATGGATCGTGTAGATCATTGTAATTCTTCTGGCAGGCCTGGAAAATCTGCATTTTCATCTTTATGAAGAACATATATTAATAACATCCTAAAACTGGGCTTAAGTAGTGAAACTCAGGATCATCAAAAACGATCCCAGCTAATGCTATTGAACCTTCATGTGCCCGACGGATTCATTCACCAATTTGAGAAAAAAATTGGGGATAGAGCTGTGCAATACATCACTGGTATTGCAGGATCTTTTTTTCCTTTTTTAGCACTAGTTAACAATCCATATACCCAATATATGACCAAAAGTATGTGCACCCCAATCGTCACACCTATATGTGGTTCTTCCCTAAACTCTTGCCACAAATTCGGAATTATCTAGAATGCCTCTGTCTGCTGTAGCGTTACAGTTTCCCTTCACTGGAACCAAGAGGCCCAAACCTGTTCCAACATGATGATGTTCCTGTGCACAAAGCCAGCTCCATGAAGGCATGGTGAGTTATGGTTGAAGTGGAGCAACTGGAGTGTCCTGCACAAAGCCCTGAGCTCAACCCAACTGAACACCTTTGGGATGAACTGGAGCCTTATCAATATCCCAACATCAGCTCCTGACCTCATTAATGCTCTTTTGGCTGAATGAACACAAATCCCCACAGCCACGCTCCAACATCCAGTGTAAAGGCTTCAGAGAAGAGTGGAGCGCGTTATAACAGCAAAGAGGAATAAATCTGGAATGAGATGTTCAACAAGCACACAGTTGTGATGGTCAGGGGTGCACAAACTTTTGATCATCATACTTTCTGGAGTGTATGTCGTATGTATTAATATTAATGCTGGCTTTTTTTTTGTTTTTCAAACATATAGGCTACTAGTAAGCGCATCTCAAGATGGAAAACTCATCATATGGGACAGCTACACAACAAACAAGGTGCGTGCGGAGGAAACGATTCATCATGCATTTGTTCCTACATACATTTGCTGAATGTGCATGGGGTTAAACTATGTTCTAGGTTTGTTCAAGTTGTATATTATCAGATCGATAAAGTTTTGGCACTGTGAGATTGTATCTCAATACCTTGTTAAGCATCATAGTCAACATTTCACGTCACCATGCATCATCACGTGTGCTGGGGTTCATTGGGGTTCTCGGTTCTGACTGGTCAGCAGGAAACTAATTTTCTGAAACGAGACGTTCGTTTCTCTTACACTGCAAACTGGAATGCTTTTGTCTGATTAACTTTCAGGAAAAAGAAGCTTATTTAGCAGAGAACAACATTAAATGTAACTATAAACGGATAAAAAGTACTACAGGGTGTTCTTTAATTTCAAAACCTCCCTGCATAATGTGATATTTAAAAAAAAGAAAAGAAAAGTTAAAAGTCATCCACAGGATGGTGGCAGTAACTCTGCTTCATCACACCACACTATTGTTGATTATTTTCCTGTAACTGCACTCTCCCCGGACTGTTTTATTCCTTATTATAATAACTCACCAGTCTCAGTTTCAGTTGAGCTTCTCCAAGCATAATTGTTTTAAGAAAACTGTTGTGTGTTGTAATGTTTTTTTAAATGAATTGCATAAAAATAGTCTCATCTTTATCATGTGAACGAAGCCCCGCCCTCTTTCCTCGTAGTAAAAATTGTCATGGGTGCATCCTGTCTGTGTTTACAGTTAGTTAGGTTGTAGAACTGATAATCACAGCATGTCTGTTCTGTTCCCCTTCTCAGATCCACGCTATTCCTCTGCGATCATCCTGGGTCATGACCTGTGCCTACGCTCCATCTGGGAACTACGTGGCGTGTGGAGGCCTGGACAACATCTGCTCCATCTACAGCCTGAAGACCCGCGAGGGCAACGTCAGGGTCACCAGAGAACTGCCCGGGCACACAGGTAAGCACACGACACGCCACGGGAATATCAGGCGCTTTTTAGACGTTCCCAACGCTTGTTATGAGTCGATTTTAGGTTGTGAGCAAAGTCACAATGTTGCTATTATTTTTCCTCCAATAAGGTTATTTGTCATGCTGTCGTTTCCTGGATGATAGCCAGATAGTTACCAGCTCTGGAGACACCACGTGGTGAGTAAAGGACTGTAGTGACATTTATACATTTTAATCATTTTAGCTTCATCCAGTTGACTGGAGCTGACCGTTTCTCTGTGGTGATTCCTCAGTGCTCTGTGGGACATAGAGACCGGTCAGCAGGCCACCATCTTCTCAGGCCACAGCGGAGACGTAATGAGTCTCTCTCTGAGCCCGGACTCCAAGAGCTTCGTATCGGGAGCCTGCGACGCCACCTCTAAGCTCTGGGACATCCGAGACGGCATGTGCAGGCAGTCCTTCACCGGTCACGTCTCGGACATCAACGCCGTTTGTGTGAGTGTAACATACACACTGTGTTCTAACATTAAGGAATGGTTCCAGAAGAAATGTACAGGCTGCAGATTTAAAGCCTGGTGTAATTTACAGCCAAAGCTGCTCCAGATGTTCCGTTTAAGATCACGTAAGGCTTCCGAATGTGTGAGATGTGCCTTCTGTTTGCTAGGTATGTTACCCCTGTAGCTTCTGTTCAAAATGATTGTCCATCAAACATAGCAAACTGATCAGATAATTAGATCACATGTAAGCGTGAATTGAAATCATGTGAATATTCAGCTATTATTATTGTTTAGTGATTAATTGTTTTGTTAAAAAACGTTTGATTTACTAGCAAGAAATTTCTCTTCATTCTGTAAACGTAGTAACAAGGACACATTTTATAAAAAAAAAACTGCAGCTTTGACTCGTCTATTGTACACAGTGCCTTTAAAGGGAAATGCAGCCGTGGCACTCAAAAATAACCGAAATGATTATCAAATATTTTGATTGCAAATCATAACAAAGCCTTTACTGAGGGTGAAGGAGGCGGTTTTGCCTAAAGCAGACACCGAGATTTCACTACCGTGTACACTCCCATAGCAGCTCTCTCTCAACCCCTCTCCCCAGTTCTTCCCCAACGGGAACGCGTTCGCGACCGGCTCGGACGACGCGACGTGTCGCCTGTTCGATCTGCGTGCTGATCAGGAGCTCATGATGTACTCTCACGACAACATCATCTGCGGCATCACGTCTGTGGCTTTCTCCAAGAGCGGCCGCCTGCTCCTCGCCGGATACGACGACTTCAACTGCAACGTGTGGGACACGCTGAAAGGAGAACGCGCAGGTGGGTCTAGAGAGACTTCATTTCTGTTAACACCTTTATAGGTATTTTGCGACTCACAATCTCGCACTGCGTTTCCTTTGCAGGCGTTTTGGCCGGACACGATAACAGGGTGAGTTGTTTAGGCGTGACCAACGACGGCATGGCCGTGGCCACCGGCTCATGGGACAGCTTCCTCAGGATATGGAACTGACCTGATTGGACGGGACTGGAGATTGTTGCGCCACTCTGACCAATCACAGTCACTGTAGCGGCCTGCTTCCACAGAGGAACCCTTTCCCCCCTCTTTTATCCTTCCTTTTCCAGGTGATCTTCTCTTACTAGACCTTTCCCTGCGGCTACAACGCCGATCCCACTCCAGAGGACGAGCAAGCGAGGCAGACCTCTGGGGACTCACTCTATCTCTCTCTCTATTTTTCCTCTCTATCTGTCTTTCTTTCTGTCTCTGTCTTTGGCCTCCTAATCTGAAAAATCCTAAAGAATAGACTGTCGTGTATATACCATTTGCTATTATTTGTGCTTGTATGTGAAGCCTACACACTCAACAGTGTTTGGATGTCATGCGGAATTTTTACGGTGAGCGTGTTGGTCGTACTGATCGTGTTTCGCTTTTCCTGATGATAGATTTTTCTATGATTTCATGTAGTTTTTGTGCCACACACACACACACACACACACACACACACACAGGCACTGCCAGCAGTTTGGACTCCTCCATGAACAAGCTGCCCGGCTGTGTGGTTTCCAGGTGCTGAAGTCGGCCCGTGCCGCTCATGGGTCCATGCTAGATGTTTGAAGTGTGAGTTTAGATGAAGGAGCACGTGAGGTGTGTCGGAGAGCATCATGTGACCCTTTAATGCCTTCGTGATCTGGTCGTTCAGGGCATTAGTCTGCCTCGGTGCCTCCTGATAGTATTTGCTATTTAGTATTTGCTTGCCACTCCGTCGTGCAGTATTGCAGCTGGACGCCATCGTGGTGAAGGACTTACTAAACATTAGACTCTTTAGGTTCTGTCTGTATCACACTTGTAGTACCAGTATTGGTCATATATGATGGTTAAAAAAAACTAATGAGTAGGTGATATGGGTGAGAAGATATTGGTATTGTGATCTGTTCACATCATGTTGGCATGTTTTCGACTCCAGTGTTAATCACAGTAATGTTTCATTGGCACTTTAGCCATAAAAAACGTATTTAACAAAGAAAAGCATCTAATGTGGCCGTCTTCTCTCTCCCTCTTTTTTTTTTTTTTTTTTTTTCTTTCTTTCTTTTTAAGTTAAGTTAAATGTTCATGTTCAGGCAAGAAAGTCATCAGCACAGGAGTTCGCACTTCTCTAACATGACTAACTGCTTCTTTCTCTTATTAGGGTTTAAACAGAGAGGTTAAAAGAGCGGTGAGGAAACGATTGTACAGCTGCTGTAATGTAAGCGAGAACGGGAACTAACTTGTTTCATGGATGTTTTACAACCTTTAATGGAACTAGACGTGAACAAAACGCGACCGTGACCAGCAGTGCCGTCAGATAGTGTTATCAGAAACATCGGCGATAGTTATTACAATCCGAGATGCATTTACGTACGTTTGTAGGTTTTGCTAGCAGTGTGCGTAGAAAATCGATATTAAATGGTAAGATCGCTGGAGGCGTTTGTATTTAAGATGAAACATGTAATTGTGCGTAACAATGGAGTCTATGATTGTTGACCTATGGACAATTTATAGATTTTTTTTCCGAAACATTTATTACTGATTTGCAGCAGCAGGTGCTGTTACAGGAATAAATTGTGACCAATCAGATTGAAGAATTCAACATCACTGTGATGTAAGTCACAATATCCGTATCACCTCGCCCAGTTCCAGTGCCAAAATGCTAAGGACAGTGATGTGTTTAGTTTGTGTAGAGAGCGGTATTGACATAAACAAATGTTCACGTATTCCATGTATGAACTGAACCACGTCATGTGAAGGAAGAATGAGAGCGAAAGCAGGACCTTTAGGGGTTTCTACGGCCACTGTGTCGGTTTTATTTTCTCCCCCCAAAATGTGAGGCGAGACGGCGTGAGCCTTGGTAGAAACCGGCATGGATGCTGTGTCGAGAGAACAAGCCTTAACTGTTGTAGTTCACTTATTTTCGTGCCAGTTAATAGAAATGAAGGCTGATGTTTTTCCCCTTTTTCCAGCGAGGCTTTACTCCAAATTTGAGCGGTTTATTTTTTAAGTATATTTTGTCTTTTTTGCCTACAGTATTGAGTCTGTTTTGTTGTATTAAGTCATTTAAATAATTTTGGTTTAATTTCTTCTCTACTGTGTGTGATTGAGAGAGAGAGAGTGAGTGAGAATGTTGGGTATTTTTGTTTTTGTTTAGTTTTTTTTAACAACTACTACAACTTCTTGAATCAAACGGTTAACTCTGGCAGAAAAAGCCGACCAGAAATCCCGAGTAAGGCTTCTCCCGGAGTCTGAATGGATGTACGCTTTGACCGGCTGTGATGAAGAATCAGTTTTCAGGATAAAAACAGAAGTGTGTATATCTGAATCTGAATGAGTTCGGTTTTTAAATCGAATTGGTCTGATTGTGAAAATCCCAATGATGGTGAAAAATTTGCATCTTTTCTTCTGGACTCTAAGATGTGTTTTTTTTTTTGTTGTTTTTTTTCTTATTTTTTTTTTTTTCCCCCCCCTCCCCTGCATTCAGCTGATGTTGTCTTAATTTTTATAACACAAATACAAACATTAAAAGCAAATGAAACATGGGGTGAATTTGTGCACTTTAATATTTGTTGGAAATTTTAAAACCAAAAGAAATAAAAACCCGTGTATCTGGATCAGATGATGAGAACTCGCCAAACTGACTGAAATTACATTGAATAAAAAGTCTTAAGTGGTTCATCATCTGACCAATCATGCACTAATTAAAAAGGTTTTTTTATATGTTATGTGCAATAAGTTTTTCTTCCATTTTTACATATCAAATCATAAATCTAATTGCAGGTAGGAATTGAAGTTGTGAGCTTGGAACTTGGGGTTGTTGCTTTATACCTCATTTGCGTACATGTGTAGAAAATGACCGCTCTGACCGATTCCTCTGGCTCTCTTTCAGTTCCTCACTCGCAGCTTTACTTCCTACCTGCATTTAGTTCCTGTTTACAGTTTCACACACGAAATGGAGGAAAAACATGTTTCTTATCCTATCAGTAACCGTGTGGAGATACAGGCATTAGAAATGATTACGGATAAAGCTCGGAAGGAAGAATCGGAGATTGTGTGTCTGAACGGTGTTCATTTTGACAAGAATTTGAAATTTGGTTTTAGTCACATACTGAAAGTTGAAGTCGTTTTATTCGAGTCAAAATTTAGTCGGTTTTCATTTTTGTGTAATTTCAGTCAATATTTTAATCCCGATTTTCTCAGACAGTTGGATGATACTGTAATGGAGTTTGCTGAATTGAATGAAATTCCCTTGAGGAGCCATTTTAAGATGGTGTTTTTATTTAGTAAGTTAGAAGTTACTTTAGGTTTGGCCCTGATGCTTCCTTGCGATTACGATTACAATTACGAGTCACCCCACACAATTCCAGCATCAGCGGTTTCTTTGTATAGGATATCCCCCTGTTTTTGATATTGTAATGGTACAATCCATTTAGCATTCATGGATTTGGGAAAAGGCAGCACGGTGGTGTGGTGGTTAGCACTGTCGCCTCACAGCAAGAAGGTCCTACGTTCGATCCCCGAGTCACCCAGGGTGCCTTTCTGTATGTTCTCCCCGTGCATGTGTCGGTTTCCTCCCACAGTCCAAAGACATGCAGATTAGGTCAACTGGCTACTCTAAATTGCCACATAGGTGTGAATGCGAGCGTGTGTGGTTGTTTGTCTGTGTTGGCCCTGTGGTGGACTGGCGACCTGCCCAGGGT